>SMDT01001941.1:0-494686 GCA_005392925.1 Aquilaria sinensis | reverse complement strand
TATTCTCTCATTCTAAAATTCATTATAACATTCACTTTTTAATAATTAATGTATGATTTTTTATTTTTAAAATTTTATTGTATAAATAAAAAGTTTTATATATAAATGATAAATAAAGACTTATAGTTTCTAAATATATTTTTTTATTTTTTTATAATAAATAATAATATGAATAAATTCAAGTCATATTACTAAAAAATAAAGTTTTTCCAACGGCCGTTTCCAATGGCTCTGTGTTGGAAATTTAGGGTTTTCCAATGGCTAGCCGTTGGAAATAAGGCCGTTGGTAAACTAAGCGTTGGCAAAAAATTTCCAATGTCCTTACAATCACCCAAGACGATAAGGCGTTAGCGAAAAATAGGCGCATGACCATGGAAAATTTCCAACGGGCCTAACAACCCCACCAAATAGTTGCTGTTCTACTTGCTCCAATAGCGGTTCATCAAAAAAACGAAGCCAAAAGACGTTGAGAGAAAATACAAACCAATGACCTGGATGTGAAAAGATTTCCAACGAGCTTAGGGCCGTTAGATAATTTCTTATTCAAAAAAATAAAAAAATAAAATTTATTCTTATATTCTTTTTCAAAAAATATTATTTTATTTTATAAGACACAATTTATTTACTGGAAAACATTTTTATATGCATAATATATAAAGGGGCAAAATTTACAATATTTTCTCATTATTTATATTCACAAAAAAAAATGTATAGTAGTAAAGACAATTACTAAGATTAGAACAGCACAAATTATTATTATTACAAGAATAAGCTACTAAAAAAAATTGTATCTATATTTTCCTTAAGAATTAAAACCGAAAATGCTTACCTATAAAAAAATTAAAAAAAAATCCCAAACTGAATATTTTTTATATGAAATAGACATTATTAAAAATTAAAAAAATTCTTACTATGTAGTAAAAAAAATCTAGTAAAAAATAAAATTATGGATCTCACAACAAATCTAAAACATATGCCCTTCGTGAAAAAAAATTCAATATAAGAAATGGCCACAAAATTCATATCAAATCATCGATATCACAAACACCTCGGATGGGGAAAAATTATACAATTCAAAATAATAAAAAATTCACCAATTAAAAAAATTAATACTCAATAAATCACAAAAAACACAAAAAATAAACTCGAAACTAGATCTGATTCGAAATCGAAAACACCTGCAATTGGCCAGCTTGAAAATAGATGGACCGACGCATCTGAGCAAAATCTGACCCGAAGCCAGGATGCTGTAATGTAGGATGGCATGATAATCAATATCTTGCAACGCATAGGAGGAGGACGGTGACGCATGGAAAGAGACTTAGGAGCCGATGCAGCCATAGCGAGGACGGGTGGCCGGAGGCATAATCCAAGAGGATGGACAACAAGAGCGAAGGCCAGCCTCACGGCCGGACAGAGGAGAAGCCGGGAGCACAAACGGCGGCGCAGCGGGGTGAAGTCCGACATAATTTAATCCCACCTTCATCGATCGCCACCACCATTTTGGGGCTTTCCCACTACAGTCAATACTTCGTCCGATTGTTCTGGTGAATTTTCCTAGGAGAAACGGCGATTTCGACTATAGTCCACGCCTTTGATGGCCCCCTGCAGCGGATGGGCCGTATGCAGCAGAGCAAACCTCACACCTCCAGCCTGAAGCACTTTTACTGGTGAAAACAAAAATACGATATGATGGCAATTCTTCCAATCGCAGGGCAGTGGCTGTGTTGCATGCCCGGTGCATAGGTGACCACGTACTTCACCGACGAAGCTCTTACTGCGCCTTCGCAGGATTTCACCCAGCGGTTTATGTTTCCCAAGCAAACCCACGGGTTCGCAATCTTATTCTTCTATACATATTCTCCTTCATATGCACTTCTAATGAGAGGGCACCTGCCGCGTTAATTTAAAAATTCGCGGACACTTTCGAATGCCCGCTAATTCAAGACGAGTTCTTATGAAGCGTAGGGCAGAACATGTAGACGGGCAGCGAGTTGATGGAAAAAAGAAATGAGGACGGCTGTGAAGCCCGGCCAGCGCGAGGGGCATGGCTGCGGAGGAGCAGCCGACGAAGATGAGTAGAGACGGGCAGGTAGGGTAGTAGTGTCTGCACAGTGGGCCGAACCGGCTCGAGACTGGACCGGACCGGCCTAGCCCGGTCTTGTGGAAGTTGGCGCCCGCGGCACGACTCCGAGAAGCTTGCACACGTAGCGCAGAATGTCGAACTTGACGCCGCAGTCGAACCGTTTGGACCGAGTCCAATCGAGGAGCGGCAGCCGAATTCCGAGCTGGACCCGTATAATTTTAAATTTTAAATTTTAAAATTTATAATTTTTATTTTTATTTTTAGTTTTAATTTTTAATTTTTAGTTAAGTGTTAAAAGGCCCTTTATATGAATACATACCTTGGGGCCCTATAATGTTATTTTCTTTTGTAGGATTCTTAATGTCCTCCATGTCAACTCTTTGTCGATTTTTTGTGATAATTAACATATTATTATTATACATAATTTGAGAAAATAATTACTACCTGGAAAAAATAATTTTGGATACCTTTTTAAAATGTGCACCAAATTAATAAATCCTTGGTATTTTTAGAAAATAATATCTCCAAATATCACATAATTTAAAATCATATGGCAAAACCTATGCTATTTTGCAAAAAAATTAAAAAGAAGAAAAGGAGGAAGAATGAAAATGAAAACATTCTTAGGATTAAGTCCTAAAATTCTCCCTCCAAGCCGGTATCTTGTTCGCAAATTGGCATTGAAGCCTACTATTTATTGTAGCATGCTAAAGTTCAAATCCTGGCTTGTATGACAAATTTTTCCTCTTTACAACCAAAAGGGTAAGCTTTAACTGGGAGGAGTAGGATCTAAAGTAGACTTATTAATAGGATTATTTTTGTAATTCTCTATTACATTGTAATTCTAAGTACAAAAATATATTTTTTTTTGTTTTGTACAAAGAGAATTTAAATAAGAGTGATAAGATAAATTAGATATTAAAAATGTTCTGAAAAGGGAAACAACTCATCCTTTTTAGGAAAAATCGTATAATTTTAAATTTTAAATTTTAAATTTTTATTTTTATTTTTATTTTTAGTTTTAATTTTTATTTTTTAAATTTTAAGTTTAATTTCATTTTATATTTTTAGAAATTGATATTAAAACAAAATTTTTATAACTACTTATTTTAAGAGTTAAACACCACCATCGGTGTAAAATTTTATTAATTTTAAAGCCAAACGGCATCTACATACCATGGAACGGGCTTTACATGACTCAATAGCGAAATATTCCATAAAAATAAATGCAAAATAAAAGCTACGATCTGTGCTAAACAGCAAAATCAGATCAAATACAAAGTAAGTAAATAATGAGCATGCTGTGGATTTAAGCATTTATCTCACCAGGGTTTTCCTCGTCGGAACTCTTGTGGTCTTATAATCTTAAAGCTGCAAGACCCCAATCACGGTTACATATACAAACTTCAACTGCATCTGGTGATAACCTTGCGCGTTTCTCTAAAATTACACCATTCCCAGCGTTGAAAGCGGACTCAGATGCAACTGTTGATACAGGAACAGCTAGAACTTCTTTGGCAATGATGTAGAGTATTGGAAATTTGTTGCTTCTTGCTTTCCACCATTCTAGAATGTCGGTCTCACTATCCTCCCAAATCAAGTTGAGGTATGCGTCCACTTCAGTAAGATCGGATGCTACAGCACGGGGCCGTTTGAGGAGTTGTTCAACCAGATTGAATGATGATGAGCCCGACAATGATGAAAACCTGATGGTAGAGGAAGTAGTGTTCGCAACCTTATCCTTATGCCGGTCGGCATAAATCTTAAATAACTCTCGCAAGTACTCATCAATAGAGGCAGTTATAGCATGAACAGAAATATGTGTCATTTCTAAGAAACTATAATAACCCTCAAGTAGCTGTTGCGTACCCGTGATTCTTACAGTCGGGTCTAGTGCAGATGCAAGTAAGTAGATCGGGGGTATAGTACTGAAATATAAAATCCATTTCTCTTTCATGGCTTTAATTGTGTCTTTTAAGAACTCGTCATCTTTGTATTGGTTAAAAACCCATGCAATGTTGACCATATGCATTAAAACTTTGTGCGATGTGGGATAGTATACACCGGAGCAAAAAATAGTGGCATCATAAAAATATCGCAACACAGCAGCCAATTTTGACAGTTTATCCCACATCTCTTGTTTCAAAATCGTTTTCTTTTCTCTGACATTTATAAAACATGTCATGTGTGCAGCAAATGACATCGCATCCATCAACATCTCGTAAGTCGAGTTCCATCGGGTAGGGCAATCAAGTTTAAAACGCTTCCAACTAAAATCGAGGCCATTTTCCAGACAATATTGCTTAAACTCTTTAAAAACTTTGGTCCTTGACTTAAAATAATGGATTGCCCACCTAATTGGAGTAATTTCATTACTCAAAACTTGAAGACCTTTTTGGACAGCTAAGTTTAAAATATGACATACACACCTAATATGAAAAAATGCGGCATCACGGACAGGTTCTAGTGATTCCTTCAATGTCTCAGCCGCGACATCGTTGTTTGATGCATTATCAAATGTTATGCTAAAAACCTTGTCATGACAAAAAAATTCTTTTAAAGTTTCTGAAATTACTTTGAATATGTTCCAACCAGTATGATCGACCTCCATCCACTTAAATGCAATGATACGTTTTTGAGTGACCCAACTATCATCAATCCAATGTGCAGTTATACAATAATAATCTTGTCCTAGTGGTGAAGTCCACATGTCACTAGTGAATGAGATAGAATGATCAAAAGCAGAGAAGTATGCTTGTAAGTTTGATTTACCAGCTTCATAAATTTTAAATGCCTCTCTCCTAGCAGTAGTCCTAGATGTTCTTTTAAAAGCAGGGTTTAAGTATGATGTAATCCATTTTTCCATGTGTCTATCTTCCGATTGTGTAAATGGTTTTTCAGTTAACATCATCCATTCTACCATGCCTTCTCTACAATCTTTTTGATTAAATTTAAAAATACCTGATCCGCCGGCAGTACTTGCAAGCTGTGTCTGACCGCCGGTACTAGTAGCTGCATCTGGACATAAATTCGGATGCTTACATTCCATGTGACGTCTCAGTGTTCCTGTGCCAGAGTTCTTCTTGTGCGCGAGTTTTTGCTTGCAATGTTTGCAATGTGTGAACCTCGCATCGTTTCCATGACTATCCTTTGCAAAAACTTGGTCAAAATGCTCCCAAACCCATGCGGTGAGCCTCGACGTCTTACCTTGTGGCGGAAGTTCGGGTTGATGGCTTGTCGGGGTTTGTTGAGAACCATCTCCTCCACCAACATTCCCTGCTGCCGTTGGCTCCACCTCCTCAACGTCATCATCAGAAAGTTGATCGTCGAGCCCCAAGTCGTATTGACTCATATCGAATTGCTCGTCATCGTCAGTTTGTTGGATATGAGTCCCATGGGTCACCGGTCGGGAAAGGCCACGGAAAAATGACCTCAAACCGGTGCGGGATGAAGAGCTTGAGGCATTTCCCTTTCCTCTTGATGCCATTTGTGTGAGAAAAAATTGAGCAGATCACGAGCTTCGAAAGTAATTGAGGATTGATTGAGAAAAAATGAAAAAAATAATATTGAGTGCTTCAAAGAAATGAGAGAATATATTAGTAGAGAATGAGAGATTGCTAAGATTGGTGTGAAGAAATGGTGGAAATGGCCTCCCTATTTATAGGGGAAGGCCTTCTTTTTTTTTTTTTTTTTTAAAAAAAACCCTTAGAAAATAGTTGTTGGGGGGGCAAAAAAGTAATTTCTGGGGTCAAAAAACTGCTGCTAGCCGTTAGAGGGACTAAATGTGCAATTTTCCTTTTTTTTTTTTAAATTTTCCGGAGCCATTGGAGCAGGTGACCGTTGGCGCCGCCAATCTTGTGCCGGTCCCGTGCCGTTAGCCCAATAGCGAATTGGGCCATGCCGAGCCCACTTCGCTTCCCTTCCTCCTTAGGGCCCATAAACGGCCCACCATTTGCCAAATTTCTACCGGGACCGTGCCATGCCGGGTTTGACCGGTCCCACAATGAGGCCGTGCTTGACTCAAGCCGGTCCCATGTTGGGCCCGATCCCAACCCGGCCCAATGTTCACCACTAGCAGTTGGGGGAATGGGGTTGTGGAGAGAGGGGGGGAAAGAGGTAGGTGAGAGTGGTGGTGGAAGGGGAGAGTGTTGAAATGGAAGGAGGGAGAGGAGGGGTGGGGTGGGTTATATGGGGCATTATATGGGAGATTATATAGTTGTTGGTTAGTTTGGGTTGGGGTTTAGGCCTATTTTGGGCCTATTAGGTATTTTTTTCTTTTTTTTTTTGGTGGTGTTTAATTATTATGTATTATAAAATATTTTCAGTTTATGAGGATATAATAGGGTGAAGCTAATTATTATGAGATCATATTTATTTACGTGGGAATAGGTTTATATACATTAATATATTGTGATATAGACGTTAATATATATTATATACCATATGATAACCATCAAATGTTACCCAATAATAATTATAATAGACAATAATAATAATAGTTATTATTGAATATGGTATGGAATACATTATACATTTTCATATTTCTGACGTTATTAATAATTATTGGCTGTTGTTGTTGTTGTTTTTATGGCCAAATATTTTCAAAAAAAATTACTTTATTTTTCTAAAAATTATACAATAAATATGATAAATATTTTATATATGAACGTATACATATGTACATATATACATACATACATATTATACTAATATATTATGATAAATACATATTATCACATATATTATGATAAAATTATTTTCGAACAGCCTAGGCCGTTGGAAAAATAAAATGTTTTCCAACAGCTTAGGTAGTTGGAAAAATAAAAAAATTTTCCAACGGCTTAGGCAGTTGGAAAATAAAAATATTTTCTAACGGCTGAAGCCGTTGGAAACAATAAATATTAAGATGTATAATTTAACTCGTTATTTTCCAACGGTTTAGGCCATTGAAAAAGTACCTGTTGGAAATTTTTCAATACATCCAATGGTCAAGCCGTTGGAGATTTTTTTTACAAGGGCATTTTTTTAACGGTTTTCAATGGTCGAGGCTGTTGGAAAATTGGCCATTGGAAATTTTGATTTTTTTAGTAGTGTTAAACAATTTAAAAAAACTAGATGTTTCAAAAAATACAGGAAGAAAAGAGTATTTAGGTTTGATGATGGGAGAGGTATATATTTACCTTAACAAATTCATTTATATATATATATACATAAATGGGTCTAAGAAGCTATATATAATTTTCAATATAGTTTAACGTCCCTGTCAAGTAGCGTTTCATAGTTTTGTTTTGTAGTATATATAAAGAGTTAATATCTTATGCACCACCAGTGCAATTCTTTTTCACCATCAACAGGTAATTTTGGTAATTTTTATTAATTTTAGTGTTTGTTTCTATCTGAAACATTATCTTCCCATCTTCGTTAAATTAAATGTTAGTTGATGGACACTTATTTCTCCTCAACTGACCAATTTCTTTCATCAATGCAACCCCAAATTGGCTATTTTGCGTTGATTGTGATCAAAGGCAACAGTCATCATCCCTTGCTCCCTTGATTAGCAACAAAAGCTTTGTGGAGTAGGTATTTGTTTTAATTGATATTGATTTTTTACCAGGCATCGTGAAACACAAGGTATCTTTCTCCTCAGATTTTATTTAGAGATTCTATTTAGGGCTAGAAGCGTGTAGAATAAGAAATCACTAATAAGAAGAACGTGGAATTAGAAATCAAGTTTTTACTTGACTATCAACCTATATGTACTGTTTGTTGACACCCAATTTTGTCCGGGCACTGACTTTTTACTTAAGTTTTAGGTTAGAAAAATTAGTTTAGGGGGCATTTTCATTTTTAGGGACTAATTGGTCATTTGTTAGGAGTTTGGGTCATCTCTGTCATTTTAGGGTTTTGCATAGTTAGTTGGTCTAGTCACATTTAGGTTATATTGTTATTTTGGTCTAAGTGGTCATCTAGGGTAGAAATAGGAGTTAAGTTTGTTTAGGCACTAATTTGGAATCCTAAAAGGTCTTGTAGGGTCAATTTAGGAAAAACGAGAAAGTTTAGGGAAAAATTAGGACTTGTTAGAGGATTTTAGGAAAAATGGGAAAGTTTGAGGTAAATTTGTCAGAAATGGAGAGTTTGGGGGCAAATATGATGAGATCATGAAATTTTAAGGAAATCTGGAAAATTTTAGGAAGTTTTTGGCTCAATTGACAAATCCTTAAAGTTTTGGGTCAAATTAAAATTTGCACAGAATTTAGGGCAAGATTAGCAGCTTGAGAGTTTTGTTGGACTTAAACTGGTACTTTACCAGATTATATCCTAATATCCTCAAAATTGAATTTGGATCAAGTTTAAACTCTGTAAAACCTAGCTAATCTCACCTAGCCACTTTCGGTATAAGTATGGGCCATTAATTGATGAAAAGGCGGAGAGAAAATACGAAACCCTAAACTCCCATCGAGAAAAGGTAAAACAGCAGTCTCAATCCCTGGTTTCTGGCAGCCCCTTACAGAAGACCCTAGTTTTCTCCCCATAGCGCCGCCATCCCTATCTTCCTCATTTGGCTGCCCGACGCTTCGCCTTCCACCCCTGACGATCCGCCGTCTCCTGCCCTCGTCGCGGCACCCTCCAAGCTCCGCCGTCACATCACCCGAGCCCCTGGGTCATTCCCTTCACCGTCTGATCGCCGAATTGGAGGAGAAACGAGGGGAGATCCGGATCGCGACCCGCCAAACCCAACCCAGATCCAATCCATCCATCTCTTTTTGGGTAAAACCCATGATTAGTCCTTTCAATCATTTATTTCATCCATTAAGTTACTAACATGTTTTCATTTTGCAGAAAAGCCAGTGACAGCATTGTTTTTTTTGTTTATTTCTCTCGTGGTTTACTTGTTTTGTTTATTAAAGTCACGAATTAATTTGGTCACTAAGATTAGGTAAAGATTGTAGGTTTAGGATAGATATAGGTTTAGGAGTATAATTTTTAAGATTCATTTAATTTTACATAATACATCTGAAAAATCACACTTAGGAAAATTTATTTTGCGTGGGTTTAATAAAACCCTAGGATGGATTAAGGATGGTGGTAAATTTCAAAATCCATATCTAGCTGATTCGATAGAATCCATGGTTTGGATGAAAAAAATTATCTAAAATTTTCAATAAAAAAATATCTTAAGTTTAACATCCATATCCAGGTGGTCCGATAGGATCTATGGTTTAGAAATATCAAAATTTCATAAAACCAAATAAAAATTAAATAGTAAAATTTAAAAGTTCATATCCGGGTGGTTCAGTTAGAATCCATGGTTTGAATATTAACTGAAATTATTTAAAGTAAGCAAAACAAAATTAAAATTAAACTAAGGTTCTAGTTTTTTGGCGCTATAACAAAGTTGTTTTAGCGTAACCGTACTCCCGAACCCCTTGAACTCTCGTAGACCATTTTAAGATGTCCAATCGACCTAGGTGAAACCGATTGGTGGCGACTCCTAAAAACACGTTGCTACACTGCTTCTTCTTATTATTGCTTTTTCTCAAACAACTTATCATGTAAGGTACTTCAATTGTTTGTTGGAACCATGCATAAATTGATTAATTTGTTGTTTTGCTACCATTTTGCATATCCATTTTTGTTTAGTCGTGAATGTTTTGCTACTACTCTCACTAGTTAGTAGGGATGCCAACATGTATTTGCCCTCGATGGATATCCTACTATATCGGATAAGATTTTTTTTTTACAATTAAATGGATTTAGAGTGGATATGAATTTTATTTTATTTTTTTTGTACTCGGTGGATGTGGGTAGGATGCGGGTTTAGGCTTACACACACACACACTCACATATGCTAAGGGCAATATAATAGTTTACAAAACAATTTAATTAACTTAACTACTTGTAATCGCAGCTAAATTTGACTAGTTTTGTTATTGTTGTACTGTGTAAATTGGTGGTTCAGTTGTAACTGTTTCTTTAGAGAATTCCCCTTTAGTTTAATTTCTCTTTAATACGGACATGTTGTTTATTTTACTAAATCCAATTCAGTGGCTATTTAAAGTTTTTCGTTTGCTTGTATGCTTAGTCTAGTTTTTTGGTTCTATGCATCATGGGTCACTGCTTCTTGTTGAAGCTTTTATTTGTTGTTTCTCAGGATCCTTAGGGGTGTTTAACATCCTTGTGTTATGTTGGTTTATATCAATAATATCTCTTTTCTAAAAAAAAAAAAAAAAAGTTAGGCAATGTCTAGGGATTGCGTGTGAATCGGCAAGAAATGGATGGACGCACGACTGGAAGGAGTTGATGGATTGCGTGTGGGACGTGCCGGTGCTGGCATTTGCAGGCATTTTTGACGAATATTTCGTGATTGTGACTTTGGAAACAAAGTCAGCGTTGACATTTGGAGCTCCCTCTATAAACTTTTAATATTTTAGAGATTAATGCCGCTCCATTTGTAGACACATGCGGGTGCGGGGCTGCAACTCCGAGCCAAGCACTACTAAGAACAAATCAAAATCACGGAATAATCAATACGTGTTCCTTTTTTCTTGATCACAAATTAATAAGCAAGAATAGACTAATTATTATACGGCATTAATTTTGCTGTTCAAAGTCAAATCTATTGTTAGCCGACAGCCACCGCATATCTGTGTGTGTGTGTGCATATATATTCACGCATCGTATTAGTATACCGGAGAAAATGAAACCTGCAATTTGCTAATTTGCTCCTCTTTTGATATACTATATATCAACATTCTTCTTCATTTCTCTTCTTCTTCTTCTTAAAAATATATAAGCTACGTGTTCCCGACGGGTATGGGGGCTCAAAACAAATGGCTTCTACCATGGTTGGTGGCGATCGTATTGGTGATATATATCCTCGGCGACGTCGAGGTTGTTGATGGCCGGCCAGTGAGAAGCGGCGTGGAGGCAGATAAGGAAGAGTATTTGAAGATCAAAGACGAGAAATATGCTCCCATCTTCTTGACAAGCTTGTCTGCCATGTCCAGGGATCATCATCGGAATAAGGCAATAACACCGCCAGCGTTAGGCCAAACCCAGCCGGAGGTCGTCACGCTCCACGCAGTTTCACGTCATCTGGTCCCCGGTGGACCCAATCCTCTTCACAACTTATAAAAAATCATCGATGTTAGTATTCCTGTTTGCAGCTGGCTACCGCATTTTCTACTTGCTCCATGCTGCAAAATTTTCATCCTCAACCTTCTGCTAATTTGCTCCCTTTACGGTATATATTATCATAAGCGTGTGTTTTTTGCTTGTAAATACCGGGAAGAGCCAATTAGGGATGTCCCGAAGCCATGCCGTATACTATATTTATTCAAGAATTTTGTAGAGCTAGCAGTTTTGTTGTATATTGTTTCTCTTTTTTCTCTCTCAGCCGGAGCCAGTGGGTTACTAGGGGGTGTTTGGCCCTTAAAGAGTTTTGTAAATTATGTATATTATATATATGTATATGTAAAGATAAAAGTCAATAAACTTAATTATCTCTTCTGTGACCCTCTTCAATCTTTTAATTATTAATATAGCAATAATTTTAAGAAGTAAAAATGGTAAATGGTAAATAATTTTCCCTTAATTATTGAAATTCTTCATATATAAATGCTTGTGGTTGATTTGTGTGAAAGGGATGGGAAAAATCCAACATCAAACAATTGATAATCATAGCATTTTATTAAATTTCAAATTATTCTGTTTTTTTTTTTTGCATTATACAAATACATTTACCTCTTGAATAAAATTCTAGCTCCGCCCATCTCTATCTCTCTCTCTCTCTCTCTCTTTGTGTGTGTGTGTGTGTGTTCTTTATACACTTATATTTTTGTTGACACCCAATTTTGTTCTGGCTTTTTTTTTTTTTTAGTTTTAGCTTAGAAAATTTAGTTTAGGGGGCATTTTGGTTTTTTTCGGTTATTTTATAGTTTAGGAAGTTTGTATGATTAGATTATCATGTCATGCCATGAATTTTTAGGAATTTAGAATGGTCATCTAGAGTAGAAATAGGAATTAATTTAGTTTAGATACTAATTTGAAGTCATAAAGATTTTGTAGGGTCAATTTAGGCAAAAGGGAAAGTTTGGGTGCAAACCGAGAGTTTTTATGAAGTTTTAGGCAAAATTGAAAAGTTTGGGGCAAATCTGCCAACTCCCAAGAGTTTGAGGTGAATCTAGCAAACTTATAAAATTTTGGGCAAAATCTAGTGGTTTAATTAAGTTTTGAACTAATTTGACAAATCATGAAAGTTTTGGGTTAGATTGAAATCTTGTATGAAATTAAGGACCAGAGAACTAACCTAAGTGTTTTGTAGGACTTAAACAGGTATTATGGCCAGATTAGCGGCAACTCCTAAAAACTCATTGCTACAATTTCATTTCAAGTTTTTTTAAGAGTCGTCACTAATCTCAATTTCTTTTGAAAACTAATTCTCAGCATATGAAAGAAATCTACATATTCTATAATTTTTTAGCAAAACATAATATAAATAGTATATTAATTAATCACATCATTAATTAAGTATCACTATATCATATAGTTAAGTTCATTTTTAGCAAAATGGTAATTAATGTTCTATAATGTTAGGTTTTGTATTCAATAAATGTATTATGCATTAATATCTAACATTTGGCCTGTATATAGAGTAGAAAGTAAATATGTTAATAAAATAAAATATAAATATAAATTTAATTTTGGAAAATTTTTCTTGTCCTTTGAGAAAAGCATTTTGTAAATGCACATATTTTTTATAGAATTTTTTATAAATGTAATTTGACCACCAAATAAGATTACTAAAACTTTGTCTAACCTAACTAAAAATAAAAAGAAAAAGAACTAACACATTAATATAGGCAAAGCAATAATCTCGAATAGGTTAAAGCATGATTCTCGGTATTTATAGGATACAGATGGTGGAACAATGAGGGAAAAGAGAGCCAAGACCAAGATTCACAGTTTCCAAGAAAAAGATTATAAATTTAAGCCAGATAAATTTAAAATCTAACTGTTAAAGGAATTACCACCATTAACCCCAAACAAGACCCACCAAAATGCAAATAAGAAGGAAAAGAAGAAGAAGACAAAGAAATATCCAAACTAAGAAAAAGGAAAAATGAAATAAATATCCACCGTGAATTTTCACCTAACATTTGAATATAATACTCAGAATGCTAATGGTGACCCCATGATAATATAGTTGATGGCTTAAACTAGGGGCTTGCTTGAGGTTTTTCACAGGAAACAAAAGTCTTACACTTATTGAATACATAATTAAATAGTAATTAAAAAATAATAAATGCATAAAACATTTATTAAATACAGAAGTAAGCTTCACATTTATTAGAGTAACATGCTTTAAGAATTTATGATTTTTTATTTTTTTGTAAAAAAATAAATATAACTTATTAATTTTTTTATTGGGTAGGCTAAAAAATTATATAACATTAATTACCATTTAGCTAAAAAAAGTACTTAAGTAATGATATAATGATACATAATTAATGATGTGTTTAATTAATATATTATTTGTATTATGTGTTGCCACAAAATTATAGAATGTATAGATTTTTTTCTTATGGAGAGAATTGGTTTTTCAAAATAAAATAAGATTAATTAAAATATATCTATCTTAAAATACAATATTTCTTTATTTGAACTAAATGAAAATGGATAAGATGATAAAAAAAAATAGTCCAATGAGTCCTACATCAATTAAAGGTCAGATCAAAGGGAATTCACAAAATCAAACAAATAGTAGCATCCTAAACCAGTGTTATAAGCCGGATTTGACTAGCAAGTTCGAGTGGTTTTACTATGAATCATTGCTTTTCATGGTTTGACCATTGGCTCATTATAATTTGGCAAAATTAGTAAAAAAAATGTTCATAACCACTTAAAACCACTAAGTCAAATATTCATAACCACTTAAAACCACTAAGTCAAGCTATGAATCAAAATAATTTTTATTTAAGATAGTAGGTGAGCTAGTAGTTTTCAACCAGCAATTTGTAACATTGTCACAAACTAGACAAAAAGATTGCAGATAATCAAAAAGCATTGCCAAGCTAGTTCAGTTCCAAGTAATCGAACTAGTTCTTCTAGTTTAAATCATCTGATAAGTCTGCTAGACAACCTTTGAAATGCAAAAGTTCATTTAATTTTCTTTTAATTCATAAAAAGTAAACAACAACAACAACAATGAAAGCTTTTTTTAATTCGAGTTTTGCTCTATTTGCCTTAGGTTACTTACAACATGTAATAAGCACACTTAAAATAATTTAATGTTTTGATGGTAATAAGCTTAGTTACCATAATCTATATATGGGGCTAAATTAAACTCTAGTTCACAAATTCCATTTTATGATAGGACTCAATGTGAATTCATGAACTGCACAAACTGAATTCACAAACTCCATAACAAATTAGAAAATAGGAACAAAATCTACTTTATTACTCATTGTCCCTATAGCTATTGGAAGATAAAGCTTTGTAGCATTTCCAAGACGACCACGCCACCAAATTCTTTTTGATATACTCATTCATTCACTATCATTTAATAAATTTTCTTTTCTCTTTTTGTTGTTTTACTACTACTATTTTTTATAAATACGAAGCTAAATATTTTTGAAGAATTGTTATTAAGAATATTATTAGCTGTCAATAATATTTTCAATAATAATTCTAACATTTTTATTTAGGCATCATAACATTTGACCTTAACCCAAAACCTGAACCCATATGTTGGGCTATTTATTGGGTCAGTGGATGAAATAAGTAATATTCGAGTTGACTCGAATCTAACCTAATCTAAAGAAGTCAAAATTGGGTTGGTTTGGGTCAAACCCAAATTAACCTAAAACAACCCAATTCTCCTATTTCCAGCCTAATCCCAGCTACATACCTAACCATTTCTAACCTCCCTTACTCTCAAGTCTCACCCTCACTCCCACTTTCACCTTGTCGTTGCCTTTACATGTCTGCCTTCCTTAGCCAATTACCTAAACTCACTTGCTCCTTATTTTCCTATGTGAAAACCTCTAATAAACCCTAAAAGATTACTTGTATTTTATTTTAATACTTTTTTCTTGAAAACCTCTAATAAACCCCAAAAGATTGCAGGGCAGAAAACAGAAATGCCATTCTTTACCCTAGCAATGGACGTCTTGTTTGATCAGAAGAAAGGCTTTACGGTGGTATATGTTTAGGATTAAGGATCGTCTTCCACTCCACCTCTAAGACAAAAACAAAAAGGACAACCTTATACTTTGGATCTCTCAAGTAAGGCTACAAATGAACCAAATGAACATGAACAAGTCTATTCATGTTCATTTCTTTAGGTTTCAATCGAATATGAACATGATTACAAATAAACCTTGTTTTTATTCATTCATTCATTTGGTGAAATGGGTTTTTGGTCCATTCATAAACAATATTAAACGAACTAAATAAATGAACATGTTTGTAAATGGAAATAAATGAACACATTCATGAATGATGTATATGAACTAGTTCATGAACCATTTAAAAGAATGTAAATGAATATAAATGAAAGAACTTAAATAAACAAAAGCATACATAAACACGAACAAAATATATATTTTGGTCTAAGTGACCAATGAAAACCTAAACTTAAAACAAGATAGGGATCATATATGGATGGTATATATAGACATAAATGGCTATATATATTAATATAAATAATAAATATATAAATAAACAAATGAACAATGAAAAACAACTCAAACATAAATGAAAAATAATCAAACTGTTCATGAACATAAATAAACAAGCATAGCCTTGTTCATATTTATTCATTAAAATAAATAAACAGAAAATTGTGTTAATGTTCATCCATTTAACTTAATAAACAAACATGAAGAAACTTCCATTGAATGGTTTGTTAAAAGCCTTGTTCATTTATAGACCCACTCGCAGGTTGGAGATCCCAAAGCCTCCATGATTCTAATTCTTAATCAATGGCTTGAATAGGGCAAGTTTGTTAAGAATTTTGAGCTTTAGAGGTTCATCAAGAAGCACCATAACCTTTAATGCTCTAAGCATTTTATTGAGGTATGCATTTTGTTTGCCTATACTTTAATGATCCTATTTTATTGTTTAAATTCAAATTTATGTTTCTAGGTTTTTGTCCTCTTTATATAACATGAAAACAATGTTTCTGTTACTTAATTTTCTCTTTTATCTATTCATTCTTTTCTTAATGGGCTGGCACATTTTGGCAATTTATACCTTTTCCTCATGAAAATTTTATGTTCTTGTTCATAGAGATATATGGCTACTATTCATGAATGTCAAGCATTAGTCTGATCAATTGCTTGATCTAGCATACCAATTGTTTGATTAATTGCCTGATAAAGACATGTTGTGCTATAATGCAATGATTGAAGGGGTTGTTATTAACCACTTTGATCATTAGGCACTCAAACTCTTAGGAAGCTTAGGCATTTATCCAAACCAATCCATGACAAAGTTAGAGAGTTGAGGAAGAAGATGGTTCTTGTGTTGTATTTTTTAGTTCATGATGAGTATATTTAAGAGTATACAATTCAATGATGAATTGTGTAATTTACTATTTCAATTGGCTAAGTCATCTGACATGTTATGAAATAGTTCATGAGATAAAAGTATATTCTGGTCATTAGTTTCACAAGTGGTTAATTTGTCCTTCATTGCAATCTTTAGTAACTAATATTCCTTAAAGAGAAATTTGGATGACCGATTTAACTACAAGATGACAATAGTGGGGGTTTTGCACTGTAGAGCAAACATGGGTGAGTGATTTGTCATTTTTGCCAATATGTTAGGATTATCCTTATTTATCTTACTAAATAAATATGTCATTTCATTTTACCCTGACTAAATGACACATGTCCTTTCATTATATAATACTTCATCCGTCCCATATATATTAAATAATTTGGTTTGGCATGAATATTAAGAAATTGGAGAAAGTTTGTGTTATTTTCACCATTGCCCTTAACTTTTTATACATAAATCGAGAAAGTATGAAAAAATGAATACTAAAATAATAGTTTAAAGAATAGTATGTTAAAATAATTTACTAAATATGAAAATATTGTAAAGATTTTAGACTGTCCAAAATAGAATATGTTACAATAACTTTTGACTTCTCCCATAATAATAGTTATTTTTTAATATTTTAATTGCTCCAATTTTTTACCATGTAACACCTTTCTTTTATAAATGCAATTTTCGCCAAATGTTGTATTTAATACAAATTTTGTTTTTGAATTTCAAAATGTAAAAGTATATGCCTCAACCATCAAATGGGCAAAAACTTCAAGTTAAAGCCTAATTTCTTGTGATGTTAGGTAGTTACTTGGCAACAGTTATATAACTTATACACTAAGTCCTAGTCAATTATCCTACTAAGTTAAATATATACAAACCAATGAAGGGAACTTTTTTCATTTTTGCTTGTTGATACTTAATTACGCAATAAAAGTGAAAGAATACTGCCAGCAAATATTACAGTGGTTAGATTTTGAGCACTAGTTTGTAGGTTCACCAACTTCAGCTTGCAATATTAAAGGGTAATATGAGTAACCTTAATCACTTTACACCATATTTGTCAAATCTATAAGTTGACATTTTGGTTCATTGTTACAAATACCTTTCAATTTTATTCAATTTGCTAATACCTTCTGCATATCCAATCTCCAAAAATAAGTAACATCATAATTTTGGGTTCTAAGTAACATGATGTTATGGTTGAAGAAATTCACAATAAACTATATTGTCGTTATGCAACTATAAACCAATATGCAACTTTAAAATAATCTTCGCAAAAATTGACAATAAAAAAAGTGAATATGCAAAATTAGTCATAATAGTTTATTTCTTTACATTTTAGACATGTTATTAAGAAATATCAAATTTTATATCACATACCTATAGATTACCCATGTTGATTATCTATATAAATTGCCACTAATCTAAGCTAATCTAATTTATACTATTGGATTTGTATTTGAATAAAAAAAACATAGTTATTTTCCCGTGCATATATGTGTAATTAAACTTAGGAACTTAGCAACAGACTATTAAAACCTTTTCACATTGAGAATGTATGCATGGACTTTTTTACCATAGACAACAACTCGAAGGAATTCACACTAGTTTGTTTTTTTACTGTTGCTCCTTCATTTGAAGAGACCTTGGTATGAAAAAATGAGATACATACATGTACAAAATATCCATTGTGCCTACATGTTTCATTGGTAAAAAAGAATTCTTGATTTGCCTCACATGTACCTCTCTCTCGTCTCACGTACATGTACCTTTTCACGTTCCAAAGTAGACTTGTTTTTTTTCTTTATTTTTTTACTAACTCTTTGTTTCTTTATTTTTTTAATCGATCACCCTTATTTTTATACATACAATTATTTATCAAAGTGTTAATATAATTCATAAAAAAAAGTGGAATACTTACTAATGTAGAATAATATAAATATTTGTTCTTTTAAATTAACAAAAGAATATAACTAAAATACATTCTAGACCTACCTACTTAATCACTTGTTTCTTGCTTAAATTATAATTTTTAGCAGAATAAAACACCAGTTGCTAAAGCATGTTAAAGCCAAATAAAAAATATTTATTATAAAATAGTTCAGGTGTCTACAATAAAATATATATGTGTTTACTATTTTAAAGATGAACATGAAAACATAAGCAAACAAATTCCAGAGCTACTTTTTGATCATTTATTATTGTTCTTACTTAGAAGATAAAAAAAAAGATTAATTACTAACATACAAGAAAGCAAAATTCAAAGTGTTTACTATGATTCATAGAAGTGCCTACTGTAATATAGATATGTGCCTGTTGTAAAACAGACATGTGTCTACTATTTTAAAGATGAACAAAAACATACCTAAATAAATTCTAAAGTTACTTCCATGATCATTGATTCTTGTCCATACTTGGAAGATTATAAACACCAATTACCAATATATAAAAGTACTTGAAATAATATGAATGTAATTTGTTCTCTTTTTGCGTATTTGAATTTATTTTTATGTGTCTGAAATAATATCTCAAAATGCTTAAAATGTATGTTAGATGTGTCTGAATTAACAAGTTGATGTGTCTGTATGCTTTATAAGTACAACGACGTTGGAAAAAAATATCAAATCACAAATAATAAAAAGATCAAAATGTGTTTGAAAAAAATATAAAAAATTGTCTGAATTAGTGAGTGGATGTATCTAAAATAACATCTAAATATGTCTACACACTTTGTAAACGTTATAATATTAATGAGATGTGGATAAAAATCATGAAAGTTAAGATTAAGCACATCTAGCTAATAATATAAATGGTTATCTATATTTCTTTAGGCACAACTCATTAGTCTATTAGATATATCTGGTACAAGTAAGTGACTTTTTGACAAATCTATAATATTTCAGACATATCTCTATAATACTTTAGACACTTATCAATATTTTTTTAGACACATCTCTAAATTAGTGCAAGTTAAATTCTAGCCAGGGTTTTTAGGCATAAACAATCGCCGATTTTGCTATCTTTTCCTCACAAAAAACATCGCCTATTTGTGGCTTGTTGCCAAGTTCAATCGAATTTATGAACACAAGAACAATAAATTCTAAAAAATATGAAAAACATATTAAGAACAAATTCAAAATTGAAGCTGCATAGTACAAATAAGCTTTGAGGAGTGGCTGAATGCATTGAAGTGAAACAATCTGCAAGAAAAAAGAAGAGTGAACAGATTAAATGTAAGAATAAAAAATCAACCAAAAATTCGCTTACGCAAGTTGAATTGATCTCACAAAGCAGATATGTACCTAGTTGCGAGGGAATAAGAGAGGAGTAAGAGAAGAGCAATAGAAGATTAAGAATTAAATGAGAGTTAGAATCAAAATGAAGGGTATGAACTTCCACGGCCTCAGAGAGAACAATGATGGCAGCAAAGATTATTGGAGAGACAATTGGAAAGACATTGCACTATGTTTTGAATCTTCCTTGATAGGAGGATTGTCACGGCCGCCGTGGTCGTGAAGCTTAGAGATTGGAGAGAATGAAGATTCTAGAAATCGTTTGAATTGCAACGGTGTTTCATGATCTAGTTTCTGGCATATGAAGGAAATTAGACAAAATAGCTAGGGTAAAATTGTCATTCATGTGCTATGCCCAGATGAACATATGCACACATTATTGCTTGTACAAAAAACATATTGAATTTATATTTTCATTCCCATATTTAACTTTAATTGACACCAAGAATAGAATAGATCAGATAGTTAAGACTTAAGGTACATCCTGGGAACTAATACTTTAATTTTGAAAATTGTAATCAAATGCAATTTCTTGATGAAAATGGTTGGCAACCCAACAAAGTCTTATGTCTGCTAGGATTAATTCTCTGTACAAAAAAAAACCTCTTATTGGAGTCCATGGTAGTGGAGTCCGATTCTTTATTCTTAGCAATTGAAATTCACAAAGATAACCCCATCATTGTTTTATTTTGGGCTTTCCTTAATGAAGTCCGAGTTATAGAGATTTTCTTTACTTCTTGTTCCTTTAGTTTTGTTAAACATTCTACGAAGGGAGCTGTCTATATCCTCAGGTGTGATTGTTGCATGCCTTGAGCTGATTTTAATAAAGCAACCCATTCCATTAAAAAAAAAAAAAGACCTCTTATTGATCCATTTTCTTCAAAAACAACAATCCGCCAATTAGACGAGTGATGAAACTGATCACCAGACAAAGGAAGTTCGGGTACACGTGGTTCCTGAGAAAAGGAAGCCCCTTTGTCCAAATTCTGAGTGACCCTATTGCTCATTTCTCGACTTCTTTTGACTCACCATTCTCGGGCAACACAGTAACAGACCCAGAGGGTTTCCGCTCCGGCCGAGCTTACTCCGAGCACAGATGGAGGACCAGCAATCCGATGACTGGCTTCCCGAAGGATGGACGGTGGAGATCAGGGAGAGGAGGAATGGCAAAAAGGACAAGGTAAGTTTATTTACTATTGATCATTGACTCCCATCTTCTTCAGGAAAACCCAGTTCCAAGTTTCTGCCTTTTCGTTTTTTTTTTCTTGTTTTTGTTTTCTGAAAAGCTTGTGGCCTGATCGGTGAATTTGGGATCTTTGGTTTTCTTCTGCTGGATTTTAGTTCGATGCTTTGTTTGAGCTTCTGCTTTTATTGTTTCGGAGTTGCTGGTCCATGATACTGTCCTAATACGAGATTAAAGCGCTAGACATGCAAAGATCTTTGGGTTGTTTTGGTGGTTTTTCCCAGATTTTGAAATACTGATGTTGAGTTGGTCTCCATTAGTCTCTTAAGGGTTTG
Source organism: Aquilaria sinensis (assembly GCA_005392925.1). NCBI lineage: Eukaryota > Viridiplantae > Streptophyta > Magnoliopsida > Malvales > Thymelaeaceae > Aquilaria > Aquilaria sinensis. Next base: position 473,230 of record SMDT01001941.1, on the reverse strand, counting down.
TTCTGTTTTCCTCTCTGTTTTTGTTCTTTTGGCCTTTGAACTAGCTAATTATCATAAAAATGGAAGCTGATATTGTATCTGAACGAAGTCGATTTCTATTTTTTCTTTCTAGACATGGACGATTTTCATTTTAGCGGAATAATGAGAACTAGAATATGAACATGCAGTGGAGATATCAGGAGGTCTAACAATGGCTACACTTGGTACCTCTGATATCCACCCTGGCTCCAACTTTCCTGCTTGCTGGAGCAAAGTTGACTCATGCATAGAGATTTGCGCTTTTGTAAACGGGATTACTGTTATAAAATTGACAATTTTGAGAATAAGTTTGGTGCTTGTATGCCTTAACAAATAAAGTGCTAGTGGCTACAACCTACTTTTGGTTTTGTTTGTCTCTTATTGAACTGACTGTTCCTTCAGTAATCTTTATGAATTGAACAATTCAGAGTTGGTGCCATGGTCGGATGAATTTGAGTGATATTAAATGCGTTTGTCTTTTATGTTCTAGCCTCTAGGTTGGTTCATGGCTTTTTTATATGTATTCTCCTGTGGCTTCATGATCACGAGACCCTTTGCTGGATTAATTGCATAATGTGTGATCTGGGGACATTTGAAGAGCGAGAGAAGGGTCAGCTGTCATGCTACTGAATGATTCTGGGATCATATACTAAAATTCTCTTTAAGGAAACTGTTGTGCAAGTTTTCCAGGTGACTCCAAGAACGTTTTTGTTTTCAAAAGCTGAGACGTTTTGGAAAACTATTGTGCTTGTGGTTGGTTCTTTTAGCAGTAAAATATTGTTAGGGAAGGGAAATTAGTATGTCATTGATCCAATAACTCAGTGCCTTTATGTTCATGTGTATGCCATGTGGAAGATACAGGAACATTTTCCCATTTTCCCCCTTCTGTTTTCTAGTGAAGGGGATCCATTGATCGGGGCCATTGTACAGTACTCTTGAGTACGAGCATTATAAATAATGAATTTATCTTCTGGACACTAAAGTTTGAGATAAGTACTAAATAAATCACTTATCTTTTACCTTGTTTCAGAACTGTGTTTTGCTCCTTGTTTGACTTTGACAATTCATGTTAATGATGGTGATGATTGGCTGCCCAATGAGTGATAGACTTCATTTTAGTCTCATCTCTTTCTTTCTTTCCTTTTCTTTTTCCTTCCTTCCTTCCGTCCTTCTTTCTTTCTTTCTTTTTTCCTTTTTTTTTTCTCTTTGTTGAGTAATTGTGTATTGAGATTGATATATCCATATTACCATGGGCTTGCCACGTCATGGGGTTGCATTCGCCAGGTCTTATTAGATGTGTATTCAAATTGAATTTCTGTCTTTAGTGGGAACCTGCATTAAGTAAGATCAGGGGATAGATTCAAAAGAAAGTCCATAAAATTAATGACTTACTTGTTTAAGTATCTAGTCCTATTTAGGTTAGAAGACTGACTTACTATTGCTATTAATGTATGCTAACCAGAAGCTCAATACCAATACCCATCATCCTAAGATCATCAGAGGGTGTGAATTTAGTGGAGCGTTCGCTGAGTAACACTTGTTGCCTACAGATTTGTGGCTATCAAAGATTCACTGATGATTGGCGGGTATTTTACATGTGGTCACGTGCTTGTTTGCACATAGTACTAAGAAACATTAGCTCTTTCAGACGGAATTTATCTGTTGCATATGTTAATTTCTTTCCATCTCATCACTGTCTCATGATGCTTTTCCATGCAAGTGAAGAAAATCTCTAAAGATGACAATTTTGAAATTTCATCTCATTATTCCGTTGTAAGAGGGTTGTGTCATGAGGGGTATCTGGTATAAAACTTTGCCATTATGCTTTTTCATGAACTTTAATGTTAACTAACTTCAAACAGTTAATTGACATACTAAGTTTCATGCCACAGACCGCAACATAGTTGGGATTAAGGTACGATATGATGATGATGGGTTAATTTCTTTGTTTTCCTTCTTTTAAGTTTTGGCATTAAATAAAACAATATCATATTTCTGGTTTTATTTTCATTTTCATTTATTATTATTATTATTATTGTTATTATTTGCATAATATTCTTTTCATTATACAAGACAAATTTGATGAAAATATATAGTAGATATCAATTATGCTGAAACAATTTTACATTGTGCATGTAATTCAAAGAAAAGTCAAAGGCAGTTTTATGGCTACAGGGGAACTTGTGAATCATTTTTCCTCTCCTCCTGATTGAGAATTTATTCTGTGAAACTAATATGCTGTATGTAGTAAGCACCAGCTAATATAGAACTAACAGAAATGGGATTGATGGTGGTTTAATGAATGGATTCATAATTATGAGAAGTTCTTGTTCTTATCTTTCTCAATAGGATGTCAAAAATAAAGGAGAAAAAAGTTGGAAATAAATCTTAAATATGGGACTGATACTTTTCCTCTAATAAAAAATATGTGCTAGACTTGAGTATCCCTACGTAAATTTTAATATGTATTTATTTGATAATAGTTTAATAAGCAGCATGTGGAGTTGACTGAAATGGGAGCCACTCACCATTTTTCATGTTTATTCCATGAAGTCATAATGGACAAAACTTTGATTACAAGATGAAATCCTATGTTGCATTATAGCAAGACAAGGATGTCGTAAAGATAACAATAAGTCAAATCTTGGCGATGCTGAGATTAACTTGCTACAGCAATTCCACATGCCCTTGGCATGAAATGTTAAGGTACCTTGGGACGGTCTGGCAGATTCCTCTTTTTGCAGTTCTCTAGAAAAGGAATGTCTTTCTAGCTGGTGTGCTGAGTTTCTTTTGTAATTGTCCATATTTTGATTATAGACTAACAGTTACCAACTCATTTTGGTATTTTATGCAAACTTAATAGTCTTGATGTTGACCCTGTTTATAGTGCTTGGAGGAAATTTACCTTTTATCACACAGAATGGGAATGTAAGATTCTTGTAGGTGACCACAAGACTGAGGCTCAAAATAATAAAGTGATATGGTCTAAACTCTTGAGCATGACTTAAGTGCGTTGCTGTTGATATTTCTATTATATGACATCGTCTGTTATTTCATTTGCCATGCCGATTCTTTACTACTTTTTGGAGGTGGCAGTTAATTAGTGTGTGACCAGAAACTGTGAAGGATTTATGAGAGACAAATAAATTGGCTAATTAATGCATATGTTTGCAGTGCTATTGTGCTCCATCTGGCGATCGAATATTCTTTTCCAAGGCAGAGGTTTTTCGCTATCTCAGCATAAATGGCGTTAAATGTGATGACAAAGAGAAAGAACATGTCAAGCAATTTGGAAATAATGTGCGTTTAAAGAATCTGCTTTGTACTTTGCTCATATACATTAACTATTTTTTCTCCTAATATTTCTTGGTTTTTGGCTTCCCAAATATATTTTGCATTCTTCAACCAATCTAGGTTACTATTGAGAAGGTTGAAGTGCAAGGATTACCTCCTGGATGGACTAAGGAAATCAAGATCACGAAGAAGGCAAATAAAGTTCGAAAAGATCCGGTACCTCAGTTTTCGGAGATATCATTTGTCTCATTTTGAAATTCTAGCAATAGTTATGTTTGATTAAACCACTCTGAATCAAAAAGGTTTCCTGTTGATGAGAAGAATATGAAAGTTCAATAAATAAGAAAAGAGTTAAGAATGTGTCATGAATTTCACAAGCCAACTGTCTATTGGCTTCTTGACCTGGGCGGTTTTGCAGTCTTCTGTGATTTTGTTGTGGATTTTTATTTGTCAATTGCTTAGGCATGTTGCCTAGTTGTAGTCATGTAAATTTATATAATGCCTACAGTACTACATCGATCCTGTGAACGGATTTGTGTTTCGGTCCATGAAAGATGCACTCCGCTACATTGAGACTGGGGATGTCGGAAGGCTTGCATTCAAGCCCAAGGATAAATGCAGCAATGATGAGGACTTGGGAGATGATAATAACTGTGTATGTGAGCTTGTAATTTGGATTTGCTTCTGTCTGTCATGATAATGACTCAGCCTTTGTTCTCTTTTTGTGATTTTTATGACAAATCTAAATGCGTCAGTTGTTTTCTTTTTTTTCTTTTTTTTTTTCAGGCACCTGTCTTAAAGACAGATGAAGACCTTTTTGATGGGATAGCTGACAAGATGGATGTCTCAAATGTCAGTCAGACTGTAACTGGTGATCAGCTGCCTACTGCCACTCAAGGGGAGCAGATTAACCCCCCTGGACTTGATTCAGATCAGTGTAAAGGTCTAGTCTTGCATTCCTATGATTGTGAAATTCTGATGAATATATGCATTTGCATTTTTTAGTTTCAACCTTGTTACTTATTTATGTTCCTTGCTTATCAGTTTGTTTTCATCTGTTTGGAGTCATATGCTGGTTATTTTATAGTGTTCTTCGAAGTTTTATGGTGCATATGTAGAGATAGTTGGAAGTTTTGGAAAAAATTTATTGTTCCTAAAATTGGAGTAGATAAGCTGCTTTATGATCTAGTCTGACCACTTCCATCAGTAATTGATCCTTGGGGTTCTCGTTGTTCCTATTTGTGCGGTTTAGTTGGATCATGAGTTTGATGTTTGTGTTCTCATTTCTCACAGTAGGTGGAGAGAATTATGTAATAAGTAGCTGTGGCTTCCTAGATGAAAAGAAATTAGAACAAATAGGAGATAATTCTGGTGAAGGCAAAAGATCCTCATCTATCTCTGTAGAGGCCCTTCAGAATAAGCAGTCTCTGGAGGGAACAGCAATGGATAACAGGAAAAAGACGCCTCCTAGTCAGAATAAATCCAAGGTTCGTAAAATGCCTGACTTGCCAAGAAGGGCTTCTAAACGGCTTGCGGGGCTTGCAGTGGAACCAACACCAGATCTAAAAGAAAGTAGCCGAGCTCGTCGAGCAACAGCTAGGCAATCATGTGATGCAGTTGCATCTGCAGCTGAGAGATCTTCCCCTGGAAGCTGTTCCCTTCAAACTCCTAAACTGCCTGATGGACCGAAATCCACTATGGAACCAGGCTCCACCATTAATACTGAAGAACTGTTGGGGCTAAAAAATAGTAAAATTTCTTCTCCAGACATGCCATCTCTCAGCTGTCATTCGCAAAAGATGGAATCAGAAAGTAAGGGCGATCTAAAGGTTTCTTCTGCTAATGAAGCTGCCTCAGAAGTACTATGTGGAGATGTTGGAAACGATGATAAAGCTGTTGGGATGGAGGGTCTCCCCCTTGATGTGCCTCTAGCGGATTTATGGACAGATCCTTGCATAGCTTTTGCCATTAAAACTCTTACAGGAATACCCTGTGATACCCCGAAAGTTTCATCAGAGTCCAATAGTTGCAAATCCTTGGAAGCTGTGAGCGTGACAGGAGAGCATTCTGGAGGGGAACAAGGTGGAAGTGGAAGTTCTGAGAGGCAAGGGTGCATTGTTCTGCCTCTAACACAACCTGCATTGCTGGAAGAACATGCTCCAGAGGTTGAACCAAGCAACAGGACAGATAGGAAGCCTGGATCATCAAATAATACACCTTCTGCGGATATCTTTGCAGACCCCTGCATTGAATTTGCAATAAAAACTCTCACTGGGGCGATTCCAGTTGTTTTTGGTCTTGAAAGTCAGGAACCTGTGATGCCACAACCGAGCTATATGCAGGCAACAACCGGTTGTCACTCAACCATGCCAGATAACTTCTTTGTCCCGAGCACTCTTTGGTCCCAGCAATACGATGTCACCAGTGGGAAGCCCATGCCCACTTGTAAGGAGCCAGTGTTCAGTTGTAGCGGAAACCCCAGTTTTAGAAACCAAGGTGGAACTGGGCGCCATCAATGCAGCGAAGAGAGGATGGATGCCAAAGGCAGGCCATCAGCTTTCATGTATAGTTCAGGAAGCTTTGTAGACATGAATGGTAGGTTCTAAAGAGTGTTAACTTTTAACCCTTTTCTCCTGTAGTTGTCATTGTTGTTGTAGCTGAATAGACATAGATTAGCGTTGGTGGTCCCTCAGTCGGCCTTTCCGGTCAGGCCATCGTGCGATGGCAGGTTAGGTATCCAAGCTGTAATGAGATCATTAGCCCTGGCATTGGCCTTGCTAATTGTTGTAATGTACCTAGCAAACTGGAATATCCAAGTCCGGTTTCTCTCTGTTTTTAACTCACTCCTCATCTGTCTTTTGCGGTAGATCCTGCACGCGCAAATCCTCTTCAAGGTTCTAAAGCCACTGTGAGAACGGCATGGTTGTGAAAAAATTTTCTGGTACATACTTGAGCAGAGTCAAATGAAGGTGGAGATTTGAACTCAGAAATCACCGGTTTATTTGGTGAAGGTTGAACAACATTTTAGGGGTAATTCATGTCCTTGCATTCTTTCCCTCATGAGCCTCAACAAGGGGTAAGTACAGCCAGTAATGTACTCCAAAATCCGAAATGCGTAAATCTTAAAGCTTCAAGGTTTATAAAACTTTTTGGCTCTTTGAAAAATCTCGATTTCTTAAAGATCCTGAAAGCTAATTCTTAGGAACTTAGCTGGTGGCGTTATGAGATGAAAAACCTTTCCCAAAAAAAGGTTTTGTCCAAGTCCAAGGAAGGAAGGAAAATGAAAGCCGGGGAACGGAAAAAAGGGAGCGCCTAGGTTTCTGCTTTGCCGCCAAAATTCCATTTTATGTAATTTTGTTTTGCTGCGCGTTTTCTTATTCCAAATTCCTATTCCAGAAGAAGAAGAAGAATGCAGATCCAAGTCAAGTGCAGTTGCGGAGGCGAAACATGTCCGGAATGGGCCATCATAGAGGTTCAAGGCGTCATCGAGGTCCACCCTTCCTTCCGCACCTCCATCCACAACCTACCCATCGGACAACTCTGTCGCCCCTCTTCCCAGGTTCCTACTTTCATTATTCAAATCTTCTCCAGATTTCTCCATGAAATTCCAGATCTCAAATGGGTTTTGTCTTTTCTTTCCCTTCTGCGGTGGGTTGATCTGTCAGGAGACTTACACGTTCACAGTAGGGTATCATGAGTTGATGGGTTCCAAAGTGAAGCTGAAGAAGCCCTTGTTGCTTCTCAAGAAGATCAAGTCTCTGGATGGTGTGGTTGATCAGAGCCCTGGAGGCCGGGTCTCTTCCTCCAATGTTGAATTGGATGTCGTCGGAGTTATTCGCCACAAGATTCTCTTCAAGACCAGGCCCAAAGCCATTATTTCCAGTTACCTCCCTTTCCTCTTTCTATCCTTCCATTCCTCATTTATCAGGTTCCTACAATAGCTGCTGAGCAATGTCTTGTGTTTGGTGACAGAACCACAGCCAGCTGTGAAAGAGAGAGCTGGTCAGGTAGCTTCTGCTCTTCCCAAACCATCGGTGTAATGAGTTCAAGCAAAAGTGAATTTGGTTTCTTGGATTTTCTGACAAGCTTCAAGAATGTGTTGCTAGGAATAGTTTCTTCTTGAGGCAATTATGTGACAAGGATAGGCCTAGAAGACCAAATCCACTTGTGGCATGTAACTGGGTTTCATTCATTGCTCAATGCACGAAGGTTACCCCAGAATTTGATTCCTAGAAGCATGCTCGTATGAACTGAATGGTAGTGGTACGAGGTTCAGAAAATTCCTGTGTAATAAAATTTTTGTGGGAATGATGTATGGGAGTTTATATCTGGAAAGTTATTCTTCTCCATCTTTGTTTCTATTGAAGAAAAAGAACATCTGAAAAACAAAAATTAACATTTGAAAATTTCGACCATGACTGATGGCCACCGTATGACAGCCCTTAACTTGCAGAGGAAGGCTGAAAATGGTTGATTTCTTTCTTTGTACAACTTCGATAACATTGGCTCAAAGCCTCTAACATAAGTCATTCACGATAATAATCTGCAATAGCTATCACTCCAACTGCATTTCTTGTGATACATCAAACATATGCAAGTCTGGTGAGGAGCAATTTCAATGGTCATAACCTATTCCCAGACCAGAAATTCTCATCTGAATAAATTGTCAAAACAATGTGGAAGCAGCACCAAGACAGGGAAAAAATTTGCTTTAATGTGGTAGAATCTAGTGTAACTCTGATTTATTTACAGAGACTATAAAGCATGGCAAAACAGCTGCAATCTGACTCAGACTCTTCTTCTATGCAGAAGCAGCACCTGCACGAACTCTCAACATTTCCGTTCTCTTACTCCTCTCCATCACTTCAACCAACCATTCAACACTTTCTTTAATCCCCATCCTGTCATCAGGTTTCAAAAGGAAAATGTAAATATTTGAGGAGAATGCCGCGTAGATCAAGACAAAATTCAGAAAAGAAGCATGATGGCAGTGTGTGCATAGTATAATTTCAATCAATAAAATCTGGCTGACGCCACTGATGACTATGATAGAACTTACCCATCATAGGCTGAAACAGCTTCAAACATGTAAACCCTTCCGTCTAACTTCTTAAGATCTAGATACCTAGCCAGTTCTTCTGCTGTTACAGCATCAGCCATATCCTGCTACATATAAGTTTACATTAAGACTCAAAAGGACCATCTCATTTCCATTCGTCAGAAAACAAATAAAACATTTAAAAAGAGAATGATATTCAACAGTAAGACCTACTTGTTTGTTTGCTAAAATTAGAAGAGGGGCTCCTTGCAAATCTTCATGCCGAAGAACCTTTTCTGGACACAAAGATTGGGGATTAGCAGGAGAGATGTAAATTTTTTCATCAGCAAGCTGAAGCAGTGGAATTCATTGGAAGTACAATTACATAGACTCCAGATTATAAGCAGGTGGACAAATTTACCAAGAGCAGATTTTGAGTCCTCAAATCTTGAAGGGGAAGCAGCATCAATTACAAATACCACGGCATGGGCCTCCTCATAATATTTCTCCCATATTGATCGTAGACCAGGCTGAAAAGCATAAATGTCACACATATGAGTCTTACTAAGAAAGAAGGATGCCAAGAAAACAAAAGTTCTGGAAACATGACCTATTCATAGTTAAGTTGCATTATGTAAACTTTACAGACTAACAAGAGGGAGGAATCTATTATACTTCAAAGACTATGAATACCCCACACCCCACAAGTCTATGCCCCCACCAAATGATGGCAACTGCAGCACTATCATATCTTAGATTCAGATAGTATTTTGCATCTCAGACCTCTGCAAATGTCATTTCAACACTTATCTAGCCTTTTCACCTCATCAATGTGGCTAGGTTATTACTCCCCAGTTACTGGAAGAATGCCAAACCAATCTAAAACTATTGCAAGGAGCTGCTCAATGGTTGATTCCTGCTCCAGCACTCAAAAAACCATTACACAAATAGAATAATATTAAGCTCACGAATATGTGGCACCGACAGAACTTTCTTTCCCTAGAGAAAATAGGTAAAAGGATAACAGTCTGGGAGCTCTAGCAAACAATATCCCGAATAAAACAACCCTATTTTACAGAACTCCTAAGATACTAAGTAATTACCCTAGATTTCCAACCTACAGTTGCAGTGCATGTGACATTGGGGGCTAAAAAGATCAACTAGACACAAATGCCGGCCAGTCTGACCTTAGATGCCTCTTAATCCTATCAACAAACACTTTTGCAGGGAAAAGAGGAACTCAAAAGTTTTAAAGTTTCTCTAAATTTCAGCTATGGATGAAGGCAATACCTGACCTCCCAGATCCCAAAAAACAAGTTTTGAATTTGATACTTCAATGCGACCAATATTAAGCCCAACAGTTGGAACAATTCTATCTGGTGGCAGGCCTTCCAAGTTCGAGTATAGAGATTTCAACTTCTCCAGCAAAGTCTAAAAAAAGAAAAAAGAAAAAAGAAAAATAGGAAGTCCATAAACATTTACAGATAGTCACGTGAAGGAAGTCCACAACAATAACGTAATTCCAATATGAGATACAGTAAGGTATCTAGCAATATATGAAACAAACTTGAGATCCAACTCAACAGAATAAAATTGAAAGCATTACTGTTTTCCCAGCCTTGTCGATCCCAAGAATGAGCACATGAAACTCTGTCTTACTGAACATATACTTCCAAAGCCCATAAAACAGTGAGAACATCGCGAATGCTGTTAATCTAATCTTCTATTAGTTGCTTCCAACCGTCCGCAGTAAAAGATCAATCTCTTCTTATCATAATTTATTTCCCTGAGAATACAAGAGGCCATAATCTTAAAATTCTAACGAGAAAAATCAACTGATTCCCAAGAGATAGCTGAAAATCCTTATCCAAAAAATTTAGGTCACCACCCGATAAACAAGCTGCAAGCAGAATAAAGAGCAATGACACACAAAAGCTTCAAATTGATGCAAGAATAATTTACCAAATCATCCCACATTATAGTTGGAAAACTACTAAGTATAATGTAACACAAATCATCTAGCTAACAACAATCAGCTAAATCTGACTGCCCAGATGTCTGCCTGCTTGTCCAGTCTTGAAAATGGGCAAACGACTCCAGTTAATAGCTGAATGCTCTATAACCCAGAAACAAATTCATCCGACTTCCCTGTTTCTTCCTAAATTGGGGTGTAGAACACGAACAAATATCAACAATTGCAATCTATTATACGTCAGATGTCTGCTCACTTTTTCATTCTTGAAAATGGGCAACAAATCCAGCTTAATAGTTGGATACTTGGATGCAGTATAACCCAGAAACAAATTCATCAAACTTCCCTGATTATTCCTAAATTGTGCAGTATAAAACTAAAATGAATACCATCAATTCCAATAAGCTAACCTATGGGGCAGATTCACTTAAAGATTCAAGATCTCAGTCCCAAAAGACAAGACAGTGATTGAGCTAGCAATTTCAGAAATAAAAAAGTTGAAGATTAAATCGCTAGATCAGGGGCGAGCTTTTGCTTATTCAGGTAAATCAACAAGCTGGATCAAAAACAAAAAACAAAAAACAAAAAAAAAACCTTGGAAGTCTTACACTGCGGTAAACAGAAGCTGTTCCCAGTTCCTTCTGGCTCCTGTTAACCCTTCAATAACCGGAGCTGCTTCTAATGAACAGCTAATTTTCTTTTCAATATATTTTCCATGTTTAAGAGAGACGGCACTCCAATTTACGAAATTGCCCTCATAACTTTGCAAGACGATAAAATCATAACCGTTAGACTAAAATATCTACGGTCGAAACGCTCCAACTTGTATGAAAAAATCTGAAAAGATATAAGTAGTCGATCGGCATCTATATTTAAAAAAGGGTAGAATGGTAAATAAAACGTAAATTGAGGAAAATAAATTGCCATGACCTTTTCAGAACAGATCGTTGAAGGTGTTCGCGGGCGCCAAAAAGCGATAGAGAGGTAAAATGTTCTCTTCTCTGTTATATTAGTTTGGATTTTCTTTTGTATTTCTATTTTTTTTTGTTGGAGAAGAAGGAAGGAAATGGTAATCTGGAACGGGTTGATGATCGTTTTCCTCGATTTTGTTGGCTAACCTTTTCTTTCCTTTTGCTCTCTCGCACTCTCTCAACAAACCTAATAGAGATCTGATTCCGCCGTTGGATAATAATTTTTCGATTTGCTTCCTGCTTTGGCTCTGAATTCGGTTGTTTATGTTTCAACTACGTGTGAAGAATATTTGAGATATTAGTCTTATTTTCTTGATAGTGGCTTTGTCTCTCATTGATTTCTTTCCCTTTACATTTGTTTGTTGTCTTTTTCTTGTGTTGCTAGGCAGAAATGAGAACGAAAAATGGAAAGTGATTGGTTTGTGTTTACTAATAGCTTTGTTCTTTTTAATATCGTCTTTCCTTTTCTTTTTGCTGCGAGCAAGATGTCAGCACCTTAGCATGAATGTCTAGCTTTGGCATTATATCTGGAATTTGATAGAGCCTAGGGAGTGGTTGATAAAATCTTGTATTGGGATGGCAGTAGCTTTTGCAATTGTTTCTTACTCTTTGAGAACTTTTCTTTTACTTCCTTAATTGCTTCCTGTTGTCCAAATGTGATTTAATCTCTACCCTCCTCTCATCCTGAATGGAAAAATTGTGATTATGAATGCTTCCACATGATTGCGTGTAATTATTTTCCCTGTGTTAATATGTAACTCCTTTCACCGTCTCCCATGCCCACCAAAATTAAACGGTTTCTCAATACTCAACAAGTGATTTTTTATGTGCTTCTTGGTCAGGCTGGTTGAAGACAGCAATTGGTTTTCAAGAGATAAGAGACTACAAATGGCGTAACTCTCTCTCTCTCTCTCTCTCTCTCACACACACACACACACACTCACGCACACATGTCATATGTGGGCAAGCGTGCCACATGCCCAATCTACTCAGTTGAAGGAAGGGAGATGCTAGTAAATATATCTTTTCTCAGTTTGTATCTAGATTTTTGTTTCTTTTCTGTTCTTTGGATTAGGCAAGGGGAAGCAATGGTTCTCTTAATGGGAAGGAATGCTATAACTTGTTTCCCTTTATGGTAGTGTAGGGCTGCATGTTTACGTCTTAATGTTTTGCAAGTCGAAATGTTTAAACAGTTATTTCGATATGCTTGTTTTGTCACCAACAGAAACCTTTAGGAACTTATTATTTAATGATTTTGATGCAAAGCCAGGCTAGCTTTTCCCAGCAGTCAAATTGTTCAGACAAAAGCCAGAAAGTGTAATCCTGCCCTCTCTTAAACTTATTTGAACAATCCCAGAATCTGGAGAATGCTCTTATAATTTGTGTCTGTCTTTTTCCCCTCATTTCTTTGCTTCTTTCCAACCTTCTTTGCTTTGAACAATGCCAGAATCTGGAGAATGCTCTTATAATGTGTGTCTGTCTTTTTTCCCCTCATTTCCTTGTTTCCTTCCAACCATCTTTGCTTATTTCCCTCTCTGCCTATATTCTTTAGAAGCTAGGCAGTGTTTGGGATTCTTTATTGCTCCAAATTCTAATTTAAAATTTGAGTTTATTGTGGTAGCAGAAATCGTGTAAAATGGGATGAATCAAATTTGGGAGAAATTGAAGCCAATAAACCTGTAAGGCAGAAGATTACTGAGCCCAAGACACCTTATCACCCCATGATTGATGATAATGGTGAGTTTATTTTTATTCATTTGTGTCCCTCATCGATCTATATTTTGCATTTTTTTTTATATTCATTGGTTCCTGGGGATGTTTAAATTCATTCTTTCTGTTGCCTCCCTTTGGCCAACTTATTGGACAAAGCAAATTCACTTGGCCATGTGTATTGCATCTCTATTGCATCTTTATGGGTTTCTTAAATTCTCATGGAACTTAATCATTATTATACTTATGTTGTGAAAGGCTTTCTTATAGGCAAATTGGGCCTTTGGCTGATTCCTGGATCCTTCTTGTTTTAGAGTCTCTATCTCCTGTACGGCATAGCTTCAATGATAAGATTGATGACTCCATGGATGCCGAGGAATTGCGCTCAGCTTTGAATGATGTGGCTTCTTCAAGTTCAAAAACTAAGGACCGATCTGATGGCTGGACATCATCTGAAGATGAAGCTGAATGCATGGAACAGGATGAAGGTTAACATTTATCCTTTTTGTAATGACTGCACTGCTATTTCTTTTTCTAAGCTTCGTTTGTTTTCATCTGCCCATCTACTTTTGCTCCCTCATGATGCTTTTGTACAACAAAGAAGAGATAGTTTCAGCCTGTGAAAACATCGTAATTGCCTGAGAGATAGCCTGTAGCTTCTGCCTGTTCCAATCTGGAAGCTACAGTCGTGCATTCATAACCGTTTAATTATGTGTATGATTGAGGCCTTCTTCACATTTCTGCCTTGTTAACATCATAGTTATATGAAGCATCATTTGGATTAGTAACTCTGAGCTGCTTATTTTCTGTCAGATTTTGAAGCAGATAGAAACAGTATGAGTTTTAGGGAACAGAGACGTGCACACTACGACGAGTTTAGAAAAGTGAAGGAACTGCTACGAAAGGGGTCTTTCCTTGATGATGAAGAAGATGAGAACGACGGCCATGAGAAGAAAAGAGATAATCTGGATCCGTGAATTCTGGCACAAGGACAGAGAAAGTGAAACGGTCACAGCTCTGTCTGAACAATTCTTGGCTTTGTTTGGGTATGGAACTTGCGGTGTTGGAACTGAAAGGCATGAGTTTTGGGATTAAAAAGAGGTTGCAAATGTATGATTGCTTTGATGTTTTGAAGTGCGTTTATATCTTGAAGTGTTTGGTAAAAAAAGCGATGGTAAGTTTCTTACTCGATCCCTTTTCTTTCCTCTTTTTCCTTCCTTTTTAATTAACGTTTTCGTTTTTATAAATTGGAGGGAGGCGGAATAGAGAAGTGGGGATTGAACCTTAAATAAACCTTAATAATCACAAGTCTCGACTACTAGCCAAAGTTTTGGTTATTCTCTCTATTTAAAAAAAAAAACACATTGATACCCTCGAATTCCCTAATTATGAGACTTTGATGTAGCTGTAAAGACATTATTGGTGGCTAGGGAGGGCGTTAATTCCTATCTACGATTGCTGTTCTGTATGCTGCCTGTATCTCCTTGTTTCTGCCTTGGGAAAGCTTGGCTGAAACAGACCTCATCAACCATCCATAACTTCTTATCTTGTAATCCTTTTTTCTTTTAATTTTTTGGCTGGAAAGTGAGGCAAAATAATTTCGTAATCTGTTTTACTCTCCCAACAGAATCTAGCTAAAGAGAAACTGGACTAACTACAAACGAAGAGTCAACAACGTTATGTAAGAGCTGAGTTTTCACAGATTCGTGCGGACCTTATTTGTTTGAATTTTGTGGTGTGGCATATTGTTAACTTGAGTGTTGACCAATCGCCAACTCCAAGGACACAATAGTTGTTAGATTGGGATTAGAACGGAACGAACCGAAGGTTAAGTGCCAAAATCGATATTTTGAGCAAGTTAGGGACACAGGTCTGGTACAGTGCCTTTCAGAATTCAGACCACCTCTTTTTGTGACCAACACCAGAATCCTACGCCTCAGAAGAAATGGAGTCTCAGAACTCAAGCCTGGCCGCCCGAATATGCAGCGACATAGCCTCCATCTTCTCCAAGCCCACCGCTCCCCACGCGCCGGCGCTCGACCTCATCGTGGCTGAGATCTCCTCCGTAGCCGCCCGAGACGGCCGGATTTTCCTCTACGGTGTTGGCAGAGAGGGCCTGATGCTCAAGGCCTTATGCATGCGACTCTTCCACCTTGGCCTCTCCGCCCACTTGGTCTTCGACATGACTACTCCGCCTATCGCCGCCGGCGACCTCCTAATCGCCTCGGCCGGCCCTGGAGGATTCTCCACTGTTGATGCCATCTGCTCTGTTGCTCGATCGAAAGGCGCTAGGGTCTTGCTGCTGACTGCTCAGCCTGAAACGGGCTCGAGCGTGAAGCACGCGAGCGCCGTGGCTTATCTTCCGGCGCAGACTATGGCGGACGACGAAGAGAGTGGCGGACGGGAGAGGCCGTTGCTCCCGATGGGGAGTCTGTATGAAGGAGCCATGTTTGTGCTGTTTGAGATGGTGGTTTACCAGCTGCGTGAGGTTTTGGGACAGAGTCCTGAGGCGGTCAGAGCTCGCCATACCAACCTTGAATAATAGCTTTATGTATGTAGTTAATGCGCTTTGAAGTATGCTTTCTTCTTCAACAATTCTCTCTACTTCTCCTGTATTTTCCGCTGTGTGTTAAGGAAATCTTGTTGAAAAATCTTCGCGAGGAGAACAAAAAGAAGTAAACTAGGAAGCTTCATATGGAGATTTTGCAAGTGATGTGCTTTCTAGTTGCCTTCGCTTGAATGTCTTCATAGCCACGTCCAAGGCACGACTACGAGTGCCCTTACTGTTGGGCAAAAGATAGATGCCAGTGATATGATTTACATACGTAGCAATGTAATTTTAAGAATCGTTGCCAATCTATTTATACCTATGTCAATTGCATATTTTAAAATAATATACAAAAATTTAAAAGTTTCAAGAGTACAGTTACACTCGGTAACTATATTATAGCGTCCAAAGATTAACATCTTAGTTTGATTTAAATTTTATTTTACTTACTTTCAAATATTTTAATTAATTTTTTAAATTATAGATTCTATCGACCTACTTGAATATGAACTCTTAAAAAATTACTTAATTTTACTTATTTTATGTATATTTTAATGTTTCTAAACCATTGATTCTATCGAACCATTGAATATAGACTATTAAAAAATTACTTTTGATTTTACTTACTTTTATGTATATTTTAATTATTTTCAAACCATTGATCCTATCAGACCACTAAAATATGTATCTTTTGATTAATTTATTTTATATTTTATTTATCTTTATTTTTAAAAATTTTAGATAATTATCAATCTAAACCATTTATCTTATTCAATCACCCGGATAAGGACCTCAAAATTTAAATATTTTAAATAATTATCCAAACCATGTATCCTATTGGATTACCAAGATATGGATCTTAAAATTCACTTTTGATTATTATCTTAAAATTCACCATAGGGTTTAATTAAACCCAAGCGGAATTGATTTTTTTTCTCTAAGTATGCTTTTGAGATGCAATGAGAATTAAATTAAAATTAAACTATTTGAAATAAAATAAAATAATAAAATAAAAATAACCATCCTATCCTATGTTTCTATGTGATGTAAGGAATTTAATTGACATATGCCCAAACAAACAAATAAACAAAGATCCAACAGAAAAGAGAATAAAAAGAAGGTGATGTTAGTGCCAAATATGCAAATAAAAAAACGTTTAGTGACTTAAATGAAAGAAACAAACAGAACAGGGGGCTAAACAGGGGTTATACAGAAAGGGAGAAGGTTGACCGGATCTGGTCTGGCCGAGATTGGCCGCTGCGAGTTGGAAGGCGGGTTCTCTCTGGATTTATCCAATTGCGCCACGGTTTTGGACAACCGAGGGATGAGCTTTGCTGGGACGAAGACGGCGCCCTTGGGGGACGAGTGAACGACGGCTGTTTATGTCGGTGGTAGCGGATTACGATGGCTAGAACAGCGGGAGTGGCGGTTTTTCTCCTTCTCCTCCTCGATACGGAGCCACCGGTGTGTGTGAACGCCTGGAAACGGCGGCGCTGGGTGAGGCGGTGTGGCTTCGGCGAGCAGGGATGGCCAGCGGTTGTGGAGCGACGGCGGGACACAACGGGTTGGGCTTGACCGACCATGGCGGCAGAAGGAAGGATTTAGGGCTTTTGGAGTGTGAGTTGCGAGAAAATAGGGACCAAAGCTGCAGTTTTCTCTTTTTGGTGCTGTAGCTTTGTTTTCAGCCATTTTCTTAGGTTTTTCTCCCACTTTTTTGTGTGAATGGTAACTCCTATTTATACTATTAGTGTCATGAATGTGATTAACAAATAAATTTGAGATTAACACCTAGTTAATTTTAACTTAAGTCAATTAATTTCAAAATAGTTTATTTTTATTTTTACATCTTTTTTTACTTAAAATTACTTTTAATTAAAATTTAATATTATATAGCTACAATAATCCATTGAAAATAAAATTTTTATGAATTTTTCTATTTTATGAAATTAAAAAATAAAATTTTATAAAAAATTAACAACACCATGAAAACTGACTTTTAAATGGATTATCTCATCTACATAATATTGGCTTTCAAATGAAATTGGTTTAAGAAAAAAAATAAAAATAAAAATAAAAATAAATCAATTGGCTTTAATTAAAATGAATCGACTCTAAACCTTATCAAAATTGAATTTCTAAGGGCTTAGATCTCCTAGGATGAAATCTGGTCTAAATGCTAGTCTAAGTCCGAAAGAATTCCCAGGCTGATGATCCTGCCCCTTGCTTTATGGGAAATTACATTTCAGCCCAATACTTCCAGAAACCGTCTAATCCGCTCAGAACTTTATGAAATTGCCAAATTTTGTCTAAAATTTCACAAATATGCCAGATTTGTGTCAAAATTTTCTCTTTTTACCTACAACTTTCTAAAAATCCTTAATTCACACCAGGACTTTCCATTTTGCTTAAACAAAACCTAAAAGACCTCTTGGATCTCAAATTAGTACATAAACTAAATTAATTTTTATTTTGACCCTAAATGAGCATCCTACACTCCTAAAATGTATAACACGAAAAATAATGTAACCTAAATGTGCCTAGACCAACTATGTAAATCCTAAATTGACCAAAATGACCAAATTGCCCCTTAGAAACAAAAATGCTCCTAAACTATTTTTTTTTTCTAACTTAGAGCTAAACAAAAATTAGTACGTGAACAAAATTGGGTGTCAATAACATCCATCACATTTTGTATGTTGTTACTTAATTGTAAGACTAACTAGGCTTTTAAAATGATTTTCTTTTATGATATAAAATCAAATGTAAACTCCCTAAAACACGACCACATAATCCTTTCTTTCTTTGTTTTTTTCTTTTTTTGGTTGAAGCGAAATGCATTAGACAGAGAAAAGACACATAGGTAAGAAGTTAGAAATAGAACAAGTGGACAACCATCTAGTTGTGCCGTCTAGTGGAAGAGGGGGAAGAAGCAAACTGCTAGTCAAAGGAAGAAGCAAAACTTCCAAGTCTTGGTTCTATAAAATCTGCAAGTATTGACAACAAAATCAGGGCACAGCCATATGATTATGCCATTATACTATATACTAAAACCCGTGGGGGGGTTACTGTTCATTTGAACAGTAAAAAACAGTGTCCTTACGATTTTGCCCTTTCACAGCTTTTTTTTTTGCTTTTTCCCATTTTGTGGTAAAACCTCACATTTGGTCCCTGAATATTTCATGTTTGCCATGTTGATCCCTAACTTTGTCCTTCTGTCGCAAGATAGCGTGAAGACTATTTGTTGGTGATGGTGAGATTGGCAGATAATAAAGTATGGAGACTGTTACTTGCCAAAACCAATAATTTAGGGAATGAAGGCATATTTGTCCATTTTATTGCAAGTCCATGCTTCCATTTGTTTTTTTTTTTTTAACTTCTAGGGGAATGTTCAAATTCCCCTTTTGGTCCCCCAATATGACAATTTTATCATAGTGGTCCTCAACTTTTGCAATCGGTTTTGTCCCTCAAATGGTTTTGTCCATTGGTTTTGGGCTAGTTTGGCTGACCCATTTTTTTTTTTTTTACGCGATTGCTTTGTTTATAAGTTTGGTTAAGCTTTTCGAAATAAATTCTCTTTTTTAGGGCCTTTCTTGAAATTCTCCCACTTTCATTCTGTTTCACGTTTCTTTTTGGTGAACTGCGTTTCCAGTTCCTATATTGTTTCCATTTCTCATATTAGACCCTAATTTTTATCATCTTGACGTTCTCAACCCTAAACTTAGTAACTACTTAATTTTAGTGTTTTTGTTTAATCTCTTAGTTCTTTTTTTTAATGGTTTGTTGTTTTCTAAACTAAAACATGGGTCATTATGGTTTATTTATTTTTTTTTAGTAAAATAGAGCTTTTTTTCCTTAACTTTTTCTGAGTTAATTGTTAAACTCTTAATGCATAAGATTTTTATATTTTCTCTTTGGGCCCTCAAACTAATTTTATTATTTTTCTTGATTATTATTTTTCTTAATATTGTGATATTATGTGACCGCTGCAACGCGCGGAGCTTTTGAACCTCGTTAAGATCTAAAGATGGTGCTTTCTTAGCCAAGCAATCAGCCACTGGATTACCTTACCTAAATGTATGTTGTACCCAAACTTGGAATGAAAGACCTATAATTGAAAGGAAGCAACATTAATTGTGATGAATTGCATTAAGACAAATTCAAAAGGTGCAACACCATTATAAAATACGTCTCAATGATAAGAGGGAAAAAGTTAAATTGTTGGGCTAATCTTAGCCCTTCCTTAATGCCACATAGTTCAACTTGAAGGCTATTAGAATAGCCAATTTTTCTTGCAAAAGTAGCCATGAATTAGATTGAGAGGACCTATCACCTAAGCCCAATCATCTTCCTTTAGGCACATATTATTAAGACTAGTCACATTATAAGCAGATTTAAGTGTAAAATTCTCATCTATTGTAAATCTATAAATAGTTCTATCTTGGGCTTGGTTGTCAAAATACAATAAACTGACACCAATTTCTTTTCTAATATTAATATGGAGGTTAAAAGAAAGGGTATCCCATTTTCAAGAATCCTCATTGAACAGGTCTTTCACAAAGGAGCAACTTTTATTATGGGGAGTAGGACCAACAATTTTGCTTCTGATAGACCAACTCCCCGACCAATTATTTATTTATTGGTACACCAAAAAACATCTTTATAAGTCTAGGCATGGCAAGGATATTCTGTAGTATAAGGAAATAAGAGAATGTCTTTTCTTTTTTTTACCCGAAAAGCATTCGAACTGGCTTGAATAACATTGTATGGGGAAGTGTAGAAGACAAGAGTCGAACTCCTGGCCTCCCACTTTTCCTTGATGCCTCTTTCCACTTTTCCAAAGCAGCTAGGATCCCAACCAATTATTAAATAGAAAAGAGATGTTACTGGCACTTAAAATCAGTCTTTGTTCACCATCTAAATGCAACTTACTATGTTAAATAGTCTTCCAAGTAGCAGAAGAAGTAGTGACTTTTCTATACCTTTCATACATATGAATGAAGGTCTAAGCAACTCATTTATATTTGTTATAATTGACATCCGAAGCAAGTTTAGCTAAGGTGTTAAATATCGTTACTGCTGGTATACCGCACTCCGAAATTTTAAGGTATATTGCATGGTATACCGCGCTGTATACCATTACTATTATTGCAAAAAATAAATGTCAGAATATTATTTTTAGATGAAATAATTTTTTTAATAATTTATTTTTACACGTTTTATATGCATTCTAATTTTTCTCATCATAATTTTTTAAATATAAATAAAATATATATGATAGAAAATATTTTTTTAGTACAAAAAACATTAAAAAATGTTATATATGGAACAAAATAAATAATACTAAGAAAATAATTTATTGATATAAGAGAAAAAAATATACTTTAATAATAACAATACATTTTCTAATAAAAATTGGAAAGAAAGAATCAGATAAAGTTACTTTGGTCAAACATCTACTCAAGGGAAATAATGCATGTGAGGTAAAAGAGTACAAAAAGTAACTAAAATTAAAAAAAAAAAAAAGGAAAGGGAGAAACAAAAGCTGCGACCAGCCGACTACGGACCATCCATTAATTTTGCATATACTTTGCATATACTACAAATATAAATAATACCATTCATTAATTTTTTATATAAATTAAGAAAAGTAAAAAAAAATAAAATAAATGTTTATTTTATGATATGTGTATTATTCATATTTTAATATTTTATATTTTTATGATATTTTAATGTAAAAAAAATATCTGTGAAAAATAAAATATCGCAGTACATACCACGCAGTATTTGCGGTATACCGCAGTTTTTTTTATAAAATATATTTAAAAATTGCATGGTATACGATATACCATAAAATACTGCGGTATACCACACAATAAAATAACAAAACGAGAAAACATTTGTATCGCGTATCTTGTATCCATGGTAAATGGGATACCACGATATTTAATTCAGTGAGTTTAGTTAGGTGGGCTTGGTTAAAGTAAACTCACCTTTTCCTTTTTGGGCAAATGACAATGCCCAAACCATAATGTTAAATATCACGCATACCGTTTACCGTGGATACACGATACAAATATTTTCAAATTTTGTTATTTTACCACGCGGTATACCGCTTACTATTTGCTTTTTGTATGCATTTTGTCAACAAAAACTGCGGTTTACCACAAATACCGCGTAGTACGTACCGCGATATTTTATTTTTTGCAGCTATTTTTTTTATTTTACATAAAAAAATATCATAAATATATAAAGCATTTAAATATAAATAATACACATATCATAAAATAAGCATTTACTTTTATTTTTTTGTTTCTTTTCTTACATAATATAACAATTTAATGGATAGTAGCAGCTTGAAGGTCCTTATGATATTAAACAATATCCCCTAATTAAATTTCTAGTTCGTGTTACCCTAACTGAATATCTTCTATCATTTATATTTTATTTATATTTGATAAATTATGATGAGAAAAATTAGAATACATAAAAAATGTGTAAAAAAAATTATTAAATAAATTATGTCATCTTAAAATAATATTAAAATATTTATTTTTTTACGAAAACGGTGATGGTATGTAGCACGGTATACCATGCAGTATACGTTAAAAATTCAGAATGCGGTATACTTAGCTGTAACAGTATTTAACACATTGGTCCCAATTCACAAAAACTTTTCTTTTCTTATTTTAAGTAGAACCCAAACAAAATTTCTAGTGATTTGTTCCATCTTTTCTAAGGCTTTTGAAGGAAGGGAGAGTATTGATTTGCATGTAATTGCTACTCATGGTGGTCAAGGAGGTCTGTGCAAGCACAATTTTTTCTGCAAGGGAGAGACAACTACCGCTCCATCCATGTATTTTTCTACTCACTTTATCTAGCATGGATTTACTGTCTAGATTGGTCCAATTCCTACGAGTTAAGGAAAAGCCCCAAGTATCCACCACCAAGATTTCAAGTTGTATTTAAGCCAAGCAAATTCAAGCATGTAATTCTATCAGCCTCTAAATTATTGGCAGAAAACAAAATCTTAGATTTGTCCCACTTGATGGTATGACCATACAGTTAACAGAAAGCCCAGATTGCTTTTGAATTTGTGTTCCTCTTTCTGCGACCTCTCCCTAATTCCATTGTCCATAATCCATGTCTGGACCCTCTTGAATTGCGCAAGAGCTTGTTTATCAGCTGAGCTCAACAGTTCCTTTCCATAACAGTTTTCGTTTTGGGCTGAATACCTACTTCCTCTCTATGTCTGATATAGCCATAATTATAACAGAGGGCCAATATTCCTTCATATAAAATGTTACAAACTCGCTTATTGTCTCAGGGCTTGCTCTGTAAATGATCGTTTTGGTCGACTTGAACACATATTTCAACTTCTTGGTGCCGCAGTTGAGGAGATCAACCTCCTCATCGGATCTTTTTCGGCCGACGGTGAAAAGATGGTCATTTCCATTAGTGAAGGGCAAACAACGGTCATAATTTATAGAGACAAAGTTATAGAGAAATCAGAGCTTCTACATAACCCCTTTTGCAATTGACCACATTTCATCAAATTAATAGTCCAGTAACTAAAAAGAAAAGGACGCAAATGAATTCAAATGAAAGCAAAAAAGTGGTAAGAAATTATGTTTGTTCTACTCAAATGACTTGGCGGGGTCATCACTATGGCGAGGGAAGTGGCATTTTCGCCTTGAACTTTCAGGGAGAAATGACCCCACATAACAAGGGGCACTTAACCAACTCAAAGATTCAAATTGATCTTCTCTTCACTGAGGTTGAGCCCTCTAACTAATAAGTCCCTGGACATTCGTATCATTACCACCACTAAAAGGATTTCCCAAAGTCATCAACTCCCAATGGTGAAGTTTCCAAGAGTTTGGGATTGAACACCCTTGCCCTTACTGTTTGCACCATGTCGGGATAATGATGAGGCAATTACAAATTTGCAATTCAAAGGGAAACAGGAATTTGATAGAAGGACAAATCCAAATTCTCTCTGATGACATGTCATTGAGAAAACATATGTGCCCCTAAAACTAACAATTTTTTTTTTATAGGTAAAAATTATCTTTTCACCATTTTAAATGGCCTACTAATCATTCTAGCAAGCGTACCAACTAATGACGTATGTCATAATTGCGTAGGCACAACACTCTTCACACCTCTATCTGTAAGTTTGGTTAGTTCAGAGTTGGTAGCAAATGCCGAAAATAAATTTCCATCTTAGCCTCTGCATATGCTAAGTTACACTATGAAGAAAATAAATTGCTTACTACTATTCATGGTTCAGGTACTAAAAGTGTATTTAGGGCATGTGCAAGTTCAGCAGGAGTTGCTCCTCTGCTGGTCCAAAGACAAGAGAAAAGAGATCCAATCCGGAGACCTTCATCCACCCACTGGCCCAAGTAAGTAATAACCAAAGAGCAAGATGTCTTCTAAAACAATTTAACCCCCTTACATGATTGGATTTAAAATGTAATTAATCTAAATCATATATATTAATTTTTAGACTAATAAGTTTCTAAAATCTCTTTTTAGCAAAGACACTTTTATTGAGAATTTAAAATTTTACGAGATAAATTGTAGTAAAACCTTACAAAATTAGTAGGTTAAAAATTGTTGCGTTTGATATTTATGAAGAAAGATTCAATTAAATGGTTAAAACAAAAACCCTTGCCTTCTGGCTTCTGCAAGCTGCTCTGTTCCGCAAGCATCTGAGATCTCCCAACAACAATGTTTTCAGCCTTGTTGTTGTTTCAGACGTACAAGAATCTAATACTTCAAACTTCACTCACCCTCCTTCTAACTCTAATCCTCACCTTCCTCAAAATCCCAGTCTTCTTTCTCCGAGGCCTCCACACCTATATTCACCCGGAAAATCTCGGCTACAATAATGCCTCTCAATCCGGTGTCCGAGCTGCAATCCGCAGGCCCAGTGGCTCCGACTCCAATTCTGCTGCTCCGGAGCTCAAACGAAGGAACAAATCCAAGGAGAAGTTGGAATTCGATGAAAACAATGCCCAGATCTTCCGGTTGAAGCTCGACGAGGGTCATCTCCAGACTCGCCTCCTTTTCAATGAGTATAACCATTCTTTCGTTTTCTCATTTCTGGGCATTTCTTCTCTGGCGCTTTACAAGTACTTAGGATCATCCAGTGAGGATTCTGGGATTTTGGCGAATGGTTGCTTGATTCCGGTTGTTTTCGGATTGGTTGGTTTGACCAAGATATTTATTTCGCTTGCTAAGGTCTCCTTCGAGAAATCTGCGTCTAAGAGGTCTGAGAAACATTTGAGCCTGGTTTTTGGAGTTTTGGGCTTCTGTTTAGGGATTGCTATCTGTTTTGGAATTGTCACATCGGTGCTTGATTTCGATTTCGATCCAGTTGAGGGATCCTGTAGAGTGTTTGTTGCTATTTTGATGGGATGTTTGGCCGGTTTCTTATACATAGCAGCAGGGAAGAATGCTAGATCACTTTGGCTTGGTACAGATCAGCTTAGATGTAATTTATCTATGATATCTTGTGGATGGTTTGGCAGAATGATTTTGTACGTATGCTTTTTGCTTAATGCCTTCACGGTATTGCTTTGGATAAACCCATTTGCTGAGCTTTTTGTTAACAAGAATGTCGCTAACAGTGATGAAGCAAAAGCAACTGTGACCTTTGGCGAAGCTGATAAGTTATTTGGTAATGTGGGTCTTCCACGTTCAGAGTTTACTAGGTTTAGATTCTTATGCTTGTTACTTTCTGGTCTGCTGCAAGTCATAGCTCTACGCCCAAATCTGCAAATGTTTTTGAATGAAGCTGTTTTGTCTTGGTACCAAAGATTACATGCCAGCAAGGTGCCCGATTTGGACTTTAGCCGTGCAAAGGTATTCCTGCACAATCACTACTTATGTCTTGCAGTCCTGCAGTTCTTTGCTCCCTCAGTTTTGGTACTTCTCCTTTTAGGCTTATCTCAGATTGATGTATCCTCGTTTGACAAACACCAATGGGTATGCAGTTTACTACCTTGCTCTATTCTTGTTGGAAGGGTACCTTTGTTTATGGCTTGGTGGATCATCTTTCTATGGGCACTTTATACTTCAATGAGTTTGGTCTTCTATCGTCATGGCGTTTTGTATGTCTCCTGATAGCTTGGTTTGTTTCTCTGGCTTCAATCCTTGACCTTTCAACTTAGATTTTTGTCCCTTATTGGCAAAAGAGTGTTGTGATTGTAACAAATCAACAATGTATGTTACTGCATCATCACGTGGTACATTGAGCAACAGAAGTTGTTTCTGGATACTGGGGAGCTTCTTGTCCAAGTTTGGCCAGATAAAATCCTTAACCATACGTTACTGAGGGAATGATTTTTCTTATTCATGTTTCAAAATTTGAGATCCATGGTCTGGTTTAGATTATTCTTATTGAACAACATTGATTTAACATGCCATAATTGATCAGCAGAATATGAATGTTGCTCTGCTAATTAGGATTGAGGAAGACCATAGCGGATGAAGTTCTGCGCTTGCTTTTGATTATGATTAGTTGAAGGCATCTTTAAATTTGATCATATTCGACTGCATAATTCAGCTGTTGCTGCTTGATATCATTTATCGATCCTTCAACATAATGACCAGTTTGAGCTTTTGAAGGCTCCTCCTAACTAGCTGAAGGGAAGATAGGGCATCATGAAAGTCAGAAGACAGCACTTAACTTGGACCTTTTTTTTGTCTGATTTGTGGAAGAATGTTGTGACTGCAACAGAGTACCAGTAATGGTAGGTGATGCATTGTTGTGCAGTACAGATACGATGAGCTGCAAGGATTTCTGAATACTGGAGCTTCTTGTTTGAATTTCCCTGCTTTTTAATGATTGTGGTTACAGATAGGAAGAGTACCGGTTACTGTTTCTTTTACATTTGCTTCTTCTGGTAGTATGATCTTATTCCTGCAAGTTGTTAAATACTTGCATCCAGTATTTGGTTACTAAGCTGCATCTTGGATCATTGTATTTGATGGATTTTAGGTGTATGTTGCTAATTTGGCATTGAGCTTATAGCCAATTGGTGGAGGTATTAAAATTCAAATTCCAGTCACAACACAAGGCTCACAGCACAGTTCTGGTATTGAAGTACTTGAGAAAGTGGTCTGTTGTTAAATAAATGATCATTTCCCAGCAATGATGGAGACGTAATTCTTTCTTAAAAGGGCCGAGCTGAATTAAGATGTGATGCCTTTAAACATAAATGTAATTATGTGTATAAAAGTTTTTGATAAATAAACATATATGAATAAAAGTTTTTAATCATTTTATCATTTGTACCATTATTTATGCCAAGCATTTATTGTTTGTATGTTATGGAAAAGGGCTGGGTAGGAACAAGATAAAACAGGCCTCAGTCGTGTTTGGATGGATAAATAAGATGTGGCCGAAAAAGGATTCGTGGCCGCGAAAATTCCGACTAGAATGGGCCGAAAAATGGGATCGGTCCAACGCTGGCGACAGAGTTACTGTAACGAACAAAAAAAAAAAAGGAACGGCCCCACAGAACGCAAACGTTTCAATTTTCTCTTTAGTTCTTTTTATGTTTTCATTCGGGGTTGGGGACCCAACGTAGGTAAAAGGGTTGGAAGCCGGAAGAAACATATATTATGTTTGTGTTTGTAACACGACAAATTTTCTTTTGGTAGAGAAATGAGAATGGAGGAGATGCAGGCCCAGTAGGCACCACCCTGAACTAAAAAGTTGGTTCACTTGCCAATCATCGATGTCTACTTTTCAGGCAGCTATAAAATGTTGCTTCAATTCTCCAACTAAAAACCAAAATTTAAGTTCCACGATGATCTTCAACTTCACGCATCATGTACCCCACCCGCCACCAATTTTAATACCAATACCAGTAACTTTCCAGAAAAGCTCCACACTTTAGCTTACGAGGAAACCTACCTGGTGCCCAGTGTAAAATAAGTTGGCCGGCGCCGGCCAATGTAAAACTATTTTTTCGAGCTCTTTTTCTACAAAATCATTTGCATATGACACAGTTGTATCATTTAAATTGATGAATTTTCTTTAACTATAAATTGTTGAATTGTCAAAGATTTATATTTTTCTAAATGTGCTAAAATTATGTTCAAAATTTTGTATAAAATCCAACGCAACAGAAATTAACTGGATAGAAAAAAGTAGATATATTCCACTCACGTTTTCAACGTACTATTAATCAAATTGTACCATGCAATATTTTGAATGGTTTTGATACACAACTTTTACGCACATTCATCAAATACCCTTTCTTGGTGATTCTAATTAAGTTGGACTACAGTTTTGTGGAGGTTGGAACTCAGGTCATCCCATATTAAAGGGATGGTCAGTATTTATTGGTAATAGTAGGAGCTGCAATGCTTTTCACTGTATATATAAAATTTTTAGGGATTGGATAGTAAAAGTATAAAAAATTGTCATTTTTTAGTACTTTCTTGAAAGAGGATTTAACACCATCCCCTGATGTAAGTACACTTTTAGTAATGCTAGAACATGTTAGTGAGCTATTCCCTCTTCTTCCATTTCTAGTTTGGAAACTGGGGATATGGGTGGGTGGGGGCAAAAACTCTAGGAAATAAGAAGATTTCATACAAATCTCTCCAATCTCTGTGCACTAATTAAAACCTAATTTAGAGACCTAAAATCCTAAACTCATTTACCTTGTTTTGCTCTTGTCTTTAAACAAAAGTAGTTTTGCCTTTAGAGCTTGATTGATAGGAATGTCAGCTTGTCCATTTACCCCTTCCTAGATTTTAGTTTTACTTTTGATGGTTCTGCAATTACTGTTATGTTTGCAAAGTCCACCCGAGTTGGTATTTCAAAATTCTAAGACTCACAAAATTCCGATGGTTCCACAAGTATTGTTTCGTTTGCAAATTCGACCCAAGTTGGTATTTCAAAATTCTAAGCACCATTCTCTCTCTTGATCAATCGACATTACTAATAAAAGAGCATTTACCAACGGTCATTATCAATAGTTGCATGTTAGTAATTTCAAAATTACAAACATGAGACCGTTAGTAGTAAGCAGTTAATAATCACTACATTAAAAATTATTTTCCCAACGGCTAAGTACTAAACTGTCAGTACTTAACATCCGGCCATTGGGAAAGTCATAGATGGAAATTACTAACAGTCTAAATTCAAATGTTTTTTACAAACGGTTTAACTTTACCAATGTATTAGACTGTTGGTATCTACCAACGCGTTTAACAAATGGTAAGCTAAGCCGTTGATACATACCAATATGTTTGACTATTGGTAATATTTTTAATATGTGAGACCGTTGGTAATTCTCTTGGAATTTAAAAAATTAAAGTAGCTTCCAATGTAGAGTCCTTGAAAACTACCATTTATTTTTAAAAAAATAAACAAAAAAATATAATAATTAAAATTAAATTTCCATTGAATTTTACTAAATATTAACTGAACACTAGTACAAAAATTCATTATCACAATCACAAATATATTAAAAAAATATTTACTCAAAACATATTGTCTATTCATTGAAAATCACAAATTTAAAAAAAAAATTCCAAATTTAACAAAAATTCAAAAAAGCTAGAATTTAACAATTCACAATAATTGAACAATTTTAAAAATTCAAAAATAACAATTAGCAATAATTAACAATTAACAAAAATTTAGAAAAACCAAAATTCCAAAATTTCACAACAATTCAAAAATTAACCAAAATCATATTCCTTCACAAATATTCAACAATTCAACAATTACAAAAATTCAAGGAATTCTAAAAATTTGATCAGCACAAAAAAAAAACTAAAAATTCAGCAAAGCATGGAGCGACGAGGACCAAGGAGCAAATAAATCAGATCTAAAAAACCAACAAGCAGAGTAGCGAGGCAACAAGAAACCGACATTGAGGCATGGAGCAAGGCAGAGAAAGAAGTGAAAAAACCATATTTGAAAACCATAGAGATGAGGAGTGAGGTGAACGGCGAGGTGAGGAGAAACCAACAGTGAGGCATGGAGTGATGAAGAGACAAGATGGAGTGACGGCTATATATAAATATATGGTACACGCACATGGGTACATGTGTGTGTGTGTAAATATGCATGTGTGTGTATATATGGTTATTTTTTTAGTATTTTTAGGTAAATATATTATAAATATATGTAAAAATAAATTTGGCCGTTGGAAAATGTTTGTTTTTTAGTAGTGGGTGGCGCCACCACTAAACGCAAAATCTAGCAATTCAAGTGAGCATTTGTGTGGGAGAGATGGGGGAAAGAAACTGGAGAAGAAGAAGAAAAAAAAAACCAAAAGAAGAAGAAGAAGAATGATGGACAAGATAAGAAAGAATGAGAGATAGATGAGAAAAAAGAAAGAAAGAAAGAAAGAGCGCAACAGAAAAAGAGGAAGAGATATGAGGAAAGGAGAGATAGAAAGAGTTTGCAGATAAGTGTGATTTTATAATTGAAATAAAGGAAAAACTCCACTTTTGTCCCAAATTTTCTATTATTGTTTCAGAATGGTCCTTTCTTTTTACTTTCTAACAGCTTAAACCTTACCAATGATTATTCGTGTTGGTAATTATCAATGGTTTAAACCATTACAAAGTTTCCAACTGCTTGAACATTGGTAACTATTATTAATGGTTTAATACGTTGGTAATTACCAACAGTCTAACTATTGGTAAATCGCCTGTTAGAAAATCGACAAATTTTAGCAGTACGATCAACCAAGGGCAAACACCATTATCTCTCTTTCCTTTTCTCTCAAAGGCAAACAGAAACTGTGACAATTGTATAAAAAAAGATTGAAAGAGATGCAATTGAGATTGGTGAGTCAAACAAGGGCAATGACGACCCTTCAGTGTCGACTATACCTCCGATCCAACTTTAGGCTTGAAGGACTTATCCAGATTAAGCTAGTCCAGGTTGGGTCGTGGTCTCTTCTCCTATTCTATTTGTTTTGCTTAATCTCAATAACAGTGGTGTAGCTAGAGGCTCTAGTACAAGATGGTGATATTGTGGCTAAAGGCTCCAATGATGGGCAATTTTGGGAGGAGATCAATGGCAAGGATGGAAAGATGTGAATTGACTGGAGATTCTGTTGAGATGATCATCAAGCATAATCATAGGGTACAAGGAAAGAGACATGAAAGGGATTTGTTACTTTTAATGGGGACATATTAGACTTTTCTTGCATAGGGTGCATGTAGGATAAGGTGTACATCAGTCTAACAAATAAACAAATGGCCTTATTCAACATGCAAGCACATCTGGCTATGATTTGGCAATAAATTGTAATAATTATATCTATATGCGAGTTTTATGTTAGAATTTTTTTTTGTAATTAGAAACATCTGTATATAAAGAAAGAGGGGAATGCCCACTTTTTTTTAACTCAAAAAAGCACCTAAACCAATAATAGGGTATTATATAAAGGAATAAGGCCATTAGGCATTAAGGGCTAGCTTGGGGATATGTTAGAAGTGCTTAGATCCACAATAAATTTGGTTTGGGCCAAGGCAACTTTACCCTGTCTAGGATAAACCCAAAACAAAACAAAAAAAAGAAAAAGAAAAAGAAAATTTTCAAAAAAGAAAAAAGATCAAGCATGTTGTGCTTTACATGTATAGTTCTCATATTTTTATTTTTAATAATTGACCTTCTAATTTATAGTATTTACATTGCTAAAATCAAAGTTATCAAAATTGAGTTTCTATATAGATTCATTTTGATTTTTTTTAACTGTTGTAAAGTTGTAAAAAATTATAGAGTCATAAGATTCTACAAAAAAGTTTTTAGAAAAAGATTAAAAAAATATAATCATAAAAATTATAGCAAAAATTTTATATTACATAATATTTTCACTTACTAATACTCTAAAACTATAAAAAAAATCATATTATAAACATATAATATAAGAAAAACAAGTTCTACAATTGACAATTCATAATAAGAAGTTAAAAGCATTTCATTCATCTTATGAAACACACAGAATATCATGACCAATGACAGTATCAATAATATTATCTTCAAAGTTTATATATATATTTTTTCTCTTATCATTTTATCATTTGATGGGCCAAGCTTATTTATGCCAACATTTGTACCATTATTGACATTTTTTTAATCTATATCCACATCTACATAAATTTAATAACCAAATTTATCAAAGTAATACTGAAGGAAAACAATCAAATGACACAAAAAGCTTGAAGAAAAAAAATAAAGAGATGATTTGTGTTATATATTTTGGTTATTTTTATTTTTTTTGTCTTAACTCTAAATGGGTTACATTTAATTATAGAAAGATTGAGTTGAGCAATAGATTTATATATTTTTGGCTTGCAATTTTTTAGCCCAATTTTAGCAAATTTTACCTAATAAAGTTAAAAAAAAAATAAAGTCATAAAGTTTATAAGTTCTTAAGACCAAAATCTATCTATTTTTACTTACATATATGTTTCTACTAAAACTTGAGATATTTTTTATTTTTAGAATTGTAGAAATGCAAGTCTTAGATAGGGCTTTAAAAACCATGACTAAAGTATTGTTTTTTCCCCTTCTCGGCCATAAATTTTGCTCATTTATTCATGGTTAGTACCCGAATGATAAGTTGCACAGATCCACCTAATTTTTTTTTGCAAGGGAAAGGAGAGCTCAAAATGGCCTAAATGTTGCTAAGAATACATAAATAGTTTAGTAGCAGTTGAATATGGTTTGATGGGAGATGAATTTAGTAGTAGTACTATATTGGAAAGAAGTACAATGAATTCAAAGTAGAGATATCAAGGGATTGGGTTTGGGGAGGGTAAAATGATTCTCAAACCCTATCCGTAATATAAAAATTATACAAAAAACTCTTACTACAACATGTAGCGGTTAGAATTTTTTCACCCAAACCTTTCTTGTGTTGGGGCAGATAAGGTCGGGTATTGTACCTGTAATATCTGCGCAAGTGATCACATAATATAAAATTGAAACTAAAGAAAGTATGGACATGCTTGAATGTACAATATAACTGAAAACAAAGTACCCATAACATAAAAACTCTACTAAAACTCTCCTCGCAACCAACAAGTGATTAGAATTTTTTTGCCCAAACCCTCTCTGTATTGGGGCAGATATGGTCGGGTATTGTACCTGCAATATTTGTGAAAGTGATTATATAATGTAAAATTGAAACTAAAGAAAGCATGACATGCTTAAATGTACAATATAACTGAAAACAAAGTAGCATAGTCATAGAATTATAAATTTTAGAGTTTATTAGGTTAAAATTATATTATATATTTGAGTTATATAAAACTAGAATTTGGTTTTTTGTGTGTGTGTGTATAATATGTAATATTTTAGATACTTATGTACTATGTATAATATGTGAAAAGGGTATAAGCCAGACTCGATAAGGATAGATCCCTAAAACATATCTAAGGGATATAAAAACAAAAAATACCCAAATTCAGAACAAACTCCGTCCAATCTCCAATTGAAAAAAAAAAAGAAAAAAAAAGCAAAAAAAAAAGACCAGAGGCAGCCAGCTAAAATATGCCACGTCAAAAAGAAGACCATGCCCGCGGAAGTTTCTCGACAAGACGTACCGCAGCTTCTCGTTCTTTCCTTTCTTCTCTCTCCTTTATTTTTTCGTTCCTTCTTGTCTCTCCTCTTCCCTTCACTTTATTCTCCCTCTCTTCTCATTCTTTTCATCCTCCATCCATTAATAAATTCCCCTATAAGACCACGCGAAACTTCTAGAATTGAAACAGCCAAACGTTCTCAGTAGCCCAACTCTCTCTACCTCCTGAAACTGGATCATTTCTTCAACCACTCCCAGGCTTCTTCTTCAAGATATTTGCTGCGTGTTAGCCAGGATTGATTGTTTCTGTTGATTTTGTGCCGCCGGTCATGTCTCCGCCACCGCCGGAGCAGAACGGCGACTCGACTGCGGGCGATTCGCAGCGGCCTCTCCCCACTCCCTTCCTCACCAAGACTTACCAGCTCGTCGACGATCCCGCCATCGACGAAGTCATATCCTGGAACGACGACGGATCTACCTTCATCGTCTGGAATCCCACCGTTTTCGCCCGCGATTTGCTTCCCAAATACTTCAAACACAACAATTTCTCCAGCTTCGTCCGCCAACTCAATACCTACGTACGCCGGTTTCAATTACTTGCTTGATTCTTTCCGTTTTCACCCGGATATGCTTCGGATCTCTGATTTCGGTGCCTTTTGCCCTTGAATTTGTAGGGATTCAGGAAATTGGTTCCCGATCGGTGGGAATTTTCCAACGAGTGTTTCCGGAGAGGTGAAAAGAAACTCCTTTGCGAAATCCAACGGCGGAAGGTATCGATTTCCTTGGCGGCGTCGACGGTGCCTCCGATGATTGTGTCGGCAATACCTTTTGGGAAGCCGATTATATCTCCTTCCAATTCAGGAGAAGAGCAGTCGCCGGTGATTTCGTCAACCTCGTCACCTTCGAGGGTGGCACACACCGCCGGAATCGCATGGGAGCTGATTGAAGAAAACGAGAAATTAAGGAAAGAAAATGTGCTGCTCAAGAAAGAGCTGGCCGAGATGAAGAGTTTGTACAAAAGTATCTACAGCTTGGTGTCCAATTACGCGAGCTCGCACCCGGAGGCTGGTTCACCAGCGAACAAACCGCTCCAACTGTTACCCCAGAAACGGCCATCTGGTGAACCAGAGGTGGTCGCGGAGGAGGAAAGGAGTCCAAGGCTGTTCGGCGTGCCGATAGGTGCGAAACCTGCGAGGGAGGGAGAGGATTCTGCGGCGGAGAACGAGGCGGCGTTGCAGCTTTGGCAGTCGGGCTGGGCTGGGATCAAGCCGGAGCCATTGGATTGTCAGATCGGAGACAACGGGGGCCGTAACGACAATCAGGAGACGCCGTGGCTGCGACAGTTGCACCGTGCGAACCAAAGGGTTTGCAACTGATCGGTTAGCTTAGCCTTAGATTAGGTAGTCGCGCAACACGTGATCACGGCGCTGAGCACAGCCGGGGCCGGGGGCAATCCATTCGCAATTGCAAAGACGACGAACGTCGCAAACGGCCCACGTGCTATGTGAACCTTACGCGATGGGCAGACCTTTCTGAAAAATATCTGCAACTGAAGTCGAAACGCCTTTTTCTTTTTTTCCGCCCTTTGGCCTTTTTATTTATTTGTTTATTTATTTATGTGATAATGGAAATATGTAATACTAGTACGCATTAAACATCTGAACGTTATCCTTTTGTCGTCTGGATGAGTCAGATCTACAAGTGGCATAAACAATTGATTTTTCTAATTGTACTAATTAAATATAAAAATGGTTTAATGTGTCCTTGTAAAATCTGATTACAACAAAACTTGACTACTTCTTTTGTATCATTAAACCATTCAAATGTTAATGATGAGCACGTTGGTAACAGTAACTATATATATCATCTTGTAATTTTCCTTAGTCATCTCATTATATCAGCTACTAGGGCACTGCACCCCTAACATTTAAATGCTTATATATCGAGATAGATATATAAAGAAAATTAACTGGATCTCATATATGGAGAATGAATTACAAAACTTATAAATGCTTATACTGGGATATATATTCCATACAAAGAAATTAACAAATATAACCAAATTGCTCATTAATATTCTTTTTTTTTTTTTAGTTAAAAGAAAAACAAGTAGAAGAATCAAACCTTCATACAAATGCCCTAGTCAAAGAGGTGGTTAATAAGTATTTGTTTGTTGCGGTAATGTGTTTAAGTATTACGGAAATGACTCAGACTCCTACAGTTAATGGCTATTCTACTGCTACTTAGCCACTTATCCAATTGTATCGCATTAGGATTAAGATTGATTTTGTTAAAGGTTGTTGTCTCCTACTGTAACTAAATGTAGCCGGTGTATATATTGTACTGCCAATTTCATGAATGAATACAAGAGAATTACAGCCCAAATCTCTTTTACATGGTATCAGAGCATTGATCCAAATCACTCAAGATGTCGACAAGTTCTAGCGTTAACTTCTTTCAAGATACAAGCTCTCCTTGCTTCCTCATGTCTGCCGACTACACCACATTCCCTTTTTGCTCGACGAAAAGAATTACCCAATGGGAAGAATAGCCGTTCTCAATGTCCCACACAATAAAAACAAAGTAGGATTTGTGGATGGAAACTTGCTCAAACGCACAAAAAAATGACATGGAGATGTTGGCGTGGAACAAGTACGATGGACTAGTCCTTGCATGGCTGATGAACTCTATAAGTATTGATCTACACGACTTAATAGCATACCACGATTCCACATTGGATTTATGGCATGACTTGGAAGAAAGATTTGGACATTCCAATGAACCAAGAGCTCACAAATTAAGGAAGAACATAACATTGGCAAGTCAAGGAATGACGAGCATGGCAACGTACTACACTAAACTAAAGGGATTTTAGGATGAACTCGCCATGTATTCTGCAATGCCCAATTGTAATTGTCATGCAGTAAAAGACTGGATGGTGGAGAACGAGAAAGAGCGGGCACATCAATTTTTTATGGTATTAAATAAAAAATTCAAAATTGTTCACTCACAAATACTCGCAATGGAGCCACTCTCCTCTCTCAATAGGATATATGCCATAGTGATTGCTGAAAAGAAGTAGCTCAGCATCATGCAGGAGACAGAACTAGATTCGGCTGGAAACTTTGTGGCATAGACAAAACTAAGCAAGCTACAAAGCCGTGATGACTAGCCCATGCCTAGATGCCAACATTGTAACAAGTTGGGACATGTGAAAAAAGACTGTTAGGAAATAAGAGGTTACCTGAAGAATTGGCAACCAAAAGGAAAGGGAAAAAGGAACAAGGCAGACGCCAACACGTATAGAGAAATAGGCAAAAACAAGAACACACTCACAAAAAATCTAGTGCTTCATCATCCATCAACCTGACAGTTGAACAATATGATGAACTCTTAAAGCTTTTGGGTAAGGACAAAGAGCACAATGCAGTCAATTTCATTGGTAAAAAAACAAACCATAACTCTTAGATTTTGGATACTAGAGCCACCAACCATATCACCTCTAACATGAACCAACTCCAAAACCCTAAAACCATACTTAGCCGAGACATATGCTTTCCCAACGGAACCTATTAAAGTGTAAAAGGGTCCGGTACATGTGTTCTTTCTAATGACCTTATTCTAAAAAATACATTACATACACCTGATTTCAATTGCGATTTAGTCTTCATAAGCAAGCTAACCAAAGACAATTACATTGCCATATTTTTTTCAAACTTTTGCAACTTACAGGACCGTGCCATGGGGAGGCTAATTGGAGTGTGTAACTAGGAAGAGGGACTATATTTTTTTAGAAACAGCAATAAAGTGAATTCAGTCAAAGCCCGTGAAGACGTGGCAGACCTATGGCACCAAAGATTAGGACATCCCTCACAAAAAAGAATCATTGGTATTAGAAGTTTGGCACATATCGATTTTCATGATGCTTGTAAGAATTGCAACATTTGTCCCTTTGCAAATGGAACTCGTTTACCTTTTCCTTCAAGTAATGAAAAGACTTTTGCTTCTTTTGATTTAATCCATATAGATGTTTAGGGACCGTATCATACACCATCTGCTAGTGGAGCTCACTATTTCCTTACAATTGTAGATGATTTTTCCAGGTCCACTTAGACTTACCTTATGAGGAACAAGAATAAGGCCATGAAAATAATAAAAAGTTTTTACTTTCTAGTTGAAAATCAATTTGGAGTTAAGCTAGAGAAAGTAAGGTGTGACAATGATCTAGAGCTCATTGAAGAAAGCATGCATGCCTTTTATAGAGAAAAAAGCATAGTTAACCAAACTACTTGTGCAGGAACACCCCGACAGAATGGAGTGATAGAGAGAAAGTACTAAGATATCTTAAACATGGCTACAGCTTTGAGGTGTCAAGGAGTTTGCCAATCAAGTATTAGGGTGAATGCATCCTTATAGTAACTTATCTCATTAATAAATTACCTACCGTTAGTACGGAGAGTAAAACACCACATGAGGCCTTGTTTAATCGATCCCCAACATATGAGCATTTAAGAACCTTTGGGTGCCTATGTCATGCCATTAATCCACTCTTTCCGAAAAACAAGTTCTAGCCTTAAGTACAAACATGTATTTTCATTGGTTATCCAGAAGGGTTACCGTGTCTATGACATGGACACACATAAAATATTTGTATCACGGAATGTCACTTTTTATAAAGATGTCTTTCCATAGAAGTTAAGGAAACCACCTTCCTGCAATAACCAAAATGGTGAAGGTCAGCTACAGGTACACCTACTAAATCACCAAGGCCTCTCCACCAAACAGACTGCACAAAATGCCATGCACCTGCCCGAAATCTTCTTAGATGATGAAGGTGGACTCCTTGCCGAACTTGAAGAAGAAACGATTTATCAATATGTTGAGCCAGTAGAAACTAAAAGGAGAAGCACTAGGCAAAGGCAAATTCCAAAATATTTGAAGGACTATGCATGTGAACTTCCTGGTACCACTCAATACTCCAATCTGGTCTCTTTTGGTATGCCCTAACCCTTATCCACCTATCTCACAAATACCGCTTTCTCAAATAACCACCAAGGTTTTCTTACATCGATTTTGACTGATGCCGAGCCTAAGTCCTACTCAATAACCAAGGAAGAATCATGTTGGCAACAAGCCATACAGGCGAAAGTTAATGCACTAGAATCAAGCCAAACATGGGAGTTGTGTGCGTTACCTAGAGGAAAGAAAGCTGTTGGATGTAGATGGGTTTACAAAATTAAGCGAAGATCTAATGGGTCAATTGGGCGCCACAAAGCATGTTTGGTAGCGAAGGGCTACACTCAAGTTAAGCGTTTGAACTATACAGAGACTTTTGCGCCAGTTGCAAAGCTAATGACGATAAGGTGCATACTCGCTATAACCGCTACCAAAAGGTAGGAATTGCACCAATTAGATGCACAATACCTTCCTCCACAGAGACCTTCACGAAGAAATCTTATGTCACCTCCACTAGGGTACCTTCCAACAAAAGACAAAAAAGTATGCAGGTTTAAGAAATCTCTGTGTTGACTCAAACAGGCTTCACGAGAATGGTTTGCTAAGCTTTCCATGGCAGTTAAAGAATATGATTTCACCCAATCTAAGGCCGATACTTCATTATTCATTAAGCACATTGACGGATGCTTTCTTGCTATGCTAGTATATGTTGATGATATGGTAATAATAGATGACGATGCAACTCAATACGAGAAATTGAAGGAATTCCTACATGCACACTTTCACCTCAAGGACTTAGGATGACTCAAATACTTCCTAGGCATCGAAATAGGTCAAGTTGAGCAAAGTCCCATTGCTGCAACAACATCACCTGAATCTTTCAACTAGTGAACCCCTAGCAAATCCATCTACATACAGGCACCTTGTAGGCCAACTCTTATACGTGTCTATTACACGGCTTAACATCACATATGTCATCAACATACTCAGTCAACACATGCAACATCCAACGAGTGAACATCTCAATGCTGCATTTCGGGTTCTACGATACATCAAGATGTCGCCAAGAAAAGGATTATTCTTTTCATGAGATAACGACTTTCAGTTGAAGAGCTTTTGTGACACTAACTGGGGAGCATGTTCTCAAACGAGGAGATCCATCACTAGGTACTTCACTTCACTAGAAGGCACACTTATCTTTTGGCGAACAAAGAAACAAGCCATATCAAGCCACTCCTCTGCTGAGGCAGAATATAGATCGATGGCATCCGCGACAAGTGAACTTGTTTGGATATGAGCCTTGCTGGAAGACTCAACAGTCTCGGACTCACAACCGATGCACTTTTTCTGTGACAACCAAGCAGCCATCCACATTGTATCGAATCTCGTTTTTCATGAAAGGACCAAGCATATTGAAATGGATTGTCATTTCATTCGGGACAAAATCCAATAAAATGAGTTGGAAACCATCTACATCCCGTCCAAATTACAACTTGCAGATGTACTCACTAAGGCATTGGGAGCTGATTAGTTCCATCATCTCGTAAGCAAGCTTGTGTTAGTATTGTGCCCAAAAAGCCAATCATGAGATGATTGTATTTTTTGCACATTGAGTCATGATATTTTATTGAGGCATTAATCTAGCAATTATGTTTGTTGTTTTGTTTCTGCGTAACGTAATAAGCATAACTGTAACCCTAGAATAATGATATTCTTAAACGCCCCTAGTCTAGTATTATTGTGGAGCGGGTTGCAATAATACATAATGACTAGCATATGTGGAGACTAATATGAGATATGTAGTCTACATATGGGTACAAGTTGGAGAACTTGTGTACTGGACCGACCCACCATGAGAACACTTCATGGATCGTTATATGAGTGTCATAAGTGATTCTCATAGTGATCATGGTATATGTAGTCCTTCGACCTAAGATCATCAAGGTTCCCTACATGTGAGTCACATACTTTGATACTTTCCTTTGTTGCTCGTAACTGAGTGAACTTGAAGGAGGTCATTGGGTATGTCACATATCATGCGGAGGGATTTGTATGATCAAGATGGGATTTGTCCCTCCTATGTAACGGGAGTGATATCTTCGGGCCCCTTGATAGAGTGAGACTTAGAAAATGCATGGCCATGCTCCGATGAGTTGATATACGATATCAATGTCATCAGTTTAAGTTGGTCTACTCAGTAATCAAGAAACCAAAGATTGGGCTATACGAGAGTGACACATTCCATGTCTCGTGCTTAGTCTTGATATCTTGGACAAAGGGACAATGGCATATATCGGTGATGATCATAAAGGTTTAGTCGAATCACCGACAATCTTGTCACTTGGGTAGCAATGATGTGTTGCTAGACACCGCTCATTGCTTATGATCATAAATGTGATTTATGATCATTGCCAACATGGCAAGAGCCTATTGGGTCGCACACATAGAGCTATTTGGATCATTAGAGTGCATGGGCTAATTATTTGGGTTATGGTTTCACTTTAATTTCGTATTAATAATGGGCCAAAGAGTTGAGCCATTATTAAGCCCGAAATTAAATCCTAATTGGATTAGGGCTTTGAAACCCATTAGGCCTGGAAGTTGAGTCTCACTATAAATACAACTTTTAAGTGAGAAATTCGCAGGTCTCCTTGCCCTAGCCTCCCAAAAGGACAGCCGCACTCTTCTCTTGCAATTCCTTGGAGGACGCAAGCTAGCACTGCGAGCGCAAGAGAAACGCATCTGCCGGGACGTGGTGGAAGCGTGGTGATCCCGAGAGGCTCGTGTGGATACCATAGAGAGCCTGAACACGTCAACTGTTCAGGTTTTGTGATTCGACTCTACAGTTGAGTGAGAGATCTCAACCGAAAATTAGGTATGAAATTTTCGAACACCCGGTTTACCCCGTTTCACTTGGATCCTGGAGGGTTTCGGTTAAATTCCGCTGCGCTGTTTGGCTCCCGAAACCCAACAGCTTGGAGTATCAAAACTCCACACTCCAGCTTAAGAAGGGCTATTATGGAAAGGACTCGAACTCCTACAACTAAAGGCTCTCCTACTGCTACTTAGCCACTTATCCAATTGTATCGCACTAGGATTAAGATTGATCTTGTTAAAGGTTGTTGTCTCCTACTATAAATAAAAGTAGCTGGTGTTTATATTGTACTGCTGATTTCATGAATGAACACAAGAGAATCACAACCCAAATCTCTTTTACACTAAGAGTTCCTGAAGTAAGATAACTTTGTGACTACAAACATGTTTGAATCTTCTAAAAAAATATGTTTAATTTTTGTTGTTAGATTTCAGGGCCACGAAGTTTTGTTCTCGCTGCCAAAAAGATGGAAATTGAACAGGAAATTAAGATATTATGGGATGGAAGAGGCTTCAGCTCCGTTACGTCAACATTTTAACATAGAAAATAAACTAATCTGCAGTCTGCACGTTGGCGTCTAAACATTTTCTTGAAGGGCCACAAAGCCGTTTTCTATGGGCCCAGGAAGGCGGCCACAGTATGAAATGGTTGACTGTTGGAACCTGCTTCTGAAAATTGGGCTCTTTGACCAGACCTGTTTGTTTTATTTTCAGAGGACTCGCAGGGACTTTATGACTTCCGTTTTCCATCTTGTCTGTTTTCTTTTCTTTTTTTTCTGAAAAAAAATAAAAAGCGGGAAGGTTGTAGCTCCTCTGACATTTTTTTTGTCTTATACGACTATGAATTAAGATGCCTTCTATTAAAATCGTGGTTGATGCTCTTGACACTAATCTTATCTTCATTCACTTAAAAGATATTAATTTATTTTCTTAATAAAAAATAAATTACTTGGCCAAGGAAAATTATTTGCGGAAAAATAACACGAAATTTACTGAACTACAGGTCAACATTTCATTTTTTCTTTAATTCTAATATATTTGTGCAACTTCATCTCGACAAGCACCTTTACTATTGGCTCAACTCCTTAAAAGCTATCTGAGTCTCTCTCTTTTGTTACTTAATAAGCAACGGCAAATATCTTAGTAATGTTTTCAACCGTACCCCTCAAATTAAAAGTACTATTTTTGTAATTTTATAAAAAAAAATAGTTCTTCAGTAATATTTAAATTTTATCTTTAAAAAATAGGTTTTTATTTATTTGAGATTGTATTAAGGAAAATAATTTATAGAATTTTAATTATTTTAATGAAAATTATTTGCAAATTTAAATGATTCATAATGAATAATTATATATATATATATATATAGATATTACTTTTTTAGCTTACTTTACAAAAAGAAATTGATATAATTAATTATCAATATTTTTTATACAAACGTTTTTATTTTTTCTTGTGTGGAACTGAGGCCAATTGAATTATTGGGGCTTAAGTAACAAACAAAACAGTTTCATGGCTCTTTAAGAGGTTGAGCCATTCGGTTTTGAACATGCCCGACAGAGAAAGTGATCGACAGAGACGTGGGCTGCGGTCTTGCAGCGGTAGGTGCCGCCGGCGACAGTGAAGGAGGCGGGAGGCGGTGAGTTGGGTGGAGCAGACAGGAAACTGAAGATGGAGGCTATGGGTCTGCACCGACTTGTCAGGATGGTGGAGGAGATCGAAGATTATTAAGAGGTAATAGTGTGTGGATATCTTGTGTATAGAGATATTACTAACGTGTTATACATAGAGTGGGATATACTCGTTTCTTGGCGGTTAAGTTTATGTTTACTTGTAGTTCAAGTCAATCACTAGGCTTGTATATATGTTCACATTTCGGCTGTAAGCAACAACACAATGAATAGAAAATCTGTTCATCAAACTTTACATAGTGTCAGGGCAGCGTTTTGATCCAGAGAAAATAAAAACACTGGTTCAAAACAAATCGTCACCATGTCTGACTGGAAAAGCAAAAACTCCTCTAGTCATAGATCTTCCTCGACTGGTAACGATCCCTTCTCTCCCTACTACCTGAATGCTTCGTATCGTCTAGGTTCCCTTCTCGTTACTTGTCTTCTCAAAGGGCAGAATTACCCAACATGGTGACCTGCGATGATCAATGCCCTTAAAGCCAAAAACAAACTCGGTATTTTGGGCGAATCAGTAGCAAAACCAGAAGTTGATGATGCAGTGTTTCCAGCGTGGAACAAGTGTAATTCAATGGAAATCTCTTGGATTTTGAAATCCCTTGCGCCTGAACTCCATGATAGTATGTCTGTCTTAGATGCAGCTAGAGACATGTGGATTGACTTGGAGGAACTATATTTTCCAAGGGAATCCGCGAGTTGAAGAGGGAAGTGGCTCTCATGCAACGGAAGGAACTTTAAGTTGTAGCGTATTACACAAGGCTGAAGGCTTTGTGGGATGAACTCTCCACGTATTCAAATGTGCAAAACTGTAACTGCTGTGTGGCAAAGGAACTCATTGCAGACCGTGAAACCGAAAAGCTGCATCAATTTCTAATGGAACACTTCAATGTTATATACACTTCCACATATTAAGTATGGAGCCTCTCCATAGCCTTGACAAGGCTTATGACTTGGTAACAAAAGAAGCAAAGCATCAAGATGTGGGGTGACTCTTCGAACTCATATCCCTGAAGCAGCAGCCTTTAGTGTTAAAACGGAAAACAAAAGCAACAACATAGGAAAGGAGTATAAGAAGCAGTGCAAACACTGTTGGTAACTCATTTTCTAGCATGGAATTAGCCAGTGACGCGTTAGAAACTGGCAGGAAATAGTTATGAGTCCCCAACTCTACAGGTCCTGCATATACCACTCCCAACACAAAACTCTTATCCAGATAGATGAAAATGGAGAGGTTGATGAAAGCAACTAGAAGTTCTACCCTTCACATTCCAAAGATCGGCATGTGATTAGCATGTCCTTGAATCAATCAGAGAGCTTCTAAAACTAAAGGAAAGTAATTTACAGGATTATTACAGTTAGAAGCTAATTCCGTCCTACATCACAATCAAAGTCATCTCATCTTTCATTGACTGACCCGTCTCAGAAGCTCCACCACACGGTGCATGCTGGGCCTGTTGGCAGGATTATCAGACAGACAAACCGAGGCAATGCTCAGAACCTGCAGCATCATCATCTTTGTATCAGCACTCAGGACTGTTGGGTCCAAAACGTCAGCAGCATGCCCCTTCTTGATCTTCCGACTCACCCAACCAACCAAGTTCCCTCCTTCTATTTCTTTGAACTCTGGACCTGTTGGTTCCTTGCCCGTCACCAACTCGAGCAGGATCACACCAAAGCTGTAAACATCACCCTTCATGGTGGACCTGCTGCTCTGCCCATACTCTGGTGGAATGTAGCCCAGTGTTCCTGCAATATCAGTGCTCACATGGGTTTCACATGCACTGATCAGTCGAGCCAACCCAAAGTCTGCTACTTTCGGCTCAAACTCCTCATTCAGCAAGATGTTGCTGGCTTTGATGTCCCTGTGGATGATGTGAGGAGTTACTTCATGGTGAAGAAACGCCAGTCCACATGCTGCTCCCAATGAAATCTTGAAGCGCTTGGGCCATTCAAGCACATCAAGAGCACCAGTTCTGGATCTCAACCAGAGATCAAGGCTTCCATTGATCATGTACTCATAAACAAGCAGCTTTTCCTCACCATATGAACAGTAGCCGAGTAGAGGAACAAGATTGGGGT
Organism: Aquilaria sinensis; assembly: GCA_005392925.1. Classification (NCBI taxonomy): domain Eukaryota; kingdom Viridiplantae; phylum Streptophyta; class Magnoliopsida; order Malvales; family Thymelaeaceae; genus Aquilaria; species Aquilaria sinensis. The sequence continues at coordinate 428,509 of SMDT01001941.1, read as the reverse complement.
GCTTCACCTTTCCCAATGTCTCCATTTCAGCCATGAATTCACGGTGACCTTGAGTTTTAGCCTGACTTAGCTTCTTCACAGCAACTGTTTTCCCATCCGGCAAGGTAGCCCTATAAACAGTACCAAAACCGCCATCACCAATTATATTTGTCTTGCAAAAGTCATTGGTGGCTTCAAGGATATCAGCCAAAGTCAACTTCAGGAGTGGCTGCTCGAACATGGCAATATTGATACTCAGTGGCTCCTTTGAATGGCCGCTACTAAAGTAGTACAAGTTTCGATCCAAGAAATCGTTAAGTTCCCGTTCCTCACCATCCTCATGATCGTCTCTCCCATTTCTTATGATCCATCTCCTCAAGAGAAAACCCAATATCACTGCTACAATGATAACGAACAAAGCTCCGGCGACAATCGCAGACCATTCCCCGGCATTCAGTGAAGAGCATTTGTCAGACTCTTCCATCCGGCAAGTTAACGCCATAGTACTCCCACAGAGATCCTTGTTGCCTAAAACAACAACTATTGACTGATTCTGACATATTCCACTTCTTGGTACTGGCCCTCCTAATTTATTTTCAGCCAGATTCAGATAACGCAGTTGGTTAAGACCACATACCTGCAGATTGGTGAATTAGAGTTAATAGAAATGATAGAATACCTCTCTTGTATTATCAAAAAAGAAAGAAAGAATGAAAGTCCACACACCTGTTCAGGAATCCTTCCGGAGAGGCTGTTGCTGGAAATGTCAAGAATCTCAAGTTCCGACAGATTCCCTATTTCAGAAGGAATTTCACCTCCAAACTTGTTTTTGTGAATGTCTAAGCATGTCAAGAATGAGAGGCTGCCCAAAGATCGTGGCAAGTTTCCAGCAAGAAGGTTGTTGCTCATGTTAATAATTTTAATATTCCTAGGGAACAGATGGTCTAAATCACCAGACAGCCTGTTCTGCTGAACATAGAGCCCCACAAGATTACCGGAGGACATCAATGGAGGGAGCTCTCCATCCAGTTCATTATTACTCAAGTCCAAGTGCGTAAGCCCTCGTAAGTTGCTAAAACTAGCAGGAACTTCACCAGATAACTTGTTACGAGTCAGATTCAGCTTAACCAGACCTCCCAACTGACCCAAGCTCGACGGAATGGTGCCTGTAAGCTGGTTATTGCCCAAACATAATCCTTGAAGCTTGGCAGACTCACCAAACGCTGCAGGTATGGTACCAGTCAACAAGTTGTCAGACAAATCCAAGGTTGTGAGATTTGTCAAATGAGCAAGGGAACCAGGAATCTCCCCTGAAAGCATATTGTTGCTTAAAATGAGATCCGTTATGACTGAGCAGTTTCCCAGCTCTTCAGGTATTGGACCAGAGAGCTTATTGTTTGACAAATCAAATCCCCCACGATGCTGGAAGAAACTCGAATCCGGCATATTAGCCTGGTGAAAATACAAGGCTGGCTTTGAAGGGATTGTCCCACTAAGATTGTTGTGAGAAAGAACCAGGTCTTGCAACTGATCAAGCGTTGCAATTTCCACTGGAATTGACCCATTAAGGTTGTTCTTTCCTAGATCCAATGTGGTCAGTGCTGTGCAACCTCCAAGCTCAGCTGGTATACTCCCCTCCAGGAAATTTCCATTCAGATTAAGGACAGAAAGAGATTTCAGATTACCTATCTCCTTTGGTATAGTTCCTTGCAACTGATTACCATTAAGAAGCAACCTCTGCAGTGAAATAGAATTTCCAATTTGAATTGGAAGAGAGCCAACTATTTGATTGTTCGAAGCAGAGAACTCCATCAAACTCTGTGAATCCCACAAACTCAGAGGAATACTGCCTGTGAAATTGTTGGAGTCAAGATCAAGAACCATCAACGGAAGCTGCGAAAGATACACGGGTATTGAACCGCTGAGGAGATTATTGACCAGATTCAGCTGGCTGAGGTTTGTGCACCTCCTAAACGAGTCCTGAATTGTTCCAGAAAGCAAGTTCCCATCAAGATCAATCTCCAAAAGCGACCCTGAATTGCACAACTCAGGGGGAATGGAACCATTCAACATATTGTTGCTCAAACTCAAGTACTTCAACTGAGTACAGTTCCCAATTTCAGCAGGTATTGCACCCCAAAAATGGTTGCTTGATAGCAAAATCGAGTCCGCCAGAACCCATTTTCCAAGCCAGGAAGGCAATCTACCTGATATTAGATGCAACAAGTCACATTCACATGACTTATAAATCTAAGATGATCAACTACATGAATCAAAGCTACTATTACAGGAGCGATGAATCGAAGGACATGGAGTAATAAGTAAAGGAGAATTTTTCGTCAAGTACCTGAAAGCTGGTTCTTCTCAACTGAAAATGTCAACATTGGCAGATCAGCAAGCTCCTTGGGCAATTCTCCACTCAAAGCATTGAAAGAAAGCATCACAGTTTTCAGATTCCTGCACTTGCCAAGTTCTGCTGGAATCGAGCCATTCAAATCCGCGTATGCAAGACTTAAAATTTTGAGTTCCCGAAACTTCCCAAAGAACTTAGGGATGGAACACTGCAGCGGGTTGTAGGAGAGGTCTAGTTGGCTGAGAGAAATCAACTCCGAAAGCTCTTCAGGTAAAGGGCCGGTGATGGAGCATGAAGGCGCGAAGAAATTCTCCAGCTTCTTGAGTTTCCCAATTTCTGGCGGCAACTGTCCGGAGAACTGGTTGGTTCCCATGTAAAGGTCAGTGATGTTTCTGAGCTCCCCGATTTCCGACGGAATTTTGCCGTTGAAGGAGTTGTTTGAAATATCAAGAGAAGAAAGAGACACAAGATTCCGGAGCAGGCTCGGCGGAAGAGAGCCAGAGAGTTTATTATTCCCCAAGTCCAGAAATTGAAGGTGTCTTAACCTTCCCAATTCATTTGGCGGTGGACCTGAGAGCAAGTTGCTGGAGAGGTCGAGAGTCCGCAGGTCTCGGATGTTGCCGAGCTCTGGCGGAATGGCTCCTGTAAAGGAGTTGGAGCCAAGCGTGAGCTTGTCAAGTATAGTCAACTCGCCGAGCTGAACTGGCAAAATCCCCGAGAGTCTATTGTCACCGAGAGAGAGCACTTTCAGGCCGGCCAAGTTTGAGACTTGAGGTGGGATTTCGCCGAACAACAAGTTGGAGGACAAATCCAACACCTTCAGGCTCGTGAGGGAGAACAGCGACGGAGAGAGAGGCCCTCTCAATCTACGACCAGGGAGAGACAACGAAACCACTCGGCCGAATCGGCAAGAAACTCCGACCCAATTGCAGAGCCGAGACGTGCTGTTCCACGAAGCAAGGATTTTCGGTTGCTGAAGGGAGCCTCTGAAAGAAAATAGTTTCTCCGCTTCTGCCATTTTTTCTCGGTCCCTAATGGTGGCCGAAGAGCAGAGAAAGAAGAGAGGGAGGTAAATTACGCAGAAGAGAAAACGCTTGAAGGCCATGGCGACGAAGGAGGGAGAGTAATTACAGAGCACACATTGGAAACGAACTCAGGCCATCAGAAGGAAATGAGAGAAGCGTAAACAGGGCGGTGATGATGAGGGGAAGGAAGTTTAAGCGCCATGGCAGATTGCAGGGACTTTGTGTGTGAACCTGTTCTCTGTAACGGCAGTGCACCTCTTTTCTGAAAAAAAAATTAATTTTTCAAATGAAACACAGCAAAATCCTCATGAACTTTTCTTAATATATATATATATATATATATATATATATATATATATATATATATATATATAAGAGTCCCTACCAGATCAGAGAATCCGGCCCTTGTCTCTATTCTTCCGCTCATTTTTCAGTTTTCCTCTGTATACATTTGAAAGGGGGGGAATTTCAGGAGGAAACTTACAATGACCTACAGCATTTTTCTATGTTTTCTTAATTCTTATACGTCCGACAGTAATTTCTAAAATTGAAACTCTAATTTAAGTTATATAATTATTCATATTCTAGTAATTTTAATATCTCTAATAATTTTTATTTTTTTAATTGATCAACTTTTCATCTCCAAAAATGCAAATCAATATTTTTTAAATATCAGTTAACCGTAAGAAAAATATTAAAAAATTTTAAAATATTGAAACATAGATATCAGACAGTTTAAATTAGGGTTTTAAATGTTATTGTCAAACAATGTAAAAGAATTTGAGGATAAAATATAGATTTTTGGAAATAGAAGAGATAAAGTGTATGTTAGGGCAAGCCATATGAAGGGTTTATGTGATTTATCCATTTCAGAAATGGATATTATGGACCTGTAATTTGCAATTTCTACAAACAATTAAATACACACACACACACACACTCTAGTTTAGTAATTTTTGGCAACTCATGTATATATATATATATATATATATATATTGAAAATATCGACACAAAGAATTTTCTCTTAAGTGATCAATGATCCTCATCCATTTTAATCTGAACTAAAAAAATATCCTTAGTCTTGATTAGTCATCATATGTAATTGCCAAGTAACAAAATTAATAGTAGCTATCCTTGGGGGACATCAAAGAAAATAGTATTAGCTACTAACTATAAATGAGGTCTAAAGTGAGAGATCTCTTTTGTTGATGGACAAGAGAGTTGATTATCGATAGGCATTAGCTTTAAGGTCAAATGTTTAGGGAGTGATATTTTGTTTTTTAAGAGAAACAAGGTCAAATATTATTCTTATTATAAGATAAAAATACAAGTGGTACAATATAATACATTACGTGTGGCACAACACAAGGAGATAGATGGTTACATATTCATGGAACAAAATAGAAGAATTAGGATTGGGAAGGAAGTTGTTTCAAGTTGGTTTTGGTTTCAAGTAGTTGACCAGTCCATAATGGTGATCAATCCATTATATATTTTTGGGTGGCAAGTGGCAATCCCAACAAGTTGTGAATCACATAAAGAATGAAGTCACGAGTTGATTTCCAACGCTAGCTATAATGAATGTGTTCTGCTTAATTTAGTTCAGCTCAGTAAAACTGAACGGGAATAATTAAATCAACTGAGATTGGACTAGGACACGTTTTTCTTTGTTTACTTCACACACACACACACACACACACACACACACACACACACACAATAGTGCTAGGTATGTGGTCTAAGGAGTTATAATCATAATATATGGATAGGAGAATATCAATTTATTCAACATAAAAAAGGAACTAAATCCAATATCACGACATTATGGAAATATTATGGGGAAGGACGGAGGTAGAATGTGATCCCTAGCCTTGACCAAGGATCTCATGTTCTTTTACCACTTGAATGCATATGACTGGACACTTTAGATAATTAAGACTCATCTTTTTTCAAATGTACTCCATAACAATGGATTAATATTACTATATTATGAAACCTAACATATGTTTAGGGTTGAAAATGAAACAAGCTGATAGGAACCCCCAAGCTAGGGGAGCACTACGAAAGCCCCCATGAGGTACTACCTGAGCTAGGGAAACCTCTATCCTGTGCATGCTACATTCAAAAGGAATACGAGCTCACATAGGAGAATGGCACCCTTGCCTCCCTTTCTTGGGTAGTACTCCATGGGCGCTAACGTAGTGCTCTTTTAGCTTGGGAATTCTTATCAAGAAATGAGTTGAGTAATAGGTAGGGATGAAGCAAAATTTAGATTATATCCGAAATAACCGAGAAAAATTTCAGTTATTAGTTATCACTTTTAGATATAATTTCAGTTTTCAGTTTTAACCAAAAACCAATTTAAGAATTTGGTTCATTTTTCAGTTTGATTCAATTGAAATTCGGTTAGTCGAAATAACTAAAATTTTATTTTGCTAGTATTTATATTTGATATTTGAAAAAAAAACATATATCTGATGAATATTTGTTATGTGTATGTATGTGATGTTTGGATTTTGAATGGATTATAGATGTTTGTTATGTGATTAGAAATGTGTATTTTGATTGAAATACGTGGTAGATGTTTGAGGTTTAAAATGTCTATGTATAGAATTCCATTATTTCGATTAAAAACTGAATAACAAAAAAAATTTAGATTATTTCAGTTTTCTCTAATAATTCGGTCTATTCGGTTATTAATATATAAGACCAAAATCGAATAAATTTGATAATTCAGTTCTAGTTAAAAACTGAAAAATTGAATAAACACCCAAAGTAATAGGCTAATTATGTTTGATTTCAAATATTTGTCTACCTTGATATTTTATTTAGATTTGGATAAAAAATAATATGAAAGGGTCATGAAAGAGATTTTCACCAATCAAACTCGAGTTGAGTTTGACCTGATTACTTAAATTAAAGAAGAAAGCTAAAATTGAGCTGAGTGGGGCTGAATAATAAGTAGATCAAAGCTTATTTCAATTATACATTAAGTTTAAAATTTTATTTAGATCTGACTTGAAAATAGTCTAAATGAGTTACAAATAAGTCTTAAATTGAGCCAAATTCGAGCTGAACTCGTTCTAGTTGAACATTTTCTATTTGTACTATCTCGAAAAACAAAAAACATATATATTGTCCTCCATGGGTTTTAGTTTTTGTCTTGCCGTTGTATCCAGCAATTTGGCGTTTGTGGTCCAAGTCCAACAACAAACTAAAAAGTGGACCAACCCCTCTGTTTGTTTAACAATATTTCGACTTAAAAGATTTTTTTTATCCAAGTCCTTCTCTAATCTATATATGGAATTAAGTTTATGACGAGATGAGATTGCCCTCGAAAGGGAGAGACCCTACTCCTACCCTACTGGGTTTGGGATTGGGTCCTCTTTTTGAATATGGGCAAGTTATCTTGTGTTAGCTGCTGGGGATCTGCGCACCCAGAGGTGGGAGAGAGAGAGAGAGAGAGAGAGAGAGAGAGAGAGAGAGAGAGAGCTCCAGTAATTATTGCTAGGATTATTGTTTTGCTGTAGTAATGAGAGTAACACCACTTTGATGATGTGGGAGGGCATTTGAGTGAATTGATATTGAAACAATGGTTTCAATTATCCGCACAAGTTTTCATAATTTATTAGGTTTCTGTGAAATATCAGGGTATGCAGTATGATTTCACTATATTTTGTATATTGATGCTCTTTTTTATGTTTTTTCTTTTCAATTTATTGTGCTATGTCATGTACAACATATTAGGGAAATTATTATTTTATCTTAAATCAATGTACCCCATATATATATATATAATTTATACACATATTTTTTTACATGAATTTTAGTATTATTTTATTTTAATTTAAAAACAAAATTTAATTAGTGAATACTGTATTTTCATATAAAAATATTGGCTTTCATATATATTTTTTAATTTATATTAGATAAATTATGATAAAAAATAATTAAAAAAACATAAAATTGTGTAAATTTTTTTTTTTGACTTTCCTCATCTTAAAATAATATGTTAAGATATATATATATATATATATATTTTTTTTAGAAAAAAAGGTTAACAGTATACAGGTTAGCAGTAAGACTATTGAGAACCTTGGAGACCAAAAGGGGGATGACCTGGTGATGGATAAGATTAGACAAAACAATATTTATGATTATGGAGGAGATAGAAACTAACTTCAAAAGGCAGGGAGGCACAGGCAGGTAGGGGCAGAGATGACCTGTTGCTGCAGAGGAAGCAAACCCGGAATGGAATTTTTCTTGTACTCTCTCCTCTGCACCCCCTGCTCCTCCATTGATTCCCTTCCTTATTACTCTCTAGTTTCTTTTCTTTTCTTTTTTTTTTTCTTTTTCACCTGTTTTTCCCCTTTGTGATAGTATTTTTTTTTCTGGGAAAATATGTTATTGTTTGTTTTTCTTTGTAGGATTCTATAGACGTAATAAATAATACTACTAACTTTTTCTCCGTACGATCCGAGACGAGGAATTCAAGGAAGGGGAAAAGCAGGAATTACTTTAATTTAATTTAATACCCCTGACCTAAGATGGTGAAGTTAATTAAACTAATCAATCTTGTCCAAAGAAAAAAAATTAAACAAATCAATCATGAGCGAATCCACATAATTATCAAAAAGCAAAAAAGCTGATAGTAGATTTGTACAAGTACTAGTACGGCTGCTTCTAAGCTTGCTGGGTTGGCCAGTTGCCTTTATTAATTTTCTTGTCACGAGAGCTGCCGCAACTTTATCGCGGTGGGCACGGGCCACCACCGCCCCCTACCAGGCTCAGAGGGCTGGGGCCCGGGCACAGAAGGCTCAAGTATTCATTTCCTAATCTTTTTCCTCCCGGACTTCTGTGCGCCTGCATCATTTGCATAGAGGGCTGGGGCCCGGGCATAGAAACACTGATTTCTGTTTCTCATTTTTTTTCCGTATCTCCATCCCTGAAAATAATAATAACAGACAAGGAACGGTCAATAGATTAAGACTTGATTTATTTAGCATTAAGTTAGATTAATATAAATTAATTTATTTTCATTTTTTACGGTTTTTTTTTATCTGAAACTAATATGTAGTTTTGTTTAAAAGCTAATATTATATAATATAATAACCTAGTGAATAACACTTTTATAATATGATTCTATTTTTGTGAATTTGTTACATCAAAAAATAAAAATTCTGATATCATATTAACTTTTAAATGGTATTAGTTCCTGATAAAAATCCTAATATAATTATAACAAAAATTGTTCAATATTATTATACTTATACCATAATAGTTTTTAACTGATATTAGTCCGATAAAAACTATAAAAAAAAGTCATTTTTATACTAATCCAACTTAATACTAAACAAATTGGATCTAAACATTAATCTGTTTCGTATGTGTTTTGTTCTATTCATTTCTTCAATCAAAAGCACCCGATTTCACTTTGTGCTTATGTAAAGTACTCTCTAATTTCTTTCATCAAGCAAATAACTTGCCCTAAAACTTTGCAATTGAAAGAGTATTTTTGTTTTCTTTTAACAAGTTCAAGTTCTAATTTCTAAATTATGCTGGTAAACAAATAGAATAACTAAATTAATTAAGATGAGGGAACTATAAAATGAAAACAAACTTTATCTGTATTGATCTACTAATTGACGCTTGAGTTTTAGCTTAAATCCATGATTTTTTGTCGCCAAAAAAAATATTAACATCAACATCAACCCAAATATTCCATTAATTAATATTAGCATGTAATAGGATCCGTTTTAGTATATGATCTGTTGTTGCTACTCCCGATTAACCAACAATAAAATGTTTTAACAATTGATTTATGATCGATCAAGTGGTCCCATACCATTGCACTATTTCAAAACACTGACCATTGATCATATTCTGTATTCTTGTTCATTGTGAATCAAATTAGACTAGTCTGCTGTAACTTTTCTAAACTAAAGATCTCTTTTTTCCATCCAAACCGTATCATTCAATGACCAATTTAAGGTAAAACGTAAATATTAATTGCACTAGTAAGAATAAAATTTTTTGCTTCCCACGGTTCTAGAAAAAATGGCACGCCGGTGGCTTAGGTTCAGATCCGGCCCTTCGAAAGCAAAACAATTATAATTATTAATATGACACGGAGGCTGGCTGTTCAAGTTCAATGTGAAACTGGTAATTGACCACCTACCTGTTGTAACAAACTACTGCTACTACTATTACTCATTCTACCCATACCTATAGTTCTAAATTGTTTGTGGGTATGAATAATAATAAGAATAAGACTCGAATTCCAAGTGGTTGATGCGGGTAGGGGTGGAACTCGGAATTGGTTAGAAAGGAGGAAAGCTAATAATAAAAGCAGTCGTCAAGTTGTAGGGCGTAGGGATAGAGATAGAGAGTGAAGCGTGCACGCTTTAAGCATTAAAATGCGGGAACCAACTGAACTTGGCTAACCTTTATCAATCAACTCCCTTCCCTTTCCCCTTCTTGCTTCCGTCAATATTCAGTTCCAATGCGGGAATAGAAATGAGACTTGAAGATCTGTTCTTGGCTCAAGAAACTGCACTGACTTGGTTGCTTCATTTGTGATACTAGCTTTTTGCTATCTCCAATTTAACGTAGTTTTCACCTCGAAACTTGTAGTATTTGACAATACGTTTTATATTACTAGGCATAAATATATACGGTACTTACAGTACGTTTCTTTTTTAATTTAATTGCCCATGACTAAACTATTTTAAGGCTACAATTATGTGATGGATGATAGATGCATCCGTAGCTTTTATTTCTTATAGTATCTATAATATGTTTCATTTTTATTTAATGGCCAATGACTAAATCATTTTAGAGTCAGGATTATATGACAGACAATAAATGTGATGGATGTATTCTTATTGTCTGTTGCTATGAGTCCCAGGTGTGACCATAGCAAACTAGGCTTATATATATATACATTACCTATGATAGATTTGATTTTTAATTTAATAGCCAATGACTAAATTATTTTAAGACCATGATTATGTAATGGATGATGGTCTGTAGGTTTCACATGGAACTCACAACAATGAACACTGTAACTGCAGTAGTCACATATGTCTTCCGTCACACAATCATTTCCATTTTCTAACCATGTAATATAATATTGATCCCAAATATGCAACTAAAAGAACAATAGTGGGAAATTGGCTCACTTTGGTACTTTATGGTGGCTATTTTGCTATTCGTGGTTGCTTCCCGTTGATAGATTGATGGGAGCGGTATGGTCAAGGCTCCTCATTGTGCTTGGTTTGGTTTATAGGAATAACTTTTAGGCTTCAACCCAACCCACTCGGATGCAACTTCATTTTTGCTCATCTCTTGATGTACTAGCGCCATTGTCTTGTTAACACAATAGCTTTTGGCCTCTAGGTTTTTCTGTAGATAATGTTTTTTGTCGGGATAGAGTTGCTAGACTAGTTTATCTGCCACAGTACATTTTCCTAGCGACCTATTCTTCTTCTCTTTTTTTTTTCCTTCTAAAATTTTCATGATTTAATTTTATTTTTATTGGAGCTCCGACTTCCGCGGCCTCAGCTACAAAATTTCATTTCAATAAAATGCAACAAGAAGTTTCTTGAGAGGCCAGAAACGACAACTTTTCTTCGAGGACGTAATCAGTCCCAGAGGTTTTTAAATTAATATTTTCAAGAAAATAAGCTACAATAAAATTGGTGAACTCGTATTGGTATGATATTCATCTTTTACTCTCGAGCCGCAGCGTTTGATTCAAATAATCGAAAAATTGGAATTCTATTTGTCTGATATTTGTTCATAACTCTACACTTATAATCCCTAAACTATCCAAATGTTACTTAATCATCCCAAAACTATAAAATTTTACTTAATCATCTAGAAACTATGTCATTTTTTCCTAACTTTCATCACTTTTTAATGGCTAGCGTATGACAGGACAACAAGTGTAACAATTAGGTAGTTTGAGGACAATGGTGCAACAATTGGATAGTTTGAAAATGATGATACAACAATTCATAGTTTCAGGATGATTAAATAACATTGGGCATAGTTTAGGAACAATCAGTGTCATTTACCTCATAAAAAACAAAGAAGATAACTTTCCTATATTTCATGAGTTAATTCGTTATTCTTTTCAATCTTTCAAATCAAGGCCTAAAGTATCACAGTTCCAACTTTAGTATATCATAAACTTTGTGAAACAATTAGGGACTAAATTGTAATTTTTTTAGAAATTATGAGACTGAAATTGAAATTTTTTGTTGGGACCTAATTACAAATACTAGAAAATTCTAGGGAACCAATTGAAAATATATGAAATTTCATGAGATTATATTATAATTTTTTAAAAAATAAATAATTTTTTGGATTTTAACTTTTCATAACCTACAATTGGTAAAGTGATCACCATAAAATTGTGAAAGGCGGATATTTTTCTTAACAAAAGATGTTTTATTCTAATTAAAAGTGAGTTATAAAGGAACTTAGAAATCATCGATGACATAAAACACTAATGGACAACAAGAACATAAAATTAGTCACTAAAAAGCTACTTATTCTATTTATTTGACACCAAATGAAAGGAAAAAAATCAAATCGTATCGAACCTTTCATATAAACCAGAATAAATCAGAAATAAAGAACTCACAAATAACTAGAACAAAACCTAAATTAAGCTGACATTAACTAGATAATGCTATAACCAGTGAGGTATCAAATAACTAAAAAAAAGTTTTTATAAAAACAAAAAAACTATCTATAAAACCTAAAAAATAAAGAGCAACTTTATTCTATACAATCACCTCAATATTTATTACATGACGTTAAGACACTCCAGTAAGGCCGAGATTCATGTTAACCCAAGAAAAAAATTTAGAACAATCGTTGCTCGTCTCTAATTAAAGATATATGCCATGAGAGTTTTAAATCTCTCTTAAACATGAGGATTTGAAAAGAGATTACATCCACCATATAATCTGATAAATAAAATTTAATATGGTCAAACAAACATTAAAAGGGACAAAAAAAACTACTAAATGAGAATAAGTTTTGGAGGGAGCTGCAGAGAATGAAGAGCGAGTAACTTTTGAAAAATGAAAAATGTTCAAACTTATTTTTTTTAAAAAAAAAAAACAATGGTATTAAAAAAAGTAGGATTTTAACTTTTTGAATAATCTGAATTACTTGCTAGAGTCATCCAACCAAATGCATTCTTATAAATATAACATTCTGATAATCCACATCCAGGGAGAGCAAGGCCTTTAGGTTGAGGTGTAAACCTGATCGATTTTCTGATTTTTCTTACTTGCTTACGTTATCTTCTTCGTGAGCGACCAAATTAACATGGCCAATTCGTTTAGGGTAATTGTTAATGTTTTAATAATATATATTTATATATATAGTGATTATTTTCCTAAATTATGTTTTGGTTGAAACTATACATGTTATGAACAATGAGGCAGTTGGCTAATTAGAGATGAGTTAAAAACTTACAGGAACAAAATAGGCAGAGTTTAATTAAGTTGAGCGACCCATTTAGGCATAGTTTTTATAGTTGAGTTCAAGCAAAAAAAAATTTCTAAAAAGATAGTTACTTTCCAGGAAAAAATATTATTCAAGTGATTATTAAGTAGAGAGATTATTAAATATTAAATTTAAAATGACATTGGCACTGGGATTAAAAAATTAAATTAGAAATGGAAAATCAGCTTTCGGTAAAATAAACAATTGTGGAATTTTCTTGACTTAGGTATAGAGACAGGGCGGACACAGGCCTGCTAAGAGCCCAATATTCTGTTAAGCTCGTAATCGGGCAAGGTGCTTGCATGTGCAAATTATTTTGGATCCTCCAATTCCAAAGTCGCATAAAATATAACGCTAACAGAACAGCCATGGAAAAATCAGTTATTGGTGCCGGCTAATCACAAGAAATGCCATCCAAAACGCAGTTCAGATGAAGCAGCTAAAACCTCATCCTTTGGTAACTCATGCAACACCCCTGATGGAGAGAGGACAAGCCCCCTATCCCTATACATCCAAGTCCCAGACTATAAATAAAAATAGACCCAAACCTCACTTCTACACAAAACCAACATCAATATTATATTTATATCCAGAAAAAAGTAGATTAGAAAATATCAGGTCTCAGGCATGGCAAAGGTGATGAGCTCGAGAGCTGCTGTGCTGCTGTTGGCAGTGTTGATTGGGCTGTGGGCTGAGCCCCAAAAGGCTGAGGCCCAGGACCAGAGCCCAACCTGCTCCACAGAGCTGAGCAACCTGAATGTGTGCGCACCCTTTGTGGTGCCAGGCGCGGGCAACACCAGCCCAGGCTCCGACTGCTGCAACGCTCTCCAGAATGTGCAGCACGACTGCCTCTGCAACACCCTGAGGATCGCTGCCAGGCTTCCCTCCCAATGCAGCCTTGCTCCCATCGCTTGCACTAACTGAACCATCACTCTAAGCCTAGGCCACCTGCCACAGCCATCAAGCCGTCACACAATAATGCAGCAGTTTATGTCTCTGCATGCTTTTGCTTCCTCTTCTTTTAACCCTTCTGTCTTAGTTTCAAGTTTTATGTGTACCTCGATCGTTCGAGCGGAGATCGAGGGGCATGTAAGCTGTGATTAATAAAGAGTTTCACTTGGCCTTTCCTCCTTTCCAGGGAAGAAACAGAGAAATCTGAAACTTGCAGTTCCAGTAACAAACAAGTAGCACCATGTCTCTTTTGCAGTCTCCTAATATTAATGGTGATGAGTGTTGAACTCAAACTTTGCTTGGAGCCCAATTTAATCGTGGCCCATTCATATGTGAGAGGCCCATCATTTGAATGAAATAATACTACATGTACATGACGTATGCACGGAAAAAAAGAAATAGAAAAGTAACAATGACGTATGTACGGCGAATCTGGGTGGGTTTCAACTTTCAGACATGGAATTGGATGACCCCTCGGCCCTCCCCCACCGACTTCGTCCTAGTTGGGTCAAGCCACGATTATCCTCTCGATTTCTTCTTCTAGGACCACTCATGCTTTGGGTATCGAGCACCGAGAAAAGTCCCCCGCTAAATTTCACCTTCCTTTCACCTGGGCGTGAAAGTGCTCCAAACTGTTGATCCGTGATTAGGTTAACTTTTTCTGGACGTTGATTATAACTGAATTTACCCATTGAACCGTTTCTAAATCTTTGGGTCCGCCACTATGATGAAAATCCTAAAGGCCTAAATGCCTATTGGTCCCCTAAATTATAGTAACTTGGACAGTTTAGTCCCTAAACTACCCACTGCATCAGTTTGAACCCTGAACTTTCAAGAATCGGTCACTTTGGTCCCTTGACCCAGAAAAACGCTCATGTGAGGTTGAAACCGTCAGGCGTTTAACGGAGCCCAAAAGACATGCCTCGCCGCCGACGTTGTCATCGTTTCCATGGAACCTCAGGCTTTTTTGTGAGCCATTGCTGACATTTTTCAACCCAGATGCAAGGCCTCCACTCATTGGCGATGTCACTCCGTCGAGTTCATCCGTCATCCCAACATTGACTGAAGATCTGCCGGAATTCATTACCCCCCGATCATGCAATATTCTCTAAGCAATCAAATAGCCCTTTTTGGAGCACGTAATCAAATCCTAGAGAAGAGTTCAAAACCACGTCCACCTCGTACTTTTTCATTCACATCGGAGAAGAAGACTGGGCCTCTTGGTGGGAAAAATATGATTTAGACCTTCATTTCGTGTATTATAATTATTTAGGTTACTAAGGTGTTATCTATTTCACTTTAGTCACTCTATTTTGTTACACCTTATGTTTGGAGTAATACATGTTTTTTTAAGGTAATAACTGTTAACTATTTTTTATTTTTTATGTATAAGGGCGTAGACATTATTATAGAGTAACTTTTAGAAATATGAATTTAGTTTTATTTATTTATTGTGTGTGCTGCTTGCTTGTTGTTAAATATTTGAGTCTTTGCAGTGATTAGATTATGCCTTGAATATCTTGAAAATCTTAAGTCAAATCTACTGCTTGACATACATTTGAATTGTCTTGACAGTAGCATGTTTTATTTTTTAGAAAACATCTACTAGATAATAAAGATCTTTAAAAGGAATAAAATAGATGAAAGAAAAAACGACTATTAATTTGCGTCCTGAAAGATTCATACGTACTATAAGTATAATGGAATTTCTACCGCCTAGATGCCTATTGGTCACATGAATTAATTTTCTAATTAAAAAAATAATAAATATTTTTTTTAAAAAAAATCATGGTTAGTTGTTATCTACTTGAACCCAAAAGTATCGTGAAATGAATAAAAAAAGTTAAAGTACAAAGAAATTTTAAAAACAGCCACACAAATCTTAAGCTCAACAAATTGTGACTAAATTGAACTAAGAAAAAAGAGGGTAAGAATACATACTCGAGACATAAAATGAAACAAACTAAGTGACTAAAATGAAAAATTTTAAACTATAGTAATCTAAATAACCATGAAGCATGAAATAAAGGTCTAAGTCATATTTTTCCCACCAAGTGGCCAAGCCTTCTTCTCCAGTCTTTTTCCCCGACGCAAATGAAAACAGAGCGGGCAGACATGGTTTTGAATTATTCTCTGGGACGTGATTATGAGCTCCAAAAAGAGCTATTTGATTGCTTGGGGAGTACTACACGATCAAGGGTAATGAATTCGTCATATCTTCGGTCAAGGTTGGGATGATCGAAGAACTCGACGGAATGACGTCGCCGGAGAGTGGAGGCCCTGCATCTGGGTTCGCAAACGTCAGAAATGGCTCATGGAAAAGCCTGAGGTTCCATGGAAGCGATGACAATGTTTTCGGTGAGGCATTGTCTTTTGGGCTCCATTAAACGCCTAACGGTTTCGACCTCACGTGCACTCACGTGAGCGTTTTGCTGAGCCAAGGGACCAAAGTGACCGATTCTTGAAAGTTTAGGGTCTAAACTGATGTGATTGGTAGTTTAGGCATTTAGGCCAAATCCTAAATTTAGAGGTTGTCTCCTGTACTGTGTATAGAAATAGAGTCAAGACCCAATAAATGCATAATCACCCCTTCTGTCATTTGTTGATTTCTATTAATGATTGACAACCACTTTCTCTTAATTTGGCGAGCCAAATAAACACGAATGCCATATCAAATTTGCCATCCATCTCATATCTTCTTCGGTCACACATGAACAAATGGAAAAGATGAATAATTGTCGTGGTTCACCTTTTGCCCCCTCTCAATCCACCAGCTAGATTGACACACTAAATCAATCTTACATGAGCATCACTTTATTTAATTTACTTTAAAATATTACACAGTTTCAGATTTTAAAACGAATGCCAATTTTCTGAGTATAAAGTGAATTCAGCCCATTGATTTCTTTCTTGTCTAGCACAGTAACAACTATTGTAATTATTGTTAAAGTTTCACATTCAAAATCAATTGGCAATTATCTCTTCATCTTGGATTACATTTCGTCTTCACACCAATGTCAACAAGTTAAAAAGTTTTCAAAGGTATGTTGGAAGTTGTTGAAAGATGCACAACACTCACTTGGCCTCATATTTCCTTTGTTGTCAACAAATATGCTAGTTCTTGCACTCACCCATGATGAATTATTGGAGTGGTAAAATGGATTTTGAGATATTTGAAATATACAATCTCACTTGGATTGTGGACCCATTGTTCTAAGTCATGCCTCCTTAGTCCTTTGCCCCATTTTCAGGCTCGGACTAGGCCGGTTGTCCTAGTTATCATTCTTTAACAAGCTGCTAAGTTATTTTTTCTTGACCCAAACTTAGTATCTTAAGATTCTCATAAACAATGCACAATATCTTTTTTTGGTATGGAAGCAGGTATCTCCCTAAGCACTTCTTTTTGAACTTGATGTTCTTTTACACCAGCTACCTGTTTTTTTATGTGACAATATTGGAGCAATTCATCTTAGCCAAACTAATATTCCATGCACATATAAAGTATATTAAAATTGATTATGACAAAGTTGCTAAAGCAAATCTCTACTATCAAATTTATTTCCTAAAAAAAATCAAGTGCAGACATTCTTACAAAACTACTGTCTACTCGCAACACAACTGTATCTGCATGCCATTGAGATTGATGATACGTATTAGCAATAAAACTAAGGAGTCGTGATTATTGTTATCTTTCCTTTTAGTTATTATCACTATCTTTAGCCTCATCAATACTAGGGATATATGTATATTGTCTGGTTGTATCCATATTATATAAATTACAGAAATATTGTATAGTGTACAGTGCCGAATATTATTATTATTTTTCATAAAATATTAAAATATTATTTTAAGATGAAAAATATCAAATATAATTTTTTAAAATAGGTATTCTAATTATTTTAACATGATTTTCCTAATATAAATAAAATATATATAAAAGATGATATTTTTTTATATACAAACACAAAAAAATGGAATATATAAAACAAAAATAAATACTATTATTTAGCAATAAATCTAATTTATTGATACATGAGAAAAAAATATTTTAGCAATAATAATACATATTAAAAAAGATTAATGATATACTGCAGTAATGATAATTTTTTAATAAGAATAATACTTGTTAATTAGATGCATGCTTGCAATTTTTTATGACTTTGTGGAAGATATCATGAAGGTCTTTATGGGTGATTTTTTCAATTCATGGTGATTCATTTGATAAATATATCCATAATTTAGATAAAGCTTTAGAGCGGTGTGAAGAAATTAATCTAGTGCCCAACTGGGGAAAAATGTCATTTCATGGTTCAAGAAGGTATAATTCTAGGTCACAAGATATATAGAAGTAGATAAAACAAAGATTGAAACTATTTCAAAACTACACATTCATCTTTAGTTAAGTCAATTAGAAGTTTTCTTGATACAATTCATTGGAGATTTCTCTAATATAGCAAAACCACTTACTAGGTTGTTAGAAAAAGATGCAATTTTCAATTTTCAATAACGTGTGTTTGTCAGCTTTCAACATTCCTAGGGACTGTTTAACTAATGCACCCATAATGGTGTCACCCGATTGGTTACTTCCATTTGAGCTAATATGTGATGCCAGTGATTGGATAGCGGGTGACATGTTAGGCCATTGTAGAGATAAACATTTCCAACCTATATATAATGCTAGTAAGACACTGACTAGTGTACAAAAGAATTATACTACTACTGAAAAAGAGTTGCTACCTATAGTTTTTGCTATTGACAAGTTTTACTCTTAGTTACTTTTATCTAAAGTTATTGTGTACATTGACCATTCTACATTGTAGTACTTATTGAATAAGAATGATGTGAAGCTAAGACTAATTGGATGGGTTCTTTTACTCAGAGCTTGACTTAGAAATCCTAGATAAAAATGAAGTGGAGAATCTAGGTGCAGGTCACCTTTTCAAGTTGGAAAATCCCAAAGGAGAGTGTATGGAGGAGAAGGATATTAACAATTCATTTCCTGATGAACATTTTTACATGCTTACTTCTAAACACACAGATAAGCCTTGGTTTCTTGATTATGCCAATTATCTTGTATGCAAGAAGCTACACCCAGATATAACATATCAAAAAAGGATGTTCTTTTCAAATTTGAAATATTATTTTTGGGATTACACACACACACACACACACACACACATATACATACACATATGGTATATTAATGTAAAACAAAAAAAAATTCCACTCGTGGTATATGGTATACCTTACTAAATTTTCCTACACACATAAAAAATAAGTGGTAAGTAGTATATCTACAGTAAGCACGATATAATGTGTGGTATTCTAAGCGCGATATAATGTGTGATATTCTAATTAACATACCTTGAAAATAGGTCTCCCACATATTTGTAGTATACAATGGTATTTAAGATTATGTTCTAGAGATAAAATAAAAAACATTCTTATCTCTCCTTAACTCTCTCATTAGTTTTAGATGTGATATCATTTCCTTGAATTTTCCAAATAGTACCATTTTTATTTTAATTTTTTTCTTAAAACTAACTCCATTTTATTTATTTTAACTTAAGTTAATTTAATTTAAAATGACTTATTTTCATTTTTATATTCTTTACCAAGAATTAAGTTGTTTTGAAAGTCAATATTATGTTGGTGTAATAACCCATTGAAAGGAAAATTGTACAATGTTATTGATTTTTATGAATTTTTTCTATTTATAGACATTAAAAAACAAAATATAATAAAAATTTTACTTCCAATAGATAGCTGTATCTACATAATATTAAATTTCAAATCAAATCAGTTCGGATAAAAAAAATATGTAAAAGTAAAAATAAATAATTTTAAATTAAGTTAATTTAAGTTAATATGAAATTGGGTTAATCTTCTATTGGTCTAACTAAAGAAGTTCTTTACAAATTTTATTATTTTTCTAGATAGTGTTACGAGCGTGTGCAACACGGCCAGGGAACTCGGGTAGCTCAAAGCTAACTAACCCTTGGTTGTCCCTCCTGTGTTTACAAAATCCGTCCCGTCCCCCTTCTTCTGTCTTCTCCCATACTCTTCATTTACTGTCTCTCAACTCAAACCATTATTTTTTCACCAGACATTACCAACACCTTCAATATTATCTCCCCTGCCCACCTTCTCCGGCAATGATCAATGGGCTTCCTCCAGCGACTCTTCGGCGGGAAAAAGCCCCCGAATCCCCGTCCCGACAAGGGCAGGCGCCTCTGGAGCTTCTCCAGATCTTTCAATAATACTCCCAATAAGCGAGACCTCCAGTCCGCCCGAATCGCCAACGACACGCTCGACGCCAACAAGCATGCCATAGCGGTGGCCGCCGCCACTGCCGCCGTAGCCGAGGCTGCTCTTGCCGCTGCGCATGCTGCTGCAGAGGTCGTCCGGCTTACCAGCGGTGGACCCGCCGGTTCCAGTCACCGGCTCTTGGTTAGGGAAATGGCAGCCGTCAGGATACAATCAGCCTTTCGAGCGTATCTGGTAAGTCCACGGGAACCTGACCTTTCTCTTCCACAAAAGCCCCTGAGATACTTCGTGCCTGGAGGGGGGCAATTTAGTAAAAAAACTATTCATGAGTTTTGGGTTTCCAAGCTCCCGTTTGGAGGAGTTGGTTGCTCCTTGCTTAGAAATCGTGTTAATTTTCAAATTTCTGTTTCTGATGGCCTATTTGTTCCAAATCTGTACAGTTTTTTTCTTTCGTATTATGTTGTCATAATGTTGACCACAGACAGCCGACATGGGAAAAAGAGAAAACGAAAACTAATTACTATTCACATTCTTTAGATTTAAATAATGATTAATTAGTTTAAGAAAAGGAAAAATTGCAAACCCTTGTAGTTGTGGTTTAATGTAATCTATACTTTATCCTTTATATTTTAGAAAACTTATACTACTCCTAATTTAAATTATCTTATAATTATGTTTTAGTAATTTTAAGATTTTAGATATTTTTTTCATAGTTAATTGATTTTAAAAAAAATACTGATATGCATATATAAAGAGAAAACTGCATTTATAAAAATAAAAAATTGATAATTTAAAATATTTATTAACTATAAAAAATATTATAAAGATTAAAATTACTGAAAAATAACTATTGTATAGTTTAAATTATAATTTTAGAAGTCATTATTATATAGAGTAAAAGATATAGAGGTAAAATATAAGTTTTTAAAAATAAAGGGGATAAATTATAGATTAGAGTAAATCTCATGATTAAATTATAGTTTTAAAAATTATTATTATATTGAGTAAAAGATACAAGGGTAAAATATAAATTTTTAAAATTAAAGGGACAAATTATATGTCAGAGTGAATCTCAAAAAAAGAAAAAGGTTTTGGAAAGATGATCACTTGGAAATGAGTCTTTTATGTGGAAGGGAGGGAAGTGCAGAAATGAAGTGGTGAGTTCAGGAAGAAACAAAACTGAAGACAGAGAAGAAAGGGCATTTTTTTGGGACCATTGAGGGAGCGCCGACAACTAGTTGTTGACAACAGATGTTCACAAAGGGAAATATTCCTATGCTTTTCGATGCATCCTAGACCGTGCACACCACCTCAAGTCCTCTAATTTCTTTCTTGTTTGTTTCCTCTCTGTATTTTTTGCTCTAATCCATATCGACTAATAATGCTCTAAAACTATATTCCGTACATGGGACTTAGTAGTAGTAGCCTCTTCTCTCCGTTTTCTTTTTTTATTAATTTTTTTTTAATAAACGCACTCAGTTCTTTGTTGCATTTTTCTCCAAGGGCTTTCAAATTTCAAGTAGTCACCTGCCACCGTCACCCAGACTCGCTCTTTGGGCGCGTGAGAACTCTTGGAATTTCCGCCAATAAGGCTCATGGGGTGGGTGATATCTATGGTGATAAAATGGGACTTGGTCTTGACCGAAAGTCAACGGAAGCATGTGAGGAGTGTCTGACTGTTTGACCAATTTCACTCGCAGACACAAACAAACACAATCACGCTCCTTGCAATCAGTTTTATCAGACACTGTTCCATTTTAGTTCAGTTTGGTCCGTGACGCATAGAAAAGGAAAAAGGGTGGGCGTGGTGGATTGGATTCGGGTCAGGTCTAGTTGTCACTTGTGTGCTCTGACCTGTGACATGCAAGAGCATGATTCGTGATCCATCTTCTCTGTTTTTACAAGACAGAGAGACGGACAAGAGTTTGGGAAGAGCCGCTGTTGTTGTTGCCTGTTGCTGTTGGCAGCATCCTACACAGATGGGTGGACTTTGTTTGTATCGATGGTTCTGGAC
This sequence comes from Aquilaria sinensis, assembly GCA_005392925.1. Lineage (NCBI taxonomy): Eukaryota > Viridiplantae > Streptophyta > Magnoliopsida > Malvales > Thymelaeaceae > Aquilaria > Aquilaria sinensis. The sequence continues at coordinate 406,395 of SMDT01001941.1, read as the reverse complement.
TCTTGCTTTTCCGCCAAGTTTCTTCAATACACGACTTATTATTGCATTAAACTTGTTTTCATTATAGAGTTTAATCTTTGTCCTTGTTTGGAAGGAGAAATTAATCAAAAGCAATTAATTAAATAATTAAGGGGCAATTTAACTAGATGGAGAGGTAGCTGTTGTTTGTTTGTTTGAGTATAATATGATGTCTAACAACTTTTAGCATTTGGAGCTGTAAAGGTATGATTTAATAATGTCCAGTCCTGTCCTTGTCATTTTTCAACATGCCCGTGTTTAAGCAAATCATTACATCCATGAACCTGGATTATGACCCAGATCTTGCCCTTCTTTTTTTATCTAATCGGCTACTGTACTGATTGAACTCTTTAACTTTTAGGTTTTCATGATGGTTATTTTATCCTACTCACAACCATCCTTTCTATAATCTGATGTTAACTGGGTGGCCATGATTTATACGGGCAGCTGGATTAAAAAAAAAAAAACTTTTGTGTTCAATCCAAAAATTAAACCTACAGTACACGTCTTCTTGTTGTATTTGTACAGGCAAGGAGGGCTCTCAGGGCATTGAAGGCATTAGTGAAGCTTCAAGCTCTAGTGAGGGGTCATATTGTGAGAAAGCAAACCGCAGACATGCTCAGGCGCATGCAGACGTTGGTCAGGCTGCAAGCTCGAGCTCGCGCCTCCCGTGCAGAATCTCTCAATTCTAGCACCAAATTTTCCAGCTCTAAATATGCTGTAACTTTCTCCTACCCTAATCACCTTGCTTTAAAGCTTTTGTGACCATAGCCATGCTAGCATTTCAAGTGACGATATTCTATACTTCATGATCATACCTGAAGTTTAACTTGTGTGAACTTTCTTTTTGGTTTTCTTTTATATATATTCCAATTGCAAATATTCTTTTCTCATATTCCAATTTGCAAAGACATGTAGCTGATCTGTTTGCCTTTTGAAGGGTAGGGGTGGGGGAGGAAAAAGTTTGTGATAGGCATTTGAAATTATGAAGGAAATAATCATTACAGTACATAAACTTTGGTTGATACATAGAGTTTGTCCCCATTTTTCTGCAGTTCGTTGATGAAACTTCAGTCCCCAGCTGGTCTCACTGTGGGCTAAGAATGGGATGGCCTCCTTGTTATTTTGTAACTTGCTTTTACTTGATGGAGTCCTCTCATATTCACTGATGACATTGAATCATCCACTTGACTACTTCCATGTCCCCAAAAGAAAGATGGTCTTAAAATTGTGTCCCACCATGAATGACACCCACATTATTTCTCACATAGTTTCCCTACTTTACCAATAGTCTCTAAGGCATCAATCCTAAAGTCTACGCGCACGTTGGGCAGGGGCTGGAAGAAAAATATTTGGTAATAATGGTGACGTTAACATGTTTTGTGGCAAAATGACAAAAATGTCCTTTTCCTCCAACCCGAGTGATTGCTACGGAAAAGTTGTGATGTGATGCAGTAATTTCTGGTTTCCCTCCAATTGATTAGGATTTTATGATGAAGTTTCAAGGGTTTGAACTAACAAATCAGATTCGACTTACTTTGCTGTATATACTTACAGGTCCCTGCAAGTCCTGACAAAGATGAATACCAGTTCCGCGTTTACAGTACTAAGTTTGATGCGCCCTCAATCTTGACGGTACCATCTAACTTGCCATTTCTATGTCCTTTTCTAGATTTGGAGAAGGCTGGAAGTTTTGTATCATCAAGCTATTGAACTTTGTTTGCAGAGATGTGGGTCAAACTCAAAACTGAGAGACTTAACTGACCTCGAGAAAGCAAAGATGGGGTCCAACTGGTTAGATCGGTGGATGGAGGACAGTATTTGGAGCAACAGCAGAGATACTTCAGCTCGACATGGACATGTCGATGATGACAAGAGTGACAAGATCCTCGAAGTGGATACTTGGAAGCCCAGGCTAAACTCGCAACAGAGCAGCAGAATGTTGCAGCATGGCTTTCCTTCAGGACATAACAATTACAGCTTCATGGCATCCGAATCTCCACGGAAAATGGCACCAAAAGCTTCATATCCAGGAGAAGCTCCACGAATACCTTCTGCCAAAGCTCCTGGAGGAAGAGATCAAGCAAGTGCAAGGCCTGGTGAAAACAGCCCACAAGTTCATTCTGCTTCATCTAGACCTGGAAGCACTAGTGCAAGGAGAAGCCCTTTCACTCCGACAAGAAGTGAGTGCTCATGGGGATATTTCAACGGTTACCCAGGACACCCAAACTATATGGCATATACAGAGTCATCAAGGGCAAAATTCAGGTCCCAGAGTGCCCCTCGGCAGAGGCTTGAGTTCGACAGATATGGTTCGATGAACAGAAGTTTGCAGGGGTTCTTCTGGGAGCCAGTAACTAATGAACGAGAATGTGGGAAAAATTCTGACCCTAGGTGCAGGGCTTATCCTGCATCGGAACGCTTGAGTAGGCCTGGCACCCCCAACCGAAGATAATACTCCTCTGTTTGTTTACTTTTAACCTCTTTGGTGTGGTACCGTGTGTGTGTGTCTGTAATTATTCAACCTGCGTTTGTGCATTGATGTTTGAGTTGAATTTGGCCAAAGTGTTGTGTTCTGTAAGAAAGACGCTAATGGGCTTGTGTCCCTCCTCAATAAGTATTTCTCAAAGCTAATTGCCCAAACTTGTTGGTTAATACAGCATGAAGACGAAATATTACTACCAGCATAAATGATCCTTAAAGTTCCACGTTACAGATCAAAGCAATTATTAAGAAACCAAAGAAACAAAGAAAAAAAAAAAACCCCCCATCATCTACTATATATTCTTCCAGCAGCCTTCTCTTATGTAGGCCAATTTTCATGCAATGCTGCATAAAGACAACACAACTGTTGAATTAGTATCCTCTTACTGCAAAAAGTCAAAAACGACATTTCCCTAACCACACTTTCATTAAATGGTGTAAGAAATTAGAAAAAGGACAGAGGAGGTACATACTAAGAGCAATCGGTGTTAGGATCAATAGTGAAGCCGAAAGTGACGCCGCAAAATCCAGGGATGGTAGCAATAGCTGAGGCATTGGGATTGTAAGTGGAAATAAGACCCAGCATGCACCTACAAACTGCCCTCCTGTTATCAACGGAGTCGGCGACCAGGTCCAGGCTCATCATGGCGTCGCAGCATGGAGAGCCCGGGAAGGGGTCGGGCGACCCGACGGAGATGAAGTTGGTGCAGGCCATCACCAGTCCGGTCACGGTGCTGCAGTCTACGGCGGAGCCTGCTGATGCCGCCCATGACGCCAATATCACCAATCCCATAATTCTCTTGGAGTTGTGGCACTGCATCTTTGTCCAGTTTTTACGTTTTGGGCCTCATATAGTTTTGTTGCAAACTTATAGGGGAAATGGGAATGAGGGGCTGAAGCTGAACTGAACTGAGTTTGGTTTGGTGTGCGGCCGTGGAAGTGTGAGTTTCACGAAGGTTGGATGAGTTTCCCGCACTGGAACTGTGAGGCGGACCAGGACTTGCCCTTTTGACCTCTCTTGGACTTCTTGCCCCTCATTCCGTCTGTGTCTGACACAGAGTCATCCTTTGCCGAATTTTGGAAATTGTGTCAAACTTTTATTTTATCAAGTTTTTTAATTTTGAGCAACTAACATCAAAGGTGTCGTGGTGTAGTTGGTTATCACGTCAGTCTAACACACTGAAGGTCTCCGGTTCGAGTCCGGGCGACGCCAATTTTTTTTTCTGTTTCTGACTCAAATGCCTTGTGGCCTTTATCTCTCAAACTTGAACCCAGTTCCCCTTGCAATTCCTGAATATTATCAATTCGCGAACCATTATATATAAATCTTTTTCCGTTTTGATGATTCGGAGCCACGTATAGGTTCAAATGAAACATAAAAACATTTAGTAGCAGCATAGACGCCAAAAGAATTTAATCAAATGACATATTTTATAGAAAAGTATCTGCACGTTCATTCAACAAGAGAGAACTGGTGCAAAACAGCAGCAACAGCAAAAAGTGCTTATCTTGTAGGTACCCAGGGCCACAATATAGAACACACACAAATACATATAAATTCAAAAACATATAAAGCAGCCGAAAATTTTAACCCTTCGCCAGGTTGTTACAAAGTAAAATTAATCTTCATCAACTATTTTGCAGCAGTAAGTACTTGAAAAAGGCAATCGCAAATGACACCTGAAAAACAAAAGAAAAACAAGGCGTCATGATATAGAAATCATGACGCCATAATCTGGAAAATAAAAATAAGTAGAGGAAACGTGTAGAAGCTAAAACAAATATCACTAAACGTAAAGCAATCGGATCAGCCTCCATATCCAGATTCAAAGCAAATAACTAATACATATCAGAAGAAGTTGAAGTTACATATCCCAGCCCAAGAGTCCTGTCCGAGACCTTTCTGAAGCCACTTTAATTACACGTTCTGCTCTCCATCACAAGTCCATCCAGAGGTTGGAACACAGCTGAGGTAGTGGCACCGATCATTCCCGTTCTCTCCTCGGAACAACATCAATAATCCCATGCTTAATCTGCAGTAAAATGAATATTCTTAGCACTGATCATGTGCTGAATTTCAATATAGATTTTATCTACATCTAGAAATTAGAAGCACAGCATGAGTTGAAAGTTGAAACTACGCATGATTTCACTTGGCACACAAATTTCCCAAGTATGAGGTGCAAATTTTAGAATCACCGAAGCAGAAATGACTAGTATGTTTTATTCTCCAAATAGTAACCACATGAAAACAAGCACAGGTCCTGGAACCTTGTCGGTATATATCATCAGATGTTGAAGGGCCGGTTCTGTTGCCCCTTTTTCATGACAGAAGTTGGTCCATCCACTAGGTGCTATGTCATTTCACCATTTCGGGCCACTCATCTCATTGGATTTGTCACCCTTAAGTAATGGTTATTCCATTCCAAAATGTAATGTGATGGAGGATTCACTAGAATACAAACAGAAGTGGACTATGGACAGAGGTTTTGCTTACCCTACAACCAACAAAACCAGTGCAACCAACCATAGCACGTATTGGTAAGGCTTATACTTGGATTCCAAGCGACTTCCGGCAGGGAGATTTTGACGTTCTAGCCACCAGAATTGAGGGCGAGGCAGAAGAACAAAACCTAGGAGGAATCCCGTCAGAAATCCACCGATATGAGCAAAATTATCAACATGTGGAAGGATTCCAATCACAAGGTTAACGGCAATGATGAATACAAGAGTGAGCAGTGCTGCAGCCTGTTCAACACTAATTCAAGACAGTATCAGTAAACTACCAGCTGCAAGGACTGTAATTCTAACAATGGAACTATACAGATTCGTTTGGACAGATCAAGCAAGACAACTCTTTATCATTTTGTTTTTACGTTAGCCATAGAGAGCATGTCTCACCCTGTGTCTATACATGGACCAGTTAGTGATCAATTCCGAAAGCATCGCTCCCAGAAGTCCAAAAAGCGCACCAGATGCTCCAACAGAGATGTAGTTTCTGATAAATAGAGTGGAAAGCACACTTCCCCCAAATCCTGACAGGAGATAGAGAACTCCGATCCTCACTGCCACATTGTGAGGTGCAACCAAAAATCATCCGTCAGTCTCCACTAGCATACTTATTTAAGAGATATAAAGCTACCATTCATGATCACTGCTTGAAAATTTGTCATAATTATGGAGCATAAACGAAATGGAACTGCAGAAATATGAAGTGGAGACTAACCAAATCCAAACTGCTGCTCAAGGCGAATGCCAATAAAGGCTAGACTCAGCATATTCACTAGTAGGTGAACAACACCGGCATGTAACCAGATGGAGGTAACAAGTCTCCACCCTTGATGCTTGTTCACCACTTTGTTCCAGTCTAAAGCTCCCAACTTCTTCAATCTTTAGAAATGGCACACACACACACACACAAATCAATTTAGCTACATTTTACTCCAAAATAAAATTAAAAAAATGGAAAGAATCATACTGTTCATCAAGCAGTAATAAAAAATCTGCTTGGCATAGATCAGGATGAACTTCAACCCGAAGTGCTCTTTCATAAAAGTCTTAAGATACCGTCAAAGAGGAATGGATCATACACAAACCATGACAATTAGAAGATATGAGCAGATAATAAGCTATATTAGTAGCTGACTTTGAGCTGAATTTCCAGAGAAAAAAAAAAGGCAGATTAGCTGGTTGATAGCTTGAACAAAGAAAGAGATGGATCATAAAGAAAATGTGAAAAATGAAACCTGCTAGCAATGGAACCAAAACAGGGACTCTACTTCCTTTTCTGCCATCTTAACTAGTATTTCAGACCAAACTGGGCCACAAATTAACAATTAAAAGCTGAACTGGCAAAACTCATGAAACGGCTATAAGAATCTATACCATCAATAAGCCCAACGCCCCTTAAAAGTGTCAGGTTTAAAGAGTCTCTTCAACAACTACGAAACAGTAATGATCATGAATTACCAACAGAAATTAGCAGAAAATTACGACACATGAAAGGAGAAAAAAAAAAAAAAGAAAGTTATCCCACCAACAACTGAAAAACCCAAACAAAGAAACCCAATTTTAGTGTTACTTGACCATTCTGAAGTTAAAGGAAAAAAACAGGGCAGATTACGAAACATCACGTACGTGGAAGCAGAGGGGCCGAAGAGGGGATTCTCTCTCAAGGGCTGGAAGGAGAAGCGGCCAAGAAACCTGGCAACGCAGTGTCCGCCGCCTCCAACAAAACCTTGAAGCGGGTGGTCGGGACAGTTGTTGATGTACATGACAACGACAAAGACAGAGACGTTGGCCACCACGAACATGGGAACCAGCCAGGACGTCCAGTGGATGCCCATCTCCTCTACAGTACCCGAAGACGAATGGTTGCTGCGCCCATTATCTCCCCTCTTCTGCCCTCCCCTGCTCTCTATATCATCTTCCCTCATTTTCTTTTACACCGACCCAGAAAGAGAAGAGGAGGAAATTAAAGAGTCAGTTTAATTTCTTGAATTGGGTTTTCTTTGTTTGATCAATGAATGACTGGAAGAGGTTGCGGTGAGGAGAGAGTTGATGGAGTTGGTAACAGAGTTGGCTCAGACGACTGTGATGTCGTACTGTCTAGAGACGATACGAGACGGAAGGGACGGTAGGTATATTTCATAGGTTACGCGCACTGAGCGGGCTCGCCAGTAGTGGAGCCTCTATCCAATAGCTGTCAGCCACGGTTTAAGTAATCCACGTGGCGGTAAATGAATGGGCGAAATGTATTTTTCGAGTGTTTGTGGCTGCAGGGGACGCAAGCATTCTGATTCCTCACCCTCGTGGCCTCAAGCAACCGGAAGGTTCTATTTGGCGCTTCAATTTGGCCTAGAGACATTTTTTGCCCTGAACTCAAGTGAACCGAACAGTTTACCCTCTCAACATCAACTTAATCCAAATCACCCCCTAAGCTTACAAAAATGGTGCACTTTACCCCTTTTCCTCTCACGCTATTCACATGATGGATGTAAAAATTAATGTTGTTTCTCATCACTTAAAGACGTAAGAATCATCTCAATTTATGTGTTGACTAACTCCGATGATTATGTTCAGTGAATCTGAAGTTGGGTATGCTCTGCCACACCGTGATCTAGGATGACCCACTTTAGATCATTTTCATGCATGACATGACCATCCAAAATGAAAGAAGAGTTGAACATGAAATCATTCAAGATCGTCGACGGCCACGATGTCAACATCCACATTGTCGGGAGCCCTGGCATTATGATTAGAGGACAATGTTAAACGGATGGCGTATCCATATTTAGCTCGAGTGAGATCTAGGTCGACCACAATTTGTTGTTGAGCTATAAAGACAGGCTTATGGACATGGTTTATGGTTCCACACGTGATCACCATCTCTGACAATTACATGACACACCATGACAAGGTTACGTTCTTGGGACACAATGATTGGATTTTGCCAATTAAATACTGACAAAATTAAAAAGTTATTGGGTGTTTGCGTGCAAATTATAAAAATGAGGAAGTTTTGTGGTTTATGGCTACAAAACAGGAGAAGAGAGCAAAGAACAAGAATGAAGGAGAACATATAACCTGGGAAGATCTAGCAAATATAGAATACATATGAAAGGTAACATAAGGAACTTAGCGGGTAGCTCACACTGTTCCTCAATAATTTGCCAACTTGAATGGAGCTTTGTTTTCACGGTAACTTTAGGGTGCATCAAAATTAGGTTTCTCAAAATCTATATCAAATTGGAACTCATCATCTCCACCATTAGGCCTGGGGGATAGAACTTCCCTTTCGGTTATCAACTTTCTTACTTCAAGACAAACAACCTTCACTTCACTAGGTTCCTCCTCCCCAACACAAAATTCCCTACTTATCATTTCCACGATTTCAACAAGATAGAGACCATAAGCAGCAGCTTCCTTAAGGAAATGGTGTAGAGAACTAAAATAAGAAGGCAAGCCTATCGTATCATTGGTACCTCAATTTGTAGCATCTCACATCGCACAATCCTTAAAATGATCTAGATTCTTATATAGTCATGTTCATCCTCTTAGAATGGGATTGAGGACTGAGGCTATTGAATCTACTCAAAGTATGGATCTTTTAAAGTTTATGCCAAACACAAACCATGATCAACTTGAATGAGCTCAATCTAACAAAAGTCTTCAATACCATCTAGCTTCCTGACTAAAAGATTTTCTGCATGTTGGTCTATGTTAAGTATTCTCATACATAGTATCCCTATTTGATGTATAACAAAAACAAGGAAACTTTATCTTCCATGATCATTTGCATCAAAATCATGGAGGCCAACCTCAAAGTTGGTGAAATGCTCCAGCTAGTCTACATATTTGAGCCTAGCCTCCATGTTCTCCTTAAGGTGACTTTTGAAGGCAAGCACAAGTTTCTTAAGAGTTCACAAGTTGAGCACATTGATGTTGCTTTGTGATTTCTTGACAACTTCTAAAAGGAAAAGATCAATGTTACTTCCATTAGACACAACACCACTAGAAGCAAAATCAATAGCCTCATGTCGATTGCATTTGAGAGGGGTAGCTGCTTCCATGGATGTAGCTTAGAGTGAAAGATTTTTTGTTGATCAAGACTTCACCTTTTTTAGCATTGCCTTATGCTTGCCTTGCTTGGGCTTTCAAATTTGCCCAAAATAAATAAAAAGACCTAAATCCCTTCTGATTAGTAGTACTAAATCAATCTCATTGCCATGAACTTTTTTTGTTTTGTTTCATGAATAGTAAACCTCAAATTGCCTTCATTTGCAAACTAACATGAGCAAGCCGCATTAAGAAAATATAGGTCATGTGATGAGCATAAGAGCTAAAAAAAGTTAGATTACGTTTGGACGTAGAAAATAATTTTCCTTTTCAGTTTCTGTTTTTAGTTTTCATTTTCTATGTATAGTTTTCCAAAACAACTTTTGGAAAACATATTTTTTTTGTTTCAAAAGTAAATTAAAAATTGACTTTAAGCCCTTTAGTTTTAATTTAGGATCATATGCATGTTTCTCCCTAAAGATTTTACGGTATCCAAAGGTATGGAAATGTACCCATACGTCTATTTTTTAAACTTTAGTAGAGAAAAAAAGATTACCGTAGATTTGTAAACAAAATGACAATTTAATGCAAAATGTGGAAATGTCTTGCTCATTTTACGCCAAAGGAACAAAAGCATACTAATGTAATGTTTTTAGCCAAATATGCCAATGATTTTTTTTTAATATTCAGAATTGTCTATAACTACAAGTTGAGGGTTTTTTAGGAGTTAGGGAAGAGGGAGGCATGTCTCAAACTCAAACCAGTGCTAAGGAAGGGCAATGCCCTTGCCGTGTGAGCTGGGGATGTGGAGATGCCAATGATGTTTTTGGAACAGGAAAATAACCTACTAATGAAATATACTAGAGATAAATCGACCATTGAAGGGCGTTAATACTAGTGAAATTTTTTTGTGTAGGTTAGCTTTTGAACATATCCAACATAATTCCAAATTTACTAATTTTCATCAAATAAGATAATTTAGGATTAAAACTAACCAAAACCTTAACATCTTAAAATTATTTAAACATTAATTAGTTGTCCAATTTAATCAACAATTAGAGTGAGAAATGGTGGGGCTTTTGCTCTTTTAACACAGCCAAAAAAGATTTTATCCATGTTAAAATACACAATTAATAGAGTTAGCTTGTTTTTCCAAAAACAGAAACCCATAACATAGTTACCTCAAAATTTACATTGGTGGAAAGTTTGTCCCTATGTCTAAGATGAGTGCTATATTTGTTCCTTTGACATAATCTTTTTTTTTATATTAAAAAATGTAACACTTCCATATCTCATGTGGGAAAAATGTGGGAATTCTAATATTAATATATAGATTCAAGTTCTAAAGCACAAGCACTTAGCATTTACCTTTTTCCAAATAATAGCTGATGTGGTGTAGGTGGGTGTTCTGTTGATAGGTTTTGGGCTTAGTTTGTTACATATGGTATCAGTGCTGACCCGGGACCATGATAATGTGGCACACTGGGTATGCACATGCATCATCTACCAGGGATGATCTTGGATTAAAAAGGTTACTAGTCTAGAGGATCATAATCTGAATGACTCCTAATAAAGACGTTAGGTACATAAATGGGGGAGTTTGTAATACTCTCATATCCCACATAGGAGAAATGTGAGAAGCTTTATGTGGGTCTATAGATTGAAGTTTCAAAGCACAAGCACCTAGTGCTCATTATTTTTCAAAGGATAACTCATATGGTGTGGGCAGGTGTTCCGTTGACCAATTGATCAACTCTGGACTTGAGTCATTATAGGTGATATCATAGCTAACCTAGGGCCATGATGATGTGACATACTGGGTGTGTACATGCATTGTCTATTGGGGATGATCTTGGATTAGAAAGATTACTGGTTTAGGGGACTGTAGTCTGAATAACCTCCAACGAGGATATTGGGTAGATAAAGGGGGGAGTTTGTAACACCCCCATATCTTATGTGGAAGAAATGTGGGAAGCCTTATGTGGCTTTATAGATTTAAGTTCCAGAGCACAAGCACCTAGCACTTATCATTTTTTAAAGGATAGCCCTTTTGGTGTGGACAAGTGTTCTGTTGATCGGTTCTGAACTTGGGTCATTACAGATGGGATCAGAGTCAACTTAGAACCCCGCAATAATGTGGCATACTAGATGTGCACATGTATCATCTATCGGCCTGATCCTGGATTAGAGAGGTTACTTGGCCAGAAGTCAACTAATTCAATTAGAGAGGTTACTGGTTTGGGGGACCAAGTAATCAGAATGACCCCAATGAAGGCGTTGGTACATAAGGGGATATCCTACATGAGAGAAATGTGGGAAGTCTCATATGGATATATAGACACAAGTTTCAGAATATATGCACCTAGTGCTTATTTTTTTTTTCAAAGGATAACTCAAATGGTGTGGGCAGGTGTTCCAGTAATCTTTCTAATCGGATTACTTGACCCCTAGACAGGTAACCTCTCTAATCTAGGATTAGCCCGGTAGATAATGCATGGGCACACCCAATATGCTACATCATCATGTCATTTCTCTCATTTGGGATATGGGGTATTACAAACTTCCCCCTACCCCTTTTGTATCTAACATCTTTATTGAGGGGTCATTTGAATTACGATCCCCCAAACTAGTAACCTTTTTAATCTAAGATCATCCTCGTTAGATGATGCATGTGCACACTTAATATGCCACATCATCATGGTCTCAGGTCAGCTTTGATACCATTTATAATGACCCAAATCAAAAACTAGTCAATGAAACACTTGTCCACAACCGAAGTGGCCAAAAGGTGATTAGTACACTGTCATCTAACTAATCACTACTGTAGAAACTCTTTCAAATGTATAAATAAAGAACTTTATTTGATGGAGAAGAGGATGTATCTTTATGTGAAGTTGAGTCATCGGCAAAGCAATCCATAAAGATGGTAATATTTGAAAAGGATAGTGAGGCAGCATATAGAATTACCCCTAGGGTTACTATAATCTTTGTAAATAGCACCAAATGGCTTGGCTCTCAACGGAGTGATTGAAAGTGAGCAAGGACTGAATGAAATGGCTTACACGTTCTCCCAATAGCTCAAACTTTAAGAGTTTGATTCCACACTTCATCTATCACAAAAATTGTGAGGATCTTAAACACCCTAATGTCCCTACTGCACTAAGCCACCTTAGCCTCTAAATAAATAGTACATCAAGTCTTTTACTTTGAGCTTTTTTCTTTATGTGAGCACAAGAATCTAATTTCAGCTTTTCACATGTAACTTTTGTTTGACTCATGCAAAAGTCACCATGTATTAATAATTTGTGCAGTTTTGTCAAGTTTTCTCACTTTTTAGCTATACAAGTTAATAATTCACTATATCACCAACTAACTAACTGTCATGTCTTACAAAAAGAACCTATTGTTGTCTTCTTTATAGAAATTAGCCATATCTCACCAAACAATAATTATTAGCCAAGTTTTTCTTTTGGTTAATTTAACAATTGAAGACAAATTATTACCGTTTTCAACAAATAATCTAGTATAAGCTAAAAAATACAGAAAATAATGGCAAAGTAAGTTAAAAGTTAAATTACGGAAAGATTTGAATAAAAGAGGGAAAACAAAAAGAATGTGCGGGTGCCTAAACTGCGGAGTTATTGGTAGCAGCGGGGAGAGCAGTCCAATAAACTTTGACTGCAAGGAGAAGCTTCTCTCTCTTGAGAGGCCCATCTTCATGGTCAATAATCTGACTGTCCCAATTAAGCGCATCCGTTATTCTCTTTATCTTCAATAGCATGTCCACATCGTCCCTAAATATCACTCCCCCTTCCGGCCTCAGAATTCTATCCATCTCTAGCAATATGTCCTCCATCTCGCACCTGCAAGCAACCAGCACCCATATTATAATTATTTAAAAAAAATTGTATGTTCCCTTGATAATATGTGACAATTAAAGATGAATTATCAACAATGAAACATTTTTATATACGATATTTAGTAATATAAAATAATTCACCTATTCTCATAAAGGCTGAAAACTGAATCGGCATGTATCAAATCATAAGTTCTTGGGTATGTGGACATAGCTTCACACCTGCACAATCAAAGGATAAATTGTAAGGCAACGGAAACATACAAAACTTGGCCAAATCGAAGGAAAGCGAATTACAGGTAGTAGTGGAGCAGATGAGATGAAATACCAGTTTTGATAGGTTCCAATTAATCCCCTTTCGTAGATAACCCCAAGAGTGTTGGCTTTAGCTTCTACGGGGACCACATTCATGACCCACACCGAGTCATCCACCAGAGCCGCCGCAAAACCCCCCAAGTCGGCGTTCATGTCCAGAATATTCCGGTATCTGCCGCCTTCTCCGAGTTGGTTGTTCACCCTCTTGTAATACGACAATCTCCTCTTCCACAGCTCCGAATTTTGACGGAAACTCTCCGCCGTCACTCCTTTTACAGTCCCGCTGCTGATCCTCGGCGGGATTGCGTTGAGCCTCTCCGGCCACCTCGCCAACCCCCCTCCAGCAATTTCGTCATTGTCCGACACTTCCGGCAATCGGGTCAGACAAGTTTCCAAGTTCGTGTACCTGAAATTGAGGTAAGACCGAACATGACAAAATCGACCAGCAGAGCAGATTAGTATTATTATTATTATTATGTGTCATGAGATATTGAAAATGAGGAGAAACGAACCATGCTTGGTCGGGATTATTGCGAGAAGCACAGAAAGGCGGGGGGCTGGAGAGCTTGCGATTTGTTTTGCAGTTGATGTGATTGATTGGTTTCTGCCAAATCGCAATGTTGTCTTTCTCGACTAACTTGGTCCAGCAAAGGCTCTCTGCCACTTTCTCGATCCGATTTTGTTCGGCGCTCAGATCCTCCTCCGTTCTATCCCATCCTTTCCAATATCTCTTCCACCTGATCGGGGGACCTGACAAAATCCAGTACCCGCCCGGCCGCAATATCCGATCCACCTCTATTAAAAATATTCCATCTGCATTTAATACACACTACAAATTAATATTTTTCAATTAATTAATAATTCTGTACTCCACATAGATATGTACCATTACTATAGATAGCCAGCTAGTTTCAAATCAAATATTTAAATTCAATCTAGAGGCAAGCGCAGAAATCAATAAAAAAATAAAGTAGTACTCGTACCATATTGGTCCCAAGGGATGAGGCAGCGGGAGCAGTGAGCCATGTCGAACACTCTAGATGGGTAGGGGAGTCTCTTGGAAGCGATGACGCCGATTATGGCCGGAACTCCTCGTTCCAGTGCAAATTGGACTTGCGCTTCGTGAGAGTCCCTTGGTGCAAACGACATCGTTATGATGTTTCGTGACATTAGATAAGCTCCCCAACTTGCCACCTGTACGTAGTTACATGCACCCCCAATTCAATCTCCTCCATCTTAACCACTCCTTGTCTTTAAATTTCAGAAAACAAACTGAACTCGATCTGGGCATGCATAAAGAAAACCGAATTTTTTGTTCTAATTAACGCTAGCTACCATATATGTACTAACAGTTTCTTGTACTAAATCCATCTTAGCTTAGGACAGAACAGATCATGCAATTTTATTTAATACATATGCATGCATGTCTTCTTTTTTTCAAAAATGAAATTATATAGGTTCGATCGATATTGATTCACTAGCTAAGCGGGCGACTAATTAACAAATTAAGCATTAATTTGCTGGAAATTAATCTAACATAGCAGCTAGCTGCTGTGGTTAAAGAAAATAAAATATGCCAGTTGTATGGAACTTACACCACAGCCGGTGTCAATGGCGGTACGGATGGAGCCACCCTTGAGATCGATGAGCTTCCCGATATCATCGATATAAGCGTCCGCACCGTTAGGGAACATGGTCCCGCCACCGGGGAATCTGAAGCGGTCGCCCTCGTACCTGATCCAATTCTGCACCGCCTTCTCCACCGTCAGTTCCTTATGCGGTACGTTCGCGTACCAAGCCAGATCCCGGCACCGCGGCCACGGGAAGGGGTTCTTGTACCCGTACGGCGCTGCGATCCGGCATTTCAACAGCTCTGACTTCTCCGGGCAGTGCCTCTCCCTGTATATCAGCCTGTCCCTCTCGAATTTCAGTGACCTGGTGGGGTCCTCGCAGGGTGTGTACTCGCTGTACGCGGCGTCGCACGCCGGGTACGCTTTGACACCGGCAGAACTCGTCTCGTCCTCGTCCGCCACATGGTGGGTGGAGAAGTCGAGAGCCGGAGACATTCCGGCTCCGGTGGTGCACGGCAGTTGGACCACCTTGGTGTCGGCGGCGCCGGTGGGTGAGATTCCTAGACGGCGGACATCGCCGCCCTGCTGCCAAATGCCAAACAAATAACAGGAGAGACAGAGGAGGATAACAAGAACGATAGAATAAACGTTAGTCTTTTTCGGAGAAAGAACTGGTTTTAGGGTTTTTGAATATGGTGGGAAACCATCAGGACCGGCCATGGATGAGATCAGTTTCGCGTCTGGCTATCTGAATCATGAAAGCTGCGGAAGCGCAAGTGTGTAAGTAGGAGTATAATATTAATATAGGAAGAGACTTGAAGAAGAATGAGAAGGAGAAGAAGCGAAAGTGTGAGTAGAATTACAGGTCCGAATCAAGTTGATCATGTGGGGAAGGGCTTGACAGCTGCTTCGTTACTAGCACTTACGCTGCCCTGTTTATTTAATTAATTTCTTAACCATTTTAGTTCTGTTTCTTCAGATTTTCTTGGACTCCTTTATTAATTACAATCTCCTTAAATAGTAATATATACTTCAAATCCTGTTCATTCCTAATTAACTTCTTGTGTGTATATTACAAGTGATCTAATAACAAATATATTACAGGACAGTATTCTTTAGGTTGAATAAGAAGAATTTTTTTCGTTTTAACCTCACTCGTCATGAATGATTTAAAACTTTAAGGATGGCCTTAAACGGATTTGGGGTTACACTTACAACTCTAGAACAATTTACAGTCATTACTGATTATTTTATACGTAATAAATTAATATATATTAAAAAAACTCAATTTTTTATATAAATATTTATAAAAAATGTATTTTTGTTAACGTTTTTTTTAAGGATGAGGTAGGATATGATAACCACAAAAGTGGGACAAAAAACGCATCTTTTTTTTTTTTTAATTGTGGTAAGAAAAAGTATTATTCAGTACGTCTACATAACGGCGAGAATTATATTTCTATTGTTAAATGTTCTATGCACTGTTGGTGTGATTTTTTTCCTCTACTAGATATATTCATTATGTGAAAAATTCTAGTAAACCAACAGAAGATATCATAATTAACAACATATAAAATAGCTCTAACTATGTAGAATGTTATACACACTGATAAGTCAAATGTGTACACTATCCTTTATGATTATATATATATATTCCAATACTAAACTTCATAGCATAAAATAAATGTGAATACATCAAAAAAATTTTATATTAAAAAATTAGAGGTATATACAAATTAGATATTAGAAATGTACGAATTTGATATACAAAGAAAGTAAGAGATCTGTATAATAATATACAACATATGTACAAATGAGCTCAAAGATATGTAATCGATATATTTAATAGTATGTATGAGGTCAACCTCCCATAAAAGAAAATGTGTGTATGTGTCAAATTCTAGTTTTTTATAAAATTAGATATATGTACAAATCAAATCATAAATATCTATAAAATTTGATGTATAAAAAAAGTGATGAATATTTATAAAATATGTAACATATATGTACAAATAAGATTGTTGATCTGTTACTGATATATTAATTTTGTTTGTCAATAATTTTATAACTTCTTCCATGTTACCCTTTTAAATGTGTCATATCTATGATTAAAAATTTTAGCCTAAAAAAACTGGGTAAAATTATGTAGTAGAAGAAACATTGAGGGCTAAAACCAAATAAGTTCAAAAGTTTCTTAAAGCATGATCTACACGTTTACTTCTTGTCACGTTTCTTCAATTCAACATTGGATGGCCACTACAAGAAAATGAACTATTAGCCACCTGAAAAATGGTAGTCTGAACGTAGCAAATGAGAAATTTACTATGATAGAAATTGTCGCAAAAATCACCATTGCTAATAAAAAATCGTTGTCATATAAAAAACACATACTACCTCAGTCCCATTTTAGTTGAAACATTTATCTGGGCACGGAGATTAAGGTGTATATAATTTATGTTATTCTTTTATGTAGTAAAAGTTTAAATAATGATTAAAAAAGAAAAAATTCTTTTTTGGGTTTTGTGCAGTGAGAGATTGAATGGAGATTAAAAAAAGAGTCTTTATTGGGTTTCGTGTAAAATGATAATTTAATTGTTTAAACTTTTCCAAGAGAGGAAATGTTTCAACCTTTTGAGACTTCCAAAAAAGGTATACGTTTCAAGTAAATTGGGACGGATAGAGTATTTTTTTTTCCATGGCGGTAAGAAAAGTATTTTTTAGTATGTTTACGTAACCATGAGAATATGTTTTCTATTGTTAAATGTTCTATGCACTGTTGGTGTGATTTTTTCCACTCTACTAGATATATTTACGTAACCGTGAGAATATGTTTTCTATTGTTAAATGTTCTATGCACTGTTGGTGTGATTTTTTCCACTCTACTAGATATATTTATTACTTGAACAATTCTAATAAACCAATAGAAATAATCATAGTTAAACAATTCTAATAAACCAACAGAAGATATCACAGTCAACAACATATAAAATACCTGTAATTATGCAGAATGTTATACACACACACACGTAGGTAAGTCAAATGTGCATAATACCCCTTTATGATTATATATATTTGTATCCTAATATACTATCCATCATAGCATAAAACAAATATAAATACATTAAATTCTGTGTACTCTAAAAATTTTAAATATATACAAATAAGATATTAGATATATACAAACTTAGTATATAAAAAAGCTGAGTGATCTATACGATAATATATGACATATATACAAATGAGATTAAAGACATATAACTGATATATTTGATAGTATGTACGAAGTTTAACCTCCCATAAAAATGTGTAAACGCGTCAAATCCTGTTTCCTAATTAAAATTAGAAATACTTATAAATCAGCTTATAGATATGTATGACACTTGATATATAAAGCAAGTGATGAATATATTTAAAATATGTAACACATATATACAAATGAGATTGCTGAACTATTACTAATATGTTAATTTTGTTTATAAATAATTTTATGACTTTTTTCACATTACTTTTTACATGTGTATCTATGATTAAAAATTTTAGCCTAAAAAAGGTTAGGGTAAAACTATGTGATAGGAGAAACATTGAGGGCTAAAACCAAAAAGCTCAAAAGTTTCTTAAAGCATGTCTGCAACTTTGTTTTTCGTCACGTTTCTTCAATTTGACAATAGGATGACAAAACAAGGGTGACATAGACTTGGGCTTCTGAACGAGATGACAGAGCTTTGCGATATGGGATGGTAGTAGATTGAAAAAGGAAACATGATGAAGTGGAGGAGTTTTTAATCGATTGCTCCTCGATTTAGCATGAATTAGTGGATAGCGGTGTAGGCCAGGGCGATTGAAAAGGACCGCACTCTCAAAAGAAAGAGCAATCTATTAGACGAGAAAAAGTTGGTGATGCGATTATCAAAGAGAAACAGACATATGACTGCGATGAATGTAAAGAGAAAGATAGGGACATGTTGACTATTAATGTGTTTGGATATGGGTAAAAATGTAACTATTCCCGTAGGACACATATGAAGTATGGCATAACTCAAACGCTGCCAATATATATTGCAAAACTAGGTGAACCAAATGCAACCTATAGTTAACTAATTTCTCAGGGGAAAGGACATTTTTGGTCCTTTAACTTTTTCAATTTTACCATATCAGTCCTAAAATTTGTCAAGTTGCCAAACGAGTTCTTTAACATTAAAACCGTTAACTCTGTTAGTCCTATAACTCGTTCGGCTAACATAAGTGCTAACATGGCACTTAACGCCATTTGCTTCAGTTACTAAACTGACATTTTTCAATCCTTAGTTACTTATTTGAATTTTTTTTTCAAAATTTGAGTTCTTTCCTTGTCCCTTTCTCATCCTTCCTCCTCGTCTCCTACCATAGGTGACACAATTAGCTAGAAATCACCACTACTTTCGCTTTAATTCAAGATTTTTAAACTTGTTACAAAAGTAATTGAGAAATCACATTTTCTTCTGTAAAAAAACATTGAATTACAAGAAGAAATCATAAAATTGTTGCAAAGTGAAGAATAAAACACATGGATATAACAAGAACAAAGAAGAAAGAGGGAGATGCGAACAACAACAAAAGAGAGAGAGAGAGAGAGAGAGAGAGAGAGAGAAAGCAGAGACAAAGATGCAAACAAGAAGGAGATGATGAGATGAAAAAGAGTCACAAACAAGAAAGAGAAAGTGACGCGATGAGAAAGGGATATAAAACTTGAGTAAACTAGAGAAAAACATAGATGAGAGAGGGCAACAAGATGAAAAAGATGAAGATGATGGGAGAAAGAGATGAGAATCGATCAAACTACTATGAAATAGGGTCAACTACTAAAAAGTCATCCAACTCCAACCCCCCTTTCAACTAAATCTCCCAGATAATATTTTAAATAAGTAATCACTTCAAGTAATGTCTTCTTTGAGTTCGAAGAAGCAACAATGCCCTCGAACTTGCACGTCTCCTGGAATTGCTGAATCAAGTCGAAGAACTAAATGTTATAGTTGTTGTATTTCTCTTAGATTTAAGACTAAATTTTTATAGGAGATGGGCTTTGTATTAGTTGGTTTTTTTTTAAGGATAAGATCATGAAATGCACGTAGATGTTTGAAGAAATGCCCATGTAGGCTAGAATTTGGATTAGGTGAGGAAAAGCAGAATTGGTTTTAGTGGAAGTTAAAGGTAAGAATTAGTAATTGAAAAAAAATTTAGGACCAAATTTGTTATTTTAAATTTATTTTAGGACTAATTTTGTCATTTTCAGTCCTATAACTTCTTCAAAATTTTAATCAAGTTCTAAAATTAGTCGAGTTACCAAACGAGTCCTAAAATTGGTTGAATTACCAAATAAGTCCTAAAATTATGATTGGAGTAATTAAGTGCCATGTCAGGACTTCCGTTTACCACACAAGTTGTAGGACTAACAGAGCTAATGGTTTTAATGTTAAAGGACTTGTTTGACAACTTAACGAATTATAAGACTGTATAGCAAATTAAAAAAAGTTAGAGGACCAAATGTCATAAAGTGGGGTCCTAGTGCCTCGAATTGCTTAACTTGTAGGCCATTTTAAACTGCGATCCTACTTAGTTACTATTGACTAACCATTATTTGTGGGTAAATTAAAACAATTTATGTGCAACTAGATCCTTAGCCTACTCTATAAAAAGGTATGCATGCTTTTGTCTTGGCAATGCAAAACAATTAAGTAAACATCGCTCATGCATTCATTTAAAACAAACTTAAACCGTGCCAAGATAATAAAATACTAGTTACTTCAACTTTAAGTAATACACTACTAAAAAACCATGAATTTCCAACTGTCATTATTTCCAACGGTAAAGCCGTTGGAAATTTCCAACCGCCTGAGCCGTTGGAAAGAACATAAATTAATTTCCAACGGCCTAGCAGTTGGAAATTTAAGAAACTAAATTTGAAAAATATTTCCAACGGCTAAAGCCGTTGGAAAATGGTGACATTATTGCATTTGGAACGAAAAAAAATATTATTGTTTAATACTTAGTATTTCCAGTGGCTTAAGCCGTTGGAAAATGTGAAATTATTGCATTTTTAAAGCAAAAAAAATTATATTGTTTAATATTTACTATTTCCAACGGCTAAAACCGTTGGAAAATGGTTAAATAATTGTTTTTTGAAGGGAAAAAATATTATTGTTTAATTTTTAATATTTCCAACGGCTTAGCCGTTGGAAAATGGTGAACTAATTGGGTTTTGAAGCGAAAAAAATATTATTGTTTAATTTTTAATATTTCCAACTGCTTCAGCCGTTGGAAAATGGTGAAATAATTGGGTTTTGAAGCGGAAAAAATATTATTGTTTAATTTTTAATATTTCCAACGGTTGAAGCCGTTGGAAAGGAGTTAATTTGTTTTTTAAAATTGGATAATTTTTCCAACGGCTAAAGCCGTTGGAAATGAGAGTTTGTTGAATTAAGGGTTAAATTGTTCCAACGGCCTTAACCGTTGGAAATTTATCACACATCTTCCAACGGTCTGAACAGTTGGAAATTCATTTAATTAAACGGTGTGTTTTGGAATTTTTTTTCCAACGGCTAAGGCCGTTGGAAATTGCGAATTTAAATTCCCCCCAACCTGGCGTGTCATCTTTTTCCTACGTTTCTTCTCCAGTTTCGTCTCTCTCATCTCTGTAATTTTTCTTCCTCCCACACGCACACACAGCACCTTCGTTTGTTCGATTAAGGGGTTAATCAACTTTCTGGTGCTTATTTTGACGTGGATCTGGTCTCATTTTTCTTGATTCGTAGGTTAGTTTGGATTTTTTATTTTATTTTTCTTCAATTTTTTTTTGTGGTTTTGCATTCTTTGCTGTTGTTTGTTGACTAATGGGTTTTGATTTTGCTTATTGTAGCTGATTTGAAGCTATTTCAAGGCATTTGAAGCAAGTAATCTGTTGGATTTGAGGTAAGTTTGTTTAATCCGAATTTTTAATTTTTTTGCTAAAAATTAGTTAAAATCGGGATTATTTCATGGTAATTTGGTTTGAAATATGTGATTAGTATGTGATTTGTAGTTGTTGATGGTTGGATGTGAAGTATTTGGGTTACCCATTATAATTTAACATTTTTTTCCATTTTCTTACTTTTTTTATTAATTTCGGGATTAATTAAAAAATAAAAAATACTTAGTTTTAAGTAAATTGTTTAGGAAGTATATTTATGTGTGAAATTAGTTAGTATAATTAAAAATAGTTAATAATTAGTTTTAAGTAAATTGCTTAGGTAGTATATTTATGTGTCCCCTTAGTTAGTATATTTAAAAGTAATATTTAATTAGTGATATTTAAAATTAGTTAGTGATCTGAAAGCAGTTTTCATTTTTAAAAATATGAAATCTTTTGTTGATTGTCAATTGTTTAGGTAATACATATTGTTAGTGTGTATAATGTTTAATTTGAATCATTCTTACAATGTTTTCATAATTGGAATTAATATAAACGTACAAAATATTTCTATTTAAGTAAGTGTAGTTAATTAAGTTTGCCCTTGAATAATAATATATGTCAATAATAATAATAATAATAGTAATAATATATAATACTTCAAAGAATAATTATTATTGTAAGAGTTGTAGTAAAGTCACAGTAAGATTAATAATAAATATTATCATTATTATTATTATTTAAATTGATTAATAAACTACGAGTAATAATAAATCTAATAATAATAATAATAATACTAATAATAATAGTAATAATATATTATTATTGAAAGAATAAATATTATTGTAAGAGTAGTACTAAAGTAATAGTAATAATAATAATAATGATAATTATTATTACAGTAATAATAAATCCAATAAGAGTAATGGGCAGTAATAATAATTAATAATAATAATTATTAGATTATTATAATATTATTATTATTATTATAATATTAAACAATAGTATAGTTAGTAGCACTAGTAAATGTAATAATAATAATATTATTATAATAATTATACTAATAATTAATCCAATAAGAGTAATAATAATTATAATAATAATTATTGTTACAAAGAAAATAGTAATTATGGAGGTTTTATTGTTAATATTATTATTATTTGCATAATCAATCCAATAAGACTAATAATAATAAATCCAATAATAATAATAATTATTATTTTTTTCCAACTGGCCAGCCTCATTTCCAACGGCTGAGGCAGTTGGAAAATATGGAAATTCTCCAACTGCTGAGGCAGTTGGAACACAAAAAAAAAAAAATAAATCACTACAGCCGTTGGAAATTCTCTAACTGCTTATTTTCCAACGGTTGACAGTTGGAAATTCCAACTGCTAAAACTTGGGCCGTTGGAAGTAAAATTTCCAACGAAAGGATTTCCAACTGCCTTATTTCCAACTGCCAGCCGTTGGAAACATAAAATTTCCAACGGCCAGCAGTTGGAAATGGCAGTTGGAAAAACAGGTTTTTTTAGTAGTGATAGTTTGTGTACACTTTATATCACCAGCATGCACCCAAAAGTAATACAGTGGTTTAACACCACAATGTATCATAATAGAAGCAACATTTTAGAACATAAGGTATTATAAACATACGAGACAAAACCCTTAACTAAGATCTTTTACTTGAGCCTCATCTTTGAGCTATCAAGCTCTAAGTGCAAGCCCATTTTTTTTAATCTTTGTGTACCACTTAGCCTCTAAACTATAAAGGCATAACACTTAGTTAGTACAAAGCTTAACTCACAAGAAGCTTAAAATCTCAAGGATTCTGAAGAATAAGTACTTGTGAAAAAGGAAACTTAGCTCACAACTATCAACTTAGTTGTTGGGCCCAGCGTTAAAACCTGCACAACAAATTTAAGGAAATGAGTACGTGAATGTACTCAGTAAGGATCTCTTGGGGTACTTGCAATGAAGATAGCAAGCAAGCATACAAAGATGACACACAAACAAACATACAACCACCCAACAATCAACCAAAGACAATAACATAAGAATATGCAATGCATGAATGTATGATATGCAACATACACATTCCTTGGGACTTTTTACACTTTAGGTGTCTTATTTTTACAGTGAGCTCAAATGGCAGAGGTACTTAAGACATTGGCCCTCGTATCCTAAATCTTTTACCTTTCTTAAGTCCACTTACAAGGTCCTAAAGTATGTCGTCACCTCCTCTCAAAATTTTTCCGTCGTACCTTTAACTTATTGTGCAAGATAGTCATCTTATATGGTCCTACTTGCCAAGCTCTTAGAGCTTAGTTTAGAGCTCTATAATGGCTCATTTTCCAAAGCACATGGTTTGGTTGGGATCTCCTTAGGTTTCTTCCCCATTTCCCCAAATGTTAAGACCTAACTTTTGGGCAAATGAAGACTTTGAAACCCGACTTAATCCCTTTAATGCCTCTTTGACAACCTGAGCACTTTTACACTATTGTCACTCTTTTTAGCTATACCTTAACCACACCACTTAGCTATCACTTAAATAATGCATAACTCTCATCTTAGGAATGGGTCTTAGACCTAACCGAGGCTATGGAACATCTTAGAATAGCCTAAGGATGATAGTTGAGAGATTGAGACATTCTTAAAATGCCCCAAGCTTGAACGACTTGTGCCTTGGCGATGCCTTCGGCGATGTATTGCCGATAACATTAGTCTTCGAATTCCTAGAAAATCGTTGGCGACGCATCACCAATGCTCTTTCAACATTGCGCAACTATGCGTGAACTTGCGCAAAACTTGCCTAACCTTTCAATCCCCAAAACCAATTCACATGGGTCTTGTTTATACTTCATTCCCACATGTAATACTACATTTCTATGTATTATTTGGGCTAAATTAACTTGAACTCTTACCTCAATTCAACCACAATGCAAGCAAAGCACAAGCACACTTAAGCTCAATTTAGCTCTCTTGAGTTCCAAACCTAAAACCAGCATGATATGGCGCTAAGAACCTCAAATCAAAACCATTTCTAGCTACTCAAATAACTTAGATCCAACTCAAATCAAACCAAGAAGCTTACCATAGGTTTTAAGCTCAAAACAAGCATCAAAGAGTTAAATTGAAGCAAAAACACCAAAAATGAGTTTGAGGCCTCTTGGAATCACCTTTGGACTTTCAAATTTGATGGAAATTTGTGGAATTGGGGAGGTTTGAAGCAGAATTTCTGGTGGAGAGAGGGAGCCACGAAATTGGAATGAAAGAGATGGGGAATAGAGGCCAACAAATGGTAGAAATATCCTACCAACTCCACTAAGCTTACTTTTTGTTTCCTTACCCCTTGGCCCTCAAGTTCTCTTTTGTTTCACCTTGGTCACTAAACACCAACCTAAAACCATTCCTCCTTGGCCCTAAAGAATGTTTATAAGTCTTTTACACTTAGCCTATTGGACACTTAAGCCACTTAAGATATAAATGGCTCATTTGAGCACTTAGTGCAACTCTTGCACTTTTCCTTCAAAAGATGGTTCTAATAGTTAGGATAACTCATAGTCTTAACTTAATTAACCGAAATTCCTTATATGAACCTAATTTCATCAAAATTACAGTCATGCCACTCACTTGGGTCAAAATTACTATTTTGACCTTTTGACTCTTAGGTACCAAGTCACACTTACGAACTTATCTTCACTTATACTCAGCTTATCTTTCTTACTTAATAAGATACTAATTTGAGGAACTTAAGTGAAAATACTTAAATAAAACATATTTACGCGGTCAAAATCCGTCATTAACTAGGAGAGTCGTTACACCAAAATGTCCTTTCTCCCATTTCTTATTTGCCTTGATCATTCAACCATCCATAAAAAAAAAGAAAGAAAGAAAGAAAAGGGGAAAAAAAAGAGCAACCAGAAAATTAAACCAGACACTCTGCCTCCCTCATGGGCTTGGTTCAAGATAATCATTGTCTTTCCCTAATCCTTAAACC
This sequence comes from Aquilaria sinensis, assembly GCA_005392925.1. Classification (NCBI taxonomy): domain Eukaryota; kingdom Viridiplantae; phylum Streptophyta; class Magnoliopsida; order Malvales; family Thymelaeaceae; genus Aquilaria; species Aquilaria sinensis. The sequence goes on along the minus strand of SMDT01001941.1, from coordinate 380,674 downwards.
TTAAAAGTATAGATAATTATGAGTAAAAACAAAAAAAAAAAAAGTGGCAAACTCTCTTTATATATATATATATATACAAAAAAAATATATGTTTGCTTGTGCGCCTAGCAGGGTGTCGGTGCGTAAGCACGTTTGGATTAGACTGGAATAATTTGAGCATGGCTTAGACTTTAGAGTGAAGATCCGGTGGTGCGGTTATAAGTACAACTAGCACCACAGATCCCAACCATTTTTTTTGCTAAAATTGACCGTTCTTGATATAGGCTAGATATCCTATTAATTTGTTTATAATAAACAGTTAGGTCCTGTCTAGTAAGCCTCGTCCAGTTGCAAAAGACGTGAAACTAGATAAAAAGGATGGCAAATTATTTCGTTTCAATTTGAGACTAGGTTTTCTTTTATATTCAATTAATTTAATCATCGAATTAATCAGTGTAATGGTACAAATTTACACTGTAAGTGTAAGAGACATATACAAAAGAAGTTCCATGGGGTGGGGAGCACCGGCCGGTTGTTAAACATTAATTGATTTTATACAGTATTATTTTCCAATAAATTTGTCACTCGTGGCTTAACAAGTCAGATAAAATCATCTACTCTTATATAATTTTCGAAATAAAACAAGAAAAAACAAGGAAATTAGTAGTATTAATTCTTAGGTATACGTACGTTGGATGAATTGGAGTTCGCTGGCTGTACTTGTTTATGAATGAAGAATTAAAAACGGTGATTTCAATGGGTTGACTTTCATAGGTTTTTGGTCCGTTTTCAGAAGCATATAGATTTTTTTTATTTAAAAAAAAACCCCTCCATGGTGCACTATTCATTGATAAAGAAAAGATGAGACGACATTTACATCAAGATTAGGGACCTATATCAAAATTGACACAATCAAGCCTAAACAATAAAATAAAATATAAATCTTAACATCAGTATTGCATAACATAATCCAATGATATACAAACTAATAAAAAACATAAGTAAGAACACAACTTAATCTAGTATCAACAATAATACTAATAAGAACCTCAATATTCCTTTCACCTTTGTAATGAACTCTTCAATTCTTCTCCTTCCAAATAAAGTATACCATTATTGTTAAACAAGCTCTTCTCAACTTAGTTTTTAATCCTTCACCCTTAACCACTTTACACAACCATTAACAAAGCCAAGTCCATTTGTGGCTGCATTCTTCAGTTTAACCTTACACATAGTATCTCTCTAAATCATCTTTGAATACCCACATTCAAAAACAAGTGGTCTCTAGATTCATTATTCACCAAGTATAGAGGACATACTACATAATGAAGTGATAAAAAACATTTCAACCGATAATCAAAAGCAGACACTTTATCAATCATTGTAAACCAATAGATCATAAATCATCGAATAACAGAATTTTACACATAGTTATGCCACTAAACCAAATCAAAGTTCTCTACTATATAAAGATATGCTAATTTCATAATGAACATACCATTCGTCACACAGTTCCACTTTTGAGTATTTAGAGTGGTATCAAAAGTTGGATTTTTCCTCAAAATATATAGATCTTTACTATTACTTTTAGTTTCTTCAAAAATAAGTTTGATTTTTTTCATTGAAGTTTGACTTAGTTTTAGATAGAGTAAATTGCACAAATGGTCCCTAACCTTTTGTCATTGTTTCCTTTTAGTCCTTAACCTATCGAATGTTCTATTTTGGTCTTAAACCTATTAAAATTGTTTCATTTTGGTCCCTCACCAGATGAAATTCATTAACTTAGAATAATTGTCTGATATAAACTTTTGAAATACTAATTTAAATATTCTGTAACTGTCTTCCAGTAAATTTAAACAGTTTAATTTTTTTTAACAATAAATAGACAATTTAAATTAATAATTTTTTCTTACTAAATAAAATAAGTTTAATTTACAAAGAGGAAAAAAAAGTGATTTAAATTTTTTATTAACTATAAAAAAATTATTTTACAGATTAAATTTATTGTAAGACAGTTACCGGATAGTTTAAATTATGATCTAAAATGTTGTTATCAGATAAATACTTTGTGTTAATAAATTTTATCAAATTGAGACCAAAATGAAAAATTTTCAATAGATTTAGGACTAAAATAAAATATTTTAATAAGTTTCAGGTTAAAATAAAATATTCAATAGGTTATGAACTAAAAAGAAAATAATGACTAAAGGTTATGGATCATTTATAAAATTTACTAGTTTTAGATAGCTTGATATTGGGTTCACGATCACGAAATCCCGGCCCCAGTACTGAGCATTAAACCAAGTAACTCTTGATTACATCTAATTAGACCGAAGATGCGCTAGCATGTGATGATTTGATATTATTTATACATGCATTTGTTGTACAAAAAATGTACTAGGATATATAAAGGATCGAACGAAATTTATATACTCTTAATTAGTGCGTAATGAATCAGAATCAAAATTTATCTGCTCTTTTTTTCATGCCATTTTTTTTAATTTATTAATTTTTTTATTTAGAATCAATATTATTTGAAAATTAACACCATATCTGCCTAATAATCACTTAGATAATTTTTTAAAAAATATTTAATTACAAATTTTTTTCTTGCCCAAATTGGAAAACTAAAATTTTATAAAAAAATCTTTATTTTTTTGAACTTCTTAAATTAGGTTAAGTGAAAAATCAATAAAATTAATAATAATTTTTAAATAAATCCTAATTATAGAGTTTTAATTGATATAAAAATTGGGCGAAAAAACAAGTTGCCAGCTAAAAGCAAGGAATTGGGAACATGTACGCGTTGAACGATGGGTAACGTGCTCCTTAGGGCGAGATGGTTAATTATATATATTACTATAAGCTTTGGGGAAGTAACCGAGGGTTGATTAATTAATAAACCATTTATAATAAGTACAGTATTTTTTTTTAATAAAAAACTAGCTAGGTCGTTTTCAATTGTTAAGGAGTTGTATTACTCCATACGAGAGCCTTTTTCTATCTTCGGTTTCTGCAACGTAGATATATAACAGAACGTTAAAGCAAAGACATTAATAGTCTTAATCTGCTCAATACTTATCGATATAACATATAATTAGAGATATTTGCAAAATCACAATAAAATTTGCTCTTTGTTAGTTCTCTCATTGCATTAAGGTATTTGCAGAGAATGCTCTGTCACAATAAAAATTAATGTAAGATACCTAAGATCCAGAATACTTGAGCTGATGTCATCTCAAAGGGACAGCAAGAGGCTATAACAAAAGTACTTACAGAGCTCTTGGTCTACTTGATATATGCTACGACACCTAAAGATGATTGGAGGGAGCCAATTAAAATTTATCTCAAAAAAGGTACACTGAGTAAAACTCCTAAGAAAAAGAAGAGAATTAGGATTCAGGCAGGACGTTTCCGAATTATCTAAGGGGAGCTATATAGAAGAGGGTTCGCTTCCCTTTGCAGCGATGTCTAAGTATGCATGAGGGACGACATGTTTTATAAGAGATTCATCAGGGAGACTATTGGGCATACATTGACACCAACTCCTTTGCCCATAAAACCTTGCGTGAATTCTATTTTTGGCCTACGATAAAAAAGGATGTCAAGGAATTCATCCGTGCATGCCATAATTGCTAGATCAATTTAAGAATACAGGGGCTACCCTCATTTGGTACCTTTTTAGTGGCGACCATTTTTCATGTAAAGGATAAACCTGATTGGAGCATTGCCCATGGCCCCTGGACAAGTTAAATATCGTATTGTGGCGGTAGATTACTTCACTAAGTGGGTAAAAGAAGAGCCTTTAGCTTATATTACGGCCCCCCCAAATCACTAAGTTCTTATGGAAAAATATCGTTTGCCGTTTCGGGTGGTCATGAGTCATCGTCACTAACAATGGAAAGCAGTTTGATAACCAACAAGTTCGACGATTTGTTGAAGACAATAAAAGAAGGCTTAAAAAGGAGGTTGGGTGATGCCAAAAACAAATGGGTGGAAGAATTACCAAGCGTTCTGTGGGATTACCGCACAACTCCTCGAAGGCCTACAGAAAAATTACCTTTCCCAATGGCTTATGGAACCAATGCCCTCATACTTGTGGAAATCTCTTATAATACTTTGTGAACCCAAGCATATGATCCTACTCAGAATGAGGAAGCTCTTGAAGGAAATTTGGACCTATTGAAAGAACTTATGAAGGACGTAACAGTTCGCATAAGAGCCTTTAGACAGTGAATTGTCTTAACTCACGATCAAAGGATGAAACAGAAACATATTTAAGTAGGGGGTCTAGTTCTTGTCAAAGCTGAACTGACTTGCAAAAACCTAGGGCATGGAGCACTAAGACTAAATTAGGATGGACTTTACTTGGTCACAAAGAATGTTAGAGATGAAGCCTAGGAGTTGGCAACTTCAAAAGGAAAAAAGCTACCTAGAAACCATCACTTGGACAACCTATCTCCCTATGCTTAGATTATCACAAAAACAATTACAGAAATGATCTTTTACTTTACATTATGTACTTTGATTACTTTCGAATAAAGAGGCACTTTTCTCGCGCTTCATGTTCTCATCACATAAAATCAAGGCTTCCCGATCTCTCGAGAACCTAAGCTCAGTCGATGACACCCCACTATAAGGGCCCCCCTATTTGTGCAAAACATCATACTAGGCCACTAAACATCACAGTCATTTGCAAACATAAAATACGGAGGCATTACACAAAATAGACTTCTCATTAAAAAATTTCTTTATAAAGAACAAAAATTAAAAGACTATTTTACAATGAACAGAAAGCAAAAAAGGATTCCAAAGAATTAGAAGCAAAAAGAGAGATAGAGGCTAACAGCGAGGGCTCCTAAACTTCATTTGGAAGAGGAACCTAATCAAAGTCTATCATCGTTGCATCCTCGTCGAAGGTAGGAATCCCAGCTTTCCCTTCCCTCAGGTAAGACACATAATCCAAACCCAGATCTTCATAGGCTGAAAGAAACAAAAGGTCAAGGTTCAGATTCGCCTGCTCGACCTAAAAACAACAAAAAAAATATTTTTTGAATTCCAGGAAAACAGTTCTTCAAATCTCTTTCTCAGCCTTCTAGAAAAGTGAACCGAGCCATTTCATGTAAGCATTGGCCTTGGTCTAAATGCACTAGTACACTAAATGGCCCTCACGCACAATGATGCCAACCTGCTCGATATGCTTTACCAAGGGCATTGTAGAAACAAACGAGCTGGAGCTTGCCTTATCCACAACGGTCTTCGGGCCTAGTAGAGCGTACTTGTTCATTGGTAGGGTATCCTCGATAGCACCTTCTTGGACTCTGCTGCTTTCAGTAACGTTGGCAAGAAATTGGCCTCCTTTCGGGCCTCAATTTCTTTCTTCTAAGATTGCTTCAAAACATACTGTATTTCCCTCGCCTTCCCCTTCAGCTTCTTGGCGACACCCTTCTTCACATTCTTTGCCTTCTTCTCCAACTTGAGGTCTTTCACAAGTGCCTTATTAGCACATCATCTGTTGCTCAACTCCAGTTGAAAAAAAGCTAGCATTCTTGCATAAGGCTCCAAGCTTAGATTGAAGGGCATTCTCTTAAGCCGCCCATCGTTCCCCCAAACCATAAGTGACGATGGCCTCCTGCCAAACTCAAATTTGTTAATAAGAAAAAACATCTCAAGCACTGAAATAAGTGAAGGAGTATACCTTGATAAGATTGCAACCTATGCTCATCAGTTAACCCCTTTCTGCCTAAGGGGGATGAGCTAAAAACTATCAATCCCTGAGGGTGCTCAACCTTTCCAAGATGCTTTGGAAGATTTCAAATCAATCTTCAAGGATCGACTCGCCAACCTCCACTGTCTACAAGAAGTTAAATATTTGGTCAAGCTTGATCCCCTTTAGCATCACGTCCCTCATACGTGCCTAACTCAATGCATATATCAAGTTGCGCAACTGGAAGCCTTCATCCAGCTTCAATTCAAACGGCCCCCCTCAAGTAAATGAGGTCTTCTCAGGGACGACCACCATTGGAACTTGAACAGAGGGAGGAGGTAAGGTGGATGGCATATCCTTCAAAGGCCTTGGTGTTGCTTTCTGCTTCTAGGAAGCCACTAAGTTTTCGATAAGAAGATTCTTAGATGACCTTAAACGCTTCTTTAAAACCGTTAGATGAAAACACACACAATTAGCACAAAATGATCTTAAGTCTTTAAAGTCAGCATGGAAAAAGTGCTCAAACGATACCCTACTACTGCCTCCATCATGAAAGGTGCCATCTCCAAGGGGATGTGGGCCTTACCCTTTTGCGTACCAGCTGGGCCTCCAGAGGGGACTCAGGAAATTCCACCACTTTATATTGAGGCTTGGATGATGGAGCCCCTGCAGCATGTGCTGCACTGGCAAGGAATATGTTAGCTTTTTTCAACATTCACTAAGGCATCAGCAACACCCTTGCGCTTCTTTAAAAACTCATTGGCACAGTTGCTCATTTCTACAGAAAGTATAACACAGTTAGATATCAAAACTATGCACGAAAAAAATTACGACCCCCATAAGCTTTAACCAGCCTTCCTTTTTTACTCTCATCCTAATTACAAGGGTCCTTACTCCCAAATACAACTGGTGGGCCCTACTAATCGTTGCCCACCTAAGGGTGGTCTCATCTATTGTCTGTGTAATGAATAAAGAACAAGTACAAAAAAGTGTTGTTCCCCACCACTTCCTTTATCCAGTGGACTAAACCAAAAATAAGTGATGACCCTCCAAGCCCTATTACATGGGCACTATCCCGACCAGGGCATAGGGGTGTAATTTTCGGGTTAAGGTCGAGACCCGAAATTTGCAACCAATTTGGTCATCCAAAATTTGAAACCCGAACGAACCTATTTAACATTAAAACCCGAACTGACCCTAATCCGAAAAAAATCGAATTGGGTTGGGTTGGGTTGGGTCTGAAGCTTGGAAAGGTGTTAAAAAAATTCATGCATATATATCAAGAATCCAACATATTAGCTAGAAGCAACTTCATAAGTTAATCTAAAAATACATATTCTATAACCTAAAAGTAACTTCATAACACATAATAGTCATAAGTTAATCCAACACATACACATTAGACATTACATTTACCAGGGGCCAATATTCTTAAATAGTACTTATTCGGGTTCGGGTTGGATTTGGATTCTAACCGAACCAACCTGATTTCTAGCCTTTTAAATGGGTTGGGTTCGGGTTGACCCGAATAACCCTTATTCATCTCTTTAACCCGACCTTAACCCGAAAAATAGGGTCGGGTTTCGGGTTAGGGCCAACCATTTACACCCCTACCAGGGCATGCTGGGGAATGTCTGCAAAATTACAAGGCAATAATCCTCATGCCTACTCCCTCAGTGTGAATAAGAAGCGCTTCTTCTACCTCGACCACAAATCTTTACAGGACACGAACACAAAGGATTTGTTCCTGCCTTGGTTAATGTGGGCAATGTGGAAAATGCTAGCATATTTCTTTAGGTTTAGCAAGTAAAACTGAAGGAAGACCTCCAACAAGGAAGACACTCATACCAGCTTACAGTAGATGATAAAAGCCGTTGATGTGGACAAATCAGTTTGACATCAACTTCAAGGGTGGAATTTGGTAATGCTCGCAAATATGCTCTCCTAGTGGATACAAGGGGAAACGAAGCCTTGCTTGGAGTTGGTTCGTAAATACAAAAAGCAAATATTTTCCTTTTCTTCCCCATTCTAACCCTCATCCTTGATAGTCTTCATACTAGAAAAGACTTCAATAACATCATTAGGATAAAAATATCTGGCAAGATTTATTGTTAACGTGTCTTTATTGTGCTGAGTCATAACCCTCATCATCGCCTCAACGTTAAAAAAGAAAGGTGCCTTGAAAAAATCACCTACATTAGCGGCAGCCCCGGATGATGATTTCAAAAAGACCATCTAAAAAAATCAGCATGAAATACATTAAGGCTATTGCCAACGCAATGAAGCGGAAGAAAGGCGGGAACCAGAAGAACTCAAAAGCCAGGAAAGCTCAACTCCCAGAAAAACAAGAACGTGGGTGAAAAAAGCTACAAGAACCTACTACTTGGATATCATGGAGAGGGATGAACATAACTAGAAGAAGAGGAACTTCAGAGTAAAAATGTCTTGAGACTTTGATGCTAATAACAAGCAACAAACAAGAAATTACAGGAAAAGCAACAAAACAAGCTAAACAGTAAAAAGACAAAGCAGAAACCTTTACGATATATATGTATATATATATATGGAAACCTATGCCCATTGGGATTTCTTTTAGATTCTGCCACTACAAATAATAGACCAAAACATCAAATGATGCATGGCCACTAACAGCCGTCAAGATAGTCATGCCCGGTCACTTCCTTGAAGAGTATTTAACAAACGTCATCTCGCCTTCCTCTCAACTAATATGTTTGCCACATGTCATAGAAGCATAGGAGTGGTGGGAAAGAGATTCCAAAACGTTGATGTTCGCCCAACTTCCCTAGGAAGCAAATAAGGGGATCATACCCTCACCTTAAACGACGTCGCCTGAATGCACCAACAAAACAATAAAAAAAAAAAGGTTCATTCCTCGCACCAACTTGAGTGTCGGATGGTTTCCCCTGGGAGCACATCCCAGGGCTCTAACGATGTTTTTTAGCATAGGATTCTGATCTACCGTTCGCTAAGCTTTTGGGCCCAACTTACCTGACCATTTTACCCATCACCTACAATCCCCTCCTTGCTCCAATTTTTGTCTCAAGTTTTGATTTTGTAAAATGCATTTTCAATTCCTAAATTTCTAATATTTCTCATATTAGTCTCTTAGTTCCATCTCTCTTCCATTTTGGTCCCCAATTTTGATAACTATTTAACTAAATTCTTTCAATTTGCTCTTTTTGGTCCCCAAACTTTTTTTTTTTGTTATTGTTTCATGTACTTATCTTTTAAAGTAAAAATATTGGTTACCATAATTTATTAATTTTTTAGTTAAATTTTTTTATCTTTATTAAATCAATTATTAAACTCTTAATACTTAAAAAGGTTTTTCATTTTCTATCTTGGTCCTAACCTTTTTTTGTTGCTTTTCTTTATCATTGTTTTCTAAAATGAAACTTTGATCATTATAATTTGCCTACTTTTGGCTATGGGTCTAGTTGATTCAACTATAGTCAATTTTTTCTTTTCTTTTTCATATTCATTAAGTTAATTGTTAAATTATTAATTGGTTAACATAAGTTAAACATTGTTTTGTGTTTCAATTATATCATTTTGTTATTAATGATTGGATTTTGTGGCATGAATTATTTACTCTAGAAGCTCTATAGTTTAATAATACAATTTGGTCCATAATTGCTGCAATTGAAAGTGAATTTTTTTAAATAAATTTCTTATCAATATTAGAAGTTAGAATTTGAGTTGATAAGAAAGGATATGTTTTAGTGCATTATTTTTTTATAATAAAAATATTCATTATTTCGAAGCATGTATAATATTATGTTTCATAGTGTTATTACTCAATCATAGCTAATCATTTTAATGATAAGAATATAATATAAAGACATCTTAACTCAAAATTTTAATTAATTAATATAAATTTATGCGTGAATAATTTTTTAATTATTAATTATTGGGATTTATTTTAATACTAAATTCATCGGAAAAAAATCCAGTGCGAGGTATGCGTCAAAATAACCTCTTATAATTAGTTCTAGATACTGCCACCATGTTTCATATCCAAAAGGCAAGAGACGTTAATATATAGAAGAGAAGCCAAAACTTTTTATCACGAAAAATAGTAGTATATGTACGATGAAAGATATAGAAATGCTAAGGTGGAGTTTAGAGGTGGAACATGTTTCAATATTTTGTTTAGTTTTTTTGATAAAATTTTGAGTAAATAACTCCTTTTAAGGATTTAAAAAAACCTTATTTTCTAAATTTTGGGAAACTCATGTGCTAGAATGGAAACATATGAAAAAAGGTTTTCTATTTTAATGCATGAGTTTTTTTCTAAATAATTTAAAGAATATTTTTTCATATTTCAAAAAACAAAATATGCACTTAAATTATTATCAAATAAAATTTTAAAAATATGAAAAAAAAAATTCTACAATAAACGCCACCTAAATTGCTAAGTACTTAGAAAAACGAAACTAAAAGAAAATATAGAGTTTTGATAGACTATAACTAAAACCACAGATAAGAAGCAAGCAATTAATCCTTCAATATACATGTTTCAATCTACTTTAGCTTATCCTATCTGCATACAATTGTATATCGATTATGAAATGCTAAAAGATGCTAGTTTATTTAGCTAAACCTAACACCAAACTTAATCGGTTAGTTAAGACTCTTTGTTATTATTAGGGGCCTAGAATCTAAACGCCATATTCTTCCGTCGGTGTCATCCTTCTTGTACCAAAAACAAAAAATACCTTCCGCTAAGAAACTGGGCGATGGGCATGCCGGGCATGCACGATCACCGACGGTACGTATTATTCTGGTGAGATCGTGGTGTGGGCTCCAGAGCAGGTGAAGGCCGTAGATGGTCCATTAAAACCATGGATCTGTCAAAATGAATTATACCTAGGCCCAATAAAAGGCCGATTGGGCCGAGTCGGACAAGTTAGTCGAGTAAGAGAAAGGCCGTTTCACTTGGAGTCAAGCCTTTAAATCTGATATTGGATGTCAGCGTGTCGCCTCATTTTTTACTGCGAGTCAAAGGTTCACTTGGAGTCATTTTGTTGCCTCTTTTTTATTTCCTTTCTTGTGGTTCTCGGCTAGGGTATCCCATGTAATGGAGGAGGCCAACTGTCAAGTTAACTTAAGTAAACATTCATCTAATTTCAACTTCTAATTTCATCCTAACTCAGACACTGTTTGAAGGAGGTTGATGTGGATCTCTGTTTTGAATCAAGGAAATGTGACAGAATCATTGTGAGTCAGCGGTCAGGAACACTTTTATCTGGATCAGCAGCTTGATTTGGACCTTGGACGGTGGGAATGAAGTTCATACAATTTCACCCGCTCAAGTAAGTTTTGTCTTAAAGATTGCTACTTTCACCTTTTTTTTTTTATTCAAATGGTTGCAATTGAAGCAGCCAATGTGCGTGCTATCTCAAATTTCCATGTTAGTAACTTGCATTTCTTGTTTGTTCCTTACTGAACCTCCTTGCTGTGTGTGCATTGTAGGGAACTTGATTGGACAAAAAAAAAAAACACACCTCGTTAACAACCTTGGGAACAAATAAGACATGGCTTCAAACAATGCACAGAAGCATTCATCCAACAAACATGCTACATACCATTTGACTTGGAAGAAAAAAAAATTGAACAGTTTTAAGAGAACTTAACTGATGTAGTGTTGAACCTGCTGGAACAAAAGAGTTTTAAGAAAAAAATTAATATTTGTATTTTTGTAGAAGATAAAATGTACAAATTTGTATGGTGGGTTTTACTTAAAGAAGAATGTGGGGTAGTGGGATAGTGGATTAGTGGGACAATGGAAATCTAAAAAAGCTGCCCACTAATTCGAATTATTAGGAGGTAATTACCATTATAGATTCTTCTAACTGCACATATAAGTCCCCGTGGTGGAGTAGTGCACGTATATAACTGCCAGCGCATGAAAAAAAAGTGGGAGGCGTGCCGGATGGAAATAATTTTACCAAATTAAGTGGTTCTGAAAAGCAGGGGAGGTAGGGGAAGGGATTCGTAAATATTAATTAAGAAAAACCATTAAATCCAGCAAACCATTTCTGAAAAATATGAATGTGCTGCATGTAACTGAGCTTAATACTGTACATATGCATGACACGTTACATACAGGTTGGAGAAAAAGCAAGATTTCATTTAAGAGACCAATGTGACAAAAATGTAACAATTGAATCGGAAAAAATAAGAGCCAAAAGTGTCTGTATTGACATTCTTTCTACTTTCATATTTGTTAATGGATTAGGTTAGTTAGTTTATTCTTTTATTTTTCCTTCATTCCATTCCCAGGGGAAAAAATGATATGACGTAATTTTTAATAAACCGTCTACTCATACTTTCCCCCAAGAACTTCATTGATCAACCAACAACAGATTAGGGCATCTCCAACAGTTTTCCCAAAATTTTTATAAGATGGAGAAGTAAAAAGTAAAATCTCTATAATTTTTTTGCTCCAACTCCAACAGCTTCTCTATTTTGTAGAATTTTATATTTATTATATAGCAATTAAATATTATGGATTTAAAGCAAATTCAAATTAATGACTAGATTAATTATTGTATAATTAAATATTATTAAAAATTTTTAAAAATTACGTCTTCCGTTTTACAAAAAATGACTCTTTTATCATTTTTACTAAAATTTGACTTAAATATATTTATATTAATTTATATTATAAAAAAATTCTAAAAATTATGTTTATAAAATAGAGTCTTTAGGTTCAATTTTCACAAAAAAAAAATATAATTCTATAAGAAATTTTGAAAAAAAATGAAATAATTGTTGATAATTAAATATTGTGCAAAATATAAAAATTTACTACCTTTGTTTCACAAAAAATGACTATTTTAACTTTTTTAACTAAAGTCTGACTTAAAAATATTCATATTAATTTGTACTATAATTTTTTTAAAAAAAATAAATTTATAAAATAGAGTCTTTAAGATACCATTTTCATATAAAAAGTTTATATTTCTATAAGAAATTTGGAGGAAAATAAAATTATGAATTAATTGTTGTGAATAATAAATTAGACAACATTTATGAGAAAGAGATAATGTTATTTTTCATTCCCCAAAAATTTTTGGAATTTCTGCAGAAATAGGGAATGAGATCTTCTCTTTCATCCCATTCCCCATTTTAGAGAATAGGATGGGGAAACTATTGGAGTGAAAAATGGCTTCATATTCCCTAAAATAGAGAAAAACTGCAAAATGGGGAAGCTGTTAGAGATGCTCTATAAATTTATTTTTTAAAAAAAATTATAGTACAAATTAATATGAATATTTTTAAGTCAGACTTTAGTTAAAAAAATTAAAATAGTCATTTTTTGTGAAACAAAGGTAGTAAAATTTTTTATAATATAAATTAATATAAATATATTTAAGTCAAATTTTAGTAAAAATGATAAAAGAGTCATTTTTTGTAAAACGGAAGAAGTAATTTTTAAAATATTTTAATAATATTTAATTATACAATAATTAATCTAGTCATTAATTTGAATTTGCTTTAAATCCATAATACTTAATTGCTATATAATAAATACAAAATTCTACAAAATAGAGAAGCTGTTGGAGTTGGAGCAAAAAAATTATAGAGATTTTACTTTTTACTTCCTCATCTTATAGAAATTTTGGGGAAGCTGTTGGAGATGCCCTTATAAGTACAAAAAGGACCGAGAAGTCGGTTGCTCCTAGACATCCGGTCGAATCAATTCCGAGAATAAAAACGAAAGATCGATATTGTCAAAGAATTCATACCCAACAAGTAGCAGCATCATCCTATAGTTTCTCTGCTAAAAAATTATCTTTAATAAACTTATATGATGTTCACATACAGACAATACGTAATTCTACAAAACTGTGTTAATAAAAATTATACAACAAATTACTTGTTTGGAATGTTCCACTTTGTTTGAAAAATAAAAAAAGCTATAACTCTGTCCCGCAGCGCAATGCGGGTGTTCTACTAGTTTGCTTTTGATTAATCTTTTATAAATAGTTGTCAACTTTTACTCTTGAGTATTACAATGAAAATACACAAACATTTCCCAAACTGAAGCTATCCGACCATAAACCATGCGCTAAGATACTCTTCGTCTTTTTTCTTTTATTTTTTTAGAAATATCTAATTTACCACTAATATTTTTTTATAAGGGGCATATATGTCATTATAATTTTTTTTTTCTCCAATCTCCCACTAATATTTTAAAATAGGCTGAATATGCCACTATCAATAAAAAAAATGATAAAAATAGCAGATTTTGAAATTTTTGGGTTGTTGTGTATTTTTCAAAAAATATTGGGACCTTCGATATTTTTGTCAAACAAGAATCTGATTTCTACTATCAATGCTTCAGCCTCAACCTTTGCCTCGTTACCAGCACTTCAGTCTCATTATTTTCTTCGTTATGAGAGCACCAACCCTATCTCTGCCCTCTCACTGTCTTTGCTATCAAATCTCCTTGTCAGCATTTGAGAGAGAGAAAAAAAGAGTCTATTACAATAATTTTTTTTAAATTTGTTAAAACTTACATTATTACCCTAAACTTTTAAAACTTGTTATTTTTAACATAACTATAGTGATATATCCACTTTCAACCCAAAACATTAGTAACAAATTTGATATTTTTGCCTTTCTGTTTTTTCCAAACCCATGAGTCCACCAATATATTTTTCTAGTCCAAGAATAGGCTATAAACCCATATATTTTGGTTTTGGTTTATTTACGATTTATGTGACCGCAGTTCGTTGCTCATCTTCTACGCCTTTTCCCTCCTCATCCCCGAAGCCTCCAGGAATCCGCCACTGCTCGTCTCGAAAACCTCCACCAAGGAGCTCCCTCGGTTCGTTTCTTCATCTGTGCCTCCGCTTCTTCATCGACTCATTGCTCTCACAGAAGCTCAATTCCTCCATCCTAGGAAGTAGCAACAAGGTAATTACCCCTCGGGCGGAAACCGAGGCTGCAAACAAAATCACCAGGAGGTTGAGCAACCTAACCATAAGAACAAAGTAAATAACCGGAAAATTGAGGGCAAAATCAGAAACAAGTCCCCATTTGGGCGGCGATAAAGCAGAAAGAAAATTGAACCTCAAATGACTTATTGGTATTCGGATTAGAGAGTGAAGTGGACATAAAGTTTGACATTGTTGATTAGGACGGAGCTAATCGGAGGAAGTTGCAGAAGAGGGAAATGAGCTGCGACACCGGCAGTGTTAGATAGAAGACGACGGGCGAGACTGCTAGAGACTAGTGGTTGAGTCAGTAGAAAGCAGCACCTTCTCCCGCTGCTGGAAGTAACAAGACTGTCAAGGTTTGGATCAGGAGGGAACTCTGTTTGTGCCTGTTTCTAATGATAAAGGCTACGGCAGATTTTCAGCTATGGGAGCCAGAAACACTTGTGCTTTTGCTTGCTTTTCTTCCTCTACATTTTTTTTCCCACTTGATAATTCAACTAGCATTCCCGTAATTAATCATCCAAAAAAATTTTTTGCTCTTTTTGCAGTGCAAAAAAAGCCAAATATTATATATAACATAGGATAAACTTGGAAACAAAATGTTATTTGTAAATAATATTGTTCCATTTAATAAAAATATTGTTTCATTCATATAAGTTTGATGTTCCATAAAATATTATTCATTTCATAAAAAATATTTTTTCATTCATATAAATGTGTTATTCTAAAATATGTTATTTATTTCATAACAAATATTGCACTTAAATAACGTTGTTTCATAATTAATAAGCAATGTTTTTTTCTTCATACAATTGTGTTGTTCTAAAAATGTTGTTTATTTCATAAGAAATTTTGTTTATAAATAATATTATTCAATTTAGCAAGAAACATTATTCCACTCAGATAAATTTGATGTTCCGTAAAATGTTGATCATTTTGTCAAAAATGTTGTTTCAGTAAATAATATTGTTCAATTCATATAAATTTCCTATTCTGCAATATGTTGTTCATTTCATAAAAAGTGTTATTATGTAAGTAATATTGTTCATTTCAATAAAAAATATTATTCTATTTATACAAATATATTGTTTTGTAAAATATTAGGAGTATTTATTTATTAAGAAATGTTATTCATGAATAATATTGTTCTATTTAGTAAGAAATGTTAAGTCATTGATACAAATTTGATGTTCCTTAAAATGCTAATCATTTTATAAGAAATGTTTTTCATAAAAAATATTGTTCCATTCAGTAAGAACTATTATTCCATTCAAATAATTTTACTACTCTTTAAAATGTTGTTTATTTTGTAACATATGCTGTTCAAAAAGCAATAATAGTCTTGTAATAAGTGCTACTCATTTCGTAAGAATTGTTGTTCAGGATGCGATAATATTTTTATAAATAAAGTGAAAATAAAAGAGTAACGATGCACTAGATGTAGCGTATAATGACTCTTTTAAAAAAAATTGTGAACCCATCATCATAAACCAAGCACAACTATATAAAGGTGTTTAGTGGGTTTGATTAGCTTAGCTTGGACCTGATTTGATCAAGTCTAGGCATGGCCTAGGATATGTAGGTTGGGCTTGGTCCAGGTTTTTTGTTTTGAAAAAATTTAAAATTATCAAGAAAAATCAATGTAATTAATTTTCAAAACTAAATTTCTTTAGAAGAAAATACTACCATTAGTGCAAATTTTATTAATTGAAAAGCTAAATGGCACTTACCAAAACTAGAACTGACCTTACATGAGATAATAACAAAATGTTTCAAAAACAACATCTTGGATGTGGAGCTATCTTTGTGCTGAATTTTTGGTATGGGAAACGATCCAAATCCAGTGTGAGAGAAGAAGCTCTTGGGCGAACTGGAACTAGTGCTCTTTCTTGATTTCATTGTCTGAAATAAGTGAGAGAGAAAAATCACGGGACATTAAGGGGATGTTAAAAAGAGATTAACTAGAGAGTAAGAAAAATATATGAGAGTTAAAAGTGATTTGTAGAGAATGTTTTAGATGTAGAAGAGAGATGTAGAAGTTAGTCTGAGGAAGTGTGGAAATGTTTCTTTATTTACAGGAGAGCTAAAAAATTTGATGGACCAAATTATCCTAAAAAACTAGCCGTTTCTAGAGAGTGGAGGGGGTAAAATGAGATTTTGGCCTAAAAAAATGGTTAGGAGCCATTTGGGGGTAAAGTTGCAATTTTTTCATTTTTTTTCTTTTTAAATGTGACCGTCTCCCTCTCTTCAACCGCTAGGCCTAGCTGACAGAGCTGGGCCAGTCCGAACATGGGCGAGGGCTCAATCCAGTCTTGTAAGCTGGGCCAGGCATGGCCCATTCCTCGCTTCAGCTTCCTCAAGCCCATACCCAAAACAGTCATTATCCTAGGCTGGGCTAAGTTTTGGGCTAGTTCTGGGCTAAGACGGGTTAACCCGGTCGACTGAACACATCTAATGGTATGGTATTTGGATAAACTAACCAGTAACCCGTACGGGTTTAATTGAATTTGAGCAACCATTTAGCCTACCATTCTCTCTCATTTTAATTTTTTGAACGAATATTTTTTGTTTTCTCAGGCAGTCCCTTTTTGTGTGGCCAACAAACTAATGTCATGATTTCTTTATCCTAGGATACTAGAATGTAATTAAAAAGGGAAAAACGTAACTCTTACAAAATAGAAGAAAAACTACAGATTAAGAAAAATAGATGAGAGTTAGAAGTGATTTGTAGAGAATGTTTTAGTTGTAGGAGAGAGACTGTAGAAGTTGGTGTGATGAAGTGTTGAAATGTTTCTCTATTTATAGGAGAGCTAAAAAATTTGATGGACCAAATTATCCTAAAAAACTAGCCGTTTGGGGGTAAAGTTGTAGTTTTTTCATTTTTTTTCTTTTTAAATGTGACTGTCTCCCTCTCTTCAATCGTTAGGCCCGGCTGACCAAGCTGGGCCGGTCCAAACATGGGCAACGGCTCAATCCAGTCTTGTAAGCTGGGCCATGCCTAGCCCATTCCTCCCTTCAGCTTCCTCAAGCCCATACCCAAATCAGTCATTATCCCAGGCTGGGCTAAGCTGGTCTTTGACCGGGCCAGTTCTGGGCTAAGACGGGTCAACCCAGTCTACTGAACATATCTAACGTTATGGAAATTGGATAAACTAAACCACTAACCCGTATGGGTTTAATTGAATTTGAGCAATCATTTAGCCTACCATTTTCTCTCTCTCTCTCTCTCTCTCTCTCTCTCTCTCTCTCTCTCTCTCTCTCTCTCTCTTTCTCTCTCTTTTCATTTTAATTTTTCGAACGAATATTTTTAGTTTTCTCAGGCAGTCCATTTTTGTGTGGCCATCAAACTAATGTCATGATTTCTTTATCCTAGGATACTAGAATGTAATTAAAAAGGGAAAAACGTAACTCTTACAAAATAGAAAGATACTTCTTTTTTTTTTTTTGGATAGTAGCTACTTCAATACCTCATACAACAATAAGAAAAATAAAAATAAAAAACATACATCATTATTTATTGATTTCCAATATTAAAGAAAAATTAAAAATAAAAATCTCAACCTAATTCTAAACTCCCTTAAGGAAATTAATTACTCCATAGAACAGCAACAAAACCGCAATCATTCATATTCATTCACATTCAACAAATTCTCCAAATTTCGCAAATTCAAAAAATTGAATAGTAAAGAGTCAAGAGGGAAAAAAAACAAGAGTAACTAACCTCCAAATCAGAAATCAAGCTAAACCATCCACAGGGTAAGACTTCGAAGCATGAAACAAAGAAAAAAAAATCAAAGTTGAACAACCTAAAAACTCATAGATTTGAAAATTTTCAGAACGCGAAAATCCCATTAAAACTCCTCCAATAGGTGAAATTACCTTGTTTTGATGACAAATCCACGCAACTCCGCAATGGGGCCAAAATCTTACCAACTTAGGACTCGAACAAGCTTGTTTAGAGATTGGGTGCATGTGCGTGAGTCTGGAGAGCGGAGGAGAGGAGAGAGGTGCTTTTACGCGAAATGGACAAGGTTCTAGAGTGGGGAGGAGCAGTAGCAGCTGGTTTTTAAAGATGGGTTCCATCAGGCCGGCCATCCGTTGGGAACCGTGGATCAAAACACAGCGTTTTGATTAAACTATTTCCAACGGCTTGTCCCACTGCAAATTATTTTTATTTTGATTTTTCAACTTTTTTGTTATAAACATTTATATAATTTTCGTTAAATTACTAATAATACAAAAAAAAATATTCATGAAAATAGAAAAAGTTGCATTTGTCGCTGAAGCCCATGTTGCTCGAATGTAGGTGGTGGGTCCTATATCAGAAGATTGTGCCCCTATTCTGCCTAGACACCATCTTAAAGAAATTAGGCTCATTAAGAATTTTAAGTATAGACTGATCATAAAAGGCAAATGTCCTACATCTAACGGTTCAAGAGATAACTGCTCCATCTAATGGTTCTAAACATCAAGGCACACTATCCCAAAAGCCTATATAAAAGCATTCATGATCACATTTCAAGTATGAGATCACTTTCCTTGGTATTTGCACTACACCAAAATCATTATTGACTTAAGCGTTAGAGTATCTTTTGCAGGTCTCCACGCTTCTCTTACCAAAGTGTACTCATGCGACGAACCAAGCTTCCAGACCTTTAGATCATTTACTGAGGAAGGTGCATCATCAGTAAGCTGGTGGAAAACTACGGTTTTACTAGTGGGTTTGGCTGGGTTTCCTAAATCGGATTCCTGTCATAGCAAGCCAGTTAGAATTTTGTTTTTCCCTGATCAGTCAGATTGAAGCAGCTTGGGAAGTATTGCAGAATCGGTAGGTCAAAAGGCCAACAGAGGAAGGCGGCCTTACCATTTGTATGCTCTGCCTCCGCTCACACATGGAGTGATCGATGGTAGACATTTGGATCATGTAAAGATAGGGATACGAATAGCAGTAACAATGTTTTAACTTTTAATTCATCTGACTTTACTCTTGCCATGATCTGCCTCCGAAAAGGAATCGAAAGACAACAAAAATGAGATCCTGATCAGGTAGAATAAATAGAGATAGCGTAATAAGGGAGGCAGCCAAGCTCAAGAAAACAAAAGGCTTGTTTAGAACTGGGAAAGCCAAGAAAACTTATCTGAAGCACTTCCCAACATACAGAAATGGAATTCGGACATGACATGTAGGCTGGTAATGTTGGAGGTAGAAGGCAGCAGCACTTGGGACACTAATTATGTTCTAATAATTGGTGAAACTTTACAACTTAATATTCTGCACATGATCTACCACCCCCCATCTATGTAAACTTGTTTTCTTCACCGAAAATCAGTAGGTTGTCTTCGGGCCCCAACCCAACATATTCTGCATATATATAGTGTGAGCAACAATGATTCTATATGGAAATTGAAGCAGCTTTATACGTGTATGAATATCCTGGCCAAACCCTCATCATCAGCACCTGGTAATAACCAGCCTGCAATATTATACATTTGTTTAATTGTCTTGTGAGTCATCACTAACTTATAATGGAACCCAATTTTTCATCTTCTTTCTTCAATCTCCCCATTCTTTTCAAAATAAGAACCTTTCAATTAAGTCCATATCCATATTCTCTAAACTAGTAATTCAACTATCCAAAAACTATCTCAAATACCAATTTCAACCATCCTAAGAATTAACGATGATACTGATAACTTCACAGTATAAATTATTTATACTTGGGCATTGCTTGGACACTACACTTCTCTGCTCTAGCACTATAATATACTGATTAACACACAACATTAAAACTACGCGGACGTGTCTTATTGTCTTATCTTCGTAGGGCGGCTACGGCATCTACAACTACAAGACACAGATATATGCGGCCAGATCAGTAGCCGTATGTTGATGTGAGTAATCCAGCGTGGCACAAGGAGGAATAGAGTCCAAGTCAGCATTGAAGACAGTAGGAGTAGTTGCTGATATCCGAGTCTATAGGCCTTAAGTTACTGAAACTTGTTTCCTGCTTTCTAGCAAAGTTTGTTAGTTTACGTTACTGAACTCAGCCTATAAACAGGGCTGTTACTGATGAAATAAACAGTGCATTGCGTTCTCTGTTGTTTTCTTGCTTACTAAGGTTGCTAGTCTAACCAACATTGTGGTATCAGAGCCAGGTTGCAACCTTTTTGGCAAACTCTGTTACTGAGCAACTACAATGGCGAACGACAGTGCTGCAAACACGTTAGTAAATGTGTCTCAACCTCAAATTCCTCTGTTCAAAGGAGACTCCTATGAATATTGGAGTATAAAGATGAAAACTCTGTTTAGATCCCAAGATTTGTGGGATCTCGTTGATCAAGGTGTCAATGAAGGCACCTCACAGGATGAAGTTACAAGAGAAACAATGAAGAAAGAAGCCAAGGCACTCTTTCTCATTCAACAAGCAGTAGACGAATCAATTTTTTCAAGAATTGTTGGGGCAACCACAGCAAAGCAAGCATGGACAACTCTAAAGACTGAATTCCAGGGTTCGGCTAAGGTCATCATTGTAAAGCTACAGCTGCTGCGAAGGGATTTCGAAACTGCCCTCATGAGCAATAGAGAATCTGTGCAAGACTATATGGGAAGGATCTCCACAATTGTCAATCAAATGAGAACATATGGTGACCAGGTTAAAGATGAGACAGTGGTTAGCAAGATCCTGAGAAGTTTGATTCCCAAGTTCGATCATGTGGTAGCAGCCATTGAAGAATCCAAGGACCTTTCAACACTCTCGGTTGATGAGTTGATGGGGTCTCTACAAACTCATGAGGCCCGGATGAATAGGTCAGCCTCTAAAGATGAAGAGCAGGCCTTTGAAGTTCAGGAGGAGAAAAGCAAGACTTCTCAATTCAGAGGTAGAGGAAGAGCAAATTTTAGAGGAAGAGGCCGTGGCAGGACTAGACCAGTCCAATGTACTTTCTGCAGAAAATTTGGGCATCGAGAAGAAGTATGTTGGAACAAAGAGGAGCAGGCCAAATTTGCTCAAGAAGAAGAAGACTCTGAAGATTACTTGTTTATGACAAGTGAAAAAGCAAACTTGAAGTCTCAAGAAGTATGGTACGTGGACAGTGGATGTTCAAGCCACCTGACAGGAGTAAAGGAAAAGTTCAAGGAGTTGGATGAAACTTACAAGGCTCAAGTCAGGTTGGGCAATGACAAACAAGTCCAGATACAGGGTAAAGGTACTGTTTTAATTCAGTTTGATGGAAAGGAGAAAATGATTAAAGATGTACAATATGCTCCTGGTCTTGCACACAATCTTATTAGTGTAGGACAACTAATATCTAATGGATATTCAGTGATATTTGAGAAAGGATCCTGCTGTATCAAGACAGCTGCAGGCGAAAAAGTGTTGGAGGCCAACATGACTGACAACAGGATGTTTCCTGTCAAGTTTGGAACAAACAATCAGTGCTTCATGGCTGAGAACAAAGAAAACTTAGCAGAAAGATGGCATCTACGATATGGACACCTTCATATTCAAGGGTTGCAGCTGTTAGCCAACAAAGAAATGGTGACTGGATTGCCTACTGTTAAGGAACTTGACACAATTTGTGAAGGATGTGCATTGGGAAAGCAGACGCGAAAGCCTTTCCCTAAAGGTAAAGCAAAAAGAGCAGACCAGAAGCTTGGATTAGTCCATGCGGACCTATGTGGACCAATGAAGACTGAATCACATGCTGGTAGCAGATATTTTTTACTCTTCATTGATGACTTTTCAAGAATGTGTTGGGTTTATTTCCTCACACACAAGTCTGAAGTGTTTGAACACTTTAAGAAGTTCAAACCTTTGGTCGAAAAGCAGTGCAACCAAAGTCTGAAGGTGTTAAGGACAGATAGAGGAGGAGAATTCTGCTCAAGAGAGTTTGACAGCTTTTGTGAAGAACAAGGCATTAAAAGGGAACTTACAGCGCCCTACACACCAGAGCAAAACGGAATTGTGGAAAGAAAGAATAGAACAGTGGTGGAAATGGCAAGAACCATGATTAAGACTAAAGGACTCTCAAATGATTTTTGGGCAGAAGCTGTTGCTGTGGCAATTTATCTCCTCAACATGTCTCCTACAAAAGCTGTGTGGAATCAAACACCCTATGAGGCATGGTATGACTCAAAACCTTCAGTAACTCATTTAAGAGTTTTTGGATGTGTATGTTATGCTCTAGTTCCTGCTGGTAGAACAAAGTTAGATGACAAATCCAGAAAATATATCTTTGTGGGCTATAGTCTTAACTCAAAAGCTTATAGGCTGTTTGATCCAGAAACAAAAAATATTGTAATTAGCAGGGATGTTAAGTTTGATGAGAACCTAAGCTGGGATGGAACAACACAAAAAAAGGGCACAAGTATGAGTTTGGAAGAAGAACCAGTTCAAGCAGTTGATGAGCATATTCCAGCCACACCTGGAGAAGT
This sequence comes from Aquilaria sinensis, assembly GCA_005392925.1. NCBI lineage: Eukaryota > Viridiplantae > Streptophyta > Magnoliopsida > Malvales > Thymelaeaceae > Aquilaria > Aquilaria sinensis. The sequence continues at coordinate 357,582 of SMDT01001941.1, read as the reverse complement.
AGCTCCTCCTGAGACATCAAACTCAACGTCCTCTGAAGACTCATCTCCTGAGAGCAGCAGAATCAAGACTAAATCCCTGGGTGACATCTACGCTTCAACTTATGCACTTTTCACAGAAGAACCAACAGATGCGTATGCTGCCTTAAAAAATGAGGTCTGGAAAGAAGCTATGAAGGCTGAAATGGATGCTATTGAAAAGAATGGAACATAGGAGTTGACCAAGATGCCTCCAGAAAAAAAGGCAGTAAGTCTCAAGTGGATCTTCAAGATTAAATATCACTCTGATGGATCAGTACAAAAATACAAGGCTAGGCTTGTAGCAAGAGGATTTACACAGGAACAAGGAATTGACTTCCAGGAAACATTCTCACCTGTTGCCAGATTCGAGACAGTGAGAATGATTCTTGCTGTTGCAGCCAGCCATCAGTGGAAGGTTTATCAGTTTGATGTCAAGTCTGCATTTCTAAATGGAGACTTGAAGGAAGAAGTTTATGTTCAACAGCCTCAAGGATTCGAGAAGTTAGAAGAAGGTGAGAAAGTCTACAAGCTCAAAAAGGCACTATATGGACTGAAGCAAGCTCCCAGAGCTTGGTACAGCAAAATTAATGAGTTTTTCCAAACTCATGGATTTCAGAGAAGTCCAAATGAGCCTACCTTGTATGTCAAACAAGGAAGAGAAGGTCAAGTTGTTATGGTAAGTTTATATGTGGATGATATGATCTATACAGGATCTTCATCTCAGCTTATCATAGACTTCAAAAAAGCAATGATGGCAGTATTCGAAATGACTGATATGGGGGAGCTCAAATACTTTCTCGGCTTGGAAGTTCAGCACACTGAAGAAGGTATTTTTCTGTCACAAGGAAAATATGCTGGTGATCTCTTGAAGCAGTTTAATATGGATGAATGCAAGGCAGTAACCACCCCAATGAATGCAAGTGAAAAACTCACTACCCAAGATGGGAGTAAATTGGCAGATGCAAAGAAATTCAGAAGCCTGGTGGGAAAGCTGCTTTTCTTGTCGCATACTAGACCAGATATCATGTTTGCTGTAAGCATGATATCAAGATACATGCAGAATCCTACAAGGCATCACTATGGGACAGCTAAAAGGATATTGAGATACATTGCTGGAACAAAGAATTATGGCATCTGGTATCTAAGGGATGTAGACCTTAATCTACAAGGCTATTCGGACAGTGACTGGGCTGGCAGTCAAGAAGACAGAAGAAGTACTAGTGGCAATTGCTTCAATCTTGGTTCAGGACCTATCTCATGGCTCTCTAAGAAGCAGAGTACTGTTGCACTCTCCTCAACCGAAGCAGAATATGTTGCTGCCAATATAGCTGCGTGTCAAAGTGTCTGGCTGAGAAGATTGTTAAATGATCTGGGCCAGAAGCAACACAAGGCAACTGTGGTGTTTTGTGACAACCTTTCAGCAATAGCAATGTCCAAAAATCCAATCCTACATGGGAGAACGAAGCATATTGAAGTAAAGCATAACTTCATTCGAGAACTTGTGAGCAAAGAAGAAATCAAGATTGAGTTCTGCAAGACTGAGGACCAAATGGCAGACATGTTCACTAAAGCTCTGCCACTATCAAAATTTGTTGGATTACGGGAAAGGCTGAATATTGGCCACATTGGATCAAGGGGGAGTGTTGATGTGAGTAATCCAGCGTGGCACAAGGAGGAATAGAGTCCAAGTCAGCATTGAAGACAGTAGGAGTAGTTGCTGATATCCGAGTCTATAGGCCTTAAGTTACTGAAACTTGTTTCCTGCTTTCTAGCAAAGTTTGTTAGTTTACGTTACTGAACTCAGCCTATAAACAGGGATGTTACTGATGAAATAAACAGTGCATTGCATTCTCTGTTGTTTTCTTGCTTACTAAGGTTGCTAGTCTAACCAACACCGTATTCATTGATTTCTGGGATAAATATCTACTAGTATATTTTTGTACATTTTGGTAGACCTTCACAAACAAAAAAGGTCTGGATTCTTCACCAATGCTTCCTCCATTCCAACCACGATTAGTACAGCCATTCAAGGAAATGCCGCCCAAGCTTCATCCCCCGGGTTCGAGCCACAGGGACCCCAAAAACCCCACTCCCTCCATATAAGAACAAAGACTAATTTTTTGTTCGGAGTTAATTACAGTCGCTGCCCCTAACCTTTCAATTAGATTCCTATTCTAACCTATATCTCCATTTTATTTGTTGCGCCTTGGTGTTTCTGTTTTGGACCTTTTCTAAATGAAACTTATTATCTTTTACAGAAAATGTTACATCAGCATGAGATTGTAGGGAAAAAAATTTAATTTTAACACCTAAAAATATTTTTTCTTGCTACAACAACCTTGAAACTTTTTAATCTAACAATCCAACCACCATTAGACACCTCCCCGTCGTCTTCACCTCCCTTTCCAGCTCCTCCAACATTCTCGCTCTCATCGGCCAGAAAAATCCAATTCAGTTCAATTTAGATCGAAAACTGAAATAGACTTTTTAATTCACCAATCGTCACACAATCAGCTAAGAAGTTTGAGTCGAAAGGGAATCAACCACCGACGCTGTCAGCGAGATGTTCAGAGCAATCAAGGCTGTGGGTAGCGGAGGTACTGGGGCCGGCGGGGAGATCGGACGACAGAGATGGAGGGGGCCGGCGACGGGGCTATGTAGTACTCGGTGGGAGATCAGCGGGTCTTCGGGCCTAGGTACTCAGCTGGATTGAACCCTCTTTTACTTCGCCTTCATTTCCGGCAGCAAAAAATCGGAACTCGGGCTGGGCGTGGCTCACCGTTGGCTCATTCGAAGATCAGAGCAATCCTCTGTCTGTCCAAGCCCCTTCGTCAACGAACTTCTCCGCTGCTCTTCCCCACTCCCGGAAATCGCAGCCGTCTTCACTGTCGTTGCATCCAACCTCCTCAGTTTCCTTCGTTTCTTTTTCCCTTCTAAATCAACAATTTCCTGTAGTTATGTTGTTTATGGGCTTGCAACATCAGCTGCTAACATGGTCATGTCTAAAGCCCATCTGCTTTTGTCTCCGCCGACCCGGCCTTGTCTCGTCTGCGGCCGATTGAGAGGGTGAGGAAGGAAGGACATAAGGTGGCGAAGGAGATGACAGAGAAAGACAAAGGGAGGAGCAAGAGGACGATGAGGGGACGGGGCTCGTCAGGTCGACGTCGTCGATATGTAGTCCGAGAGGGATGTGAAGAGGGTGATCGAATTATCAGATTAAAAATTTCAAGGTTTTTTTTTAACAAAGAGAAAAGTTTTCTCGCGATATTTCTTATTGTAAGGTCAATTTGCGCCCTTGTCTCGTGCAATACTAACAGGCCAGCTACTAAACCAACCCATCCTCCGCGAGGTTTAAAAATCAATGACTAGAAATGCCATCAAATCAAATATAATTTAACGTACATGTGTTTCATGGCATGTATGCATCCATTGTGTGTGTGTGTGTGTATATATATAAATTAAACATTCTAAGTATTAAAAGTATTTTAAAAAATTTTATTAATAAAATAGATAATATTTAATAATATATTTCAAGATTAAAATTTTTTTGAATATATTTATAACAAAAACACAATAGGAAAAAACATAAAAGAGAGAGAGAGAGAGAGAAGAAAAACACACACAATAGATATAAAAAAAAGGAAGGACACAAGGTGGCGAAGGAGATGGCAGAGAAAGACAAAGGGAGGAGCAAGAGGACGATGAGGGGATGGGGCTCGCCAGGTCGACGTCGTCGATATGTAGCGCGAGAGGGATGTGAAGAGGGTTATCGAATTATCAGATTAAAAATTTAAAGTTTTTTTTTACAAAGAAAAAAGTTTTCCTGGGTTAAATTTAGCACTTTTTTCCCTATAATCCTATGATAATGTGACGTTTTCTAGCTAAGATGACGAGTTCCGTGTAAAATGTTTCAAAACAAAATGACTTAACCACATGAAATGAATAAAATAGAGTTTGGGGTTAGGACAATAACATAATTAAAAAATTAGGGTTAGTGAATGTAAGGAACCTATATTTCTTCTTGTAAGGTCAATTTATGGCCTTGTCTCGTGCAATACTAACAAGCCAGCTGCTAAACTAACCCATCTTTCTCAAGGTTTAAAAATCAATGACCAGAAATACCATCAAATCAAATATAATTTAATGTACATACATTTTATGGCATGTGACCATCCATCGCGTGTGCGCACACACACACATATATACATATATATAGCACTAGTCATTGATACGTTTTTCAAACATAAATAATTTGTATGTAATTAGTGAAAATTTATTAAACATTCTAAGTATTAAAATATATTAAAAAATTTTATTAATAAAATAGATAATATTTAATAATATATTTCAAAATTAAAATTTTTTAATATATTTATAAAAAAAAAACACAATAGGCAAAAACATTCAAAAAAAGAAAGAGAGAAAGAAGGAAAACACACATTGTAGATATAAAAAAAATTAAGTAGTACTTGATGTTAAATATGCCATTAGTTTTTATTTGAAATAAAATTATAGTACTATATTTTTTATCCAAGTTTAAGAAAATTGCTAACATAAAAAATAGGGTAAAATTTTTAGATAGTCTCTAACATTTATTTTATACTCCATTTTCATTCTTATCCTATTAATATTCTATTTTGGCTCTAAACTTTTCAAAATATTTCATTTTAATCCCTGATTAGACAAAATCTATTAACTTAGAGTAATTGTGTCTATGTGACATCAATTTTTTAAAATTATTTTAAACTATCTAATAATTTATGTTTTAAAAATTTAAAATGGGAAAAAATTTGTAAACAATTAAATAAACTCATGCATTATTAATGTTTTCCACATATGAAATAATTATTGTGTACAATGCATGCACACATTATGTAACAACTTTTAGTTGGGTATAATGTGTGCTATGAAATTTTAAGTTTTGTAAAATATTTAGTAGTACAAACTTTAACATGAGTTTTGCCATATACTTAAATCTTTTATTCAATGGAAGATTTAGCTATAAAATTTTTTGAAATGCTAAATTGAAATTTTAGGTTTTATAAAATATTTTTTATATTTGAGATATTATTTGATAGTAATATAGAACCAAGGGCGGTATGTTTGATGCAAAAAGGAAAACTTACTGACAATCTAGGTGTTTTAGCTATTAAAGGTAAGATTGACACAAAAAAATTGCACACAATACTTAATTCTGTAATATAAAATTAATGGCAGATAAGTTTATAGCAAAAAATAAAATTTGGTAGCAACATAAAGGTTTCTTTTAGTATCCTATTTTTAATATTACTCTAATTAAATAGACAAAGACAAATTAAGTTTCATTAAAAGAGTAAAATAACTTATAATATAAAATAATTTTTTTTTAAAATTATTTTTCAACAACTTTTGGTTGTGTTACACACTTATTAACAAGTTGAACATATTAAGACAAATTAAAATATTTTTAATTATTTTAAAATGAAAAGATAAAATAAAAAAGTTTAGGATGTAATTTAGCTCAAATAAATCATAAATATTGAAAAATATTAATTTTTCCAATTATTTTATTATATATTTTAATAGTATATTTTATCTAAGTTAGCAAGAAAAAAAATTGAAGAATATATTTGGGATAATTTTCATGAGGCACCTTACATCTAATTTTCTTTCTTTTTTTGGTTTCATCTTGCACGCATGCACTAATTAAATAGACAAATAAAAAGATTTATCCATGGATATACTTTTAAGTGTTAATAAAAATATCTTGTGCATAAGGTCTTGTTTATTAATAATGAAATAAAGGAGAAGTTTGTTGCAAAATTAAACTTTAACATGTCAATGATGGGTAAAAATGTAATTAAATAGTTTAACAGAAAATTTTAAACCTTAAAAGAGGCTAGTATCTAATATGTAAAAAAGATAATTTTCCAACGAGCAAATGCATTTGGCAGTTGGATAGTGAGGACAAATTTTGCTAATGGACTTGCATTGAAATGTGCAATAGATTAGAATATGAGGTCTCAAATAAAAAAGAATTGAATGGTGAAGGTGTTAAATTACAATAATAGGTTTATTTAAAGTATTACAATATATTAAACTTTAAGGGCAATTATAAGAGTCATTCAACATCTGTGCAATTTTATACTTTTTATAATATAAAATAAAATACACACACTTACTATAGAATAAGGGAAATTTAGAAAAATTAATTGAAAACATATATAATATATTTAAATAGTAGTACCTTTGCCCCATAAAGGCTGATGCATTTCTCTAGGCACAAAATTAATATGTATGTAGTTTATGATACTTTTCATTTTTTTTTATGAAATTAAATTTAAAAATAATTATTTTTTGGGTTATGTATATTGAGATTTTAAATTATGATTAAAAAAAAGATTCTTTTAAGAGTTTTGTGTAGTGAGAGTTTTAATAAAGATTAAAAAAAAAGATCATTTTTGAAATTTTATGTAGGGAGAGTTTAAATGAGGATAGTAAGATAAATTGGATATTAAGAACTTTATAAAAAAAAATCTTCATTCTTTTTTGGATAGTAAAAAAAGAAATATTTTTTATCTCTACTGGGACTGATGGAGTAGTACTTAATTAACTTTTGGATATTTAACATTCATCCAAGTATTTGGATAGAACTTGTTTTTTAAAAAAAAAAAAACTACCACTAGAGAAATATTATTGAATAAAATAGAGAAGATCAGACATCTAGCAAGTTACTAGATATCAGCTCATTACAATCAATATCAAGCTCTAAGCACTACTCATGCACTTCATTAAGAGTCATTTTAGTTTTTACTTGGCACATTTGTTTCCAATCCATAAAAATGTAATAGATTGCACCTCCCAAAAAATATGCATTTTAGCTTTATGCTTGTTAAAAAAGACAACATAATTTCAATCCAATAGCCAAAGCAACTATTCACGCCATTGCATCCCATACTTTTCGATTATCTCTATTTGATGGTATGCTTGATACTTCAAAAAAACACCTCCATAAGCTCCAAATGTGATGTCATCTGTACTTACCACCAATTACAAACCAAACTCCAGACTAATACTATAAATGGATATTGAACTAAAGAATAACCAGAGCTTTCAACTGTTACATTATACACAAGACAAGCGACACTATTTATTTCAATTCCTCTAGCATAAATATTCTGTTTTGTAGGCAATTGATCTTGAGTTGCCTTCCACGCAAAAATATTAACCTTTTGTGACCAGCCATGATTTCTAACTAATAACATGATAGTCATTTCCAACTAAAGAAACATTGTGTCGATTAAGTTGGACAATGCTTTTATAGTAAAATAACCCTATGTCTAAGGCTCCACCACTTATCATCTTTACCACCTACAACATCTAAAGAATTTTTTAATATTAGTATTAGTTCTTCAAACTCCCCACACTCTCTACATCTCAATCTCCTTCGGCATTTCCATCTATGGATGACAATAGGGAAGATCGAGTACGAAATTGTCATTTTCGCCAACCACTTACTAAGGTTGACATGTGAAAAATCATCCCCATGCCTATCACCCATAGGCCATAGGCACCCCATGGATTACTCACGAAGTTCACAATGCCAAATGTGTTTTTGGCCCTTAAGAGGTGATGGGATGATTAAGTACGCACAAGAATTGGCGAAGCTTTAAAGGGATGATGTTTCAAGCACTTTGAGAAGAAGGGAAGCTAGTCAAAATTGATGATATTGGTGGATCTGTTGTAGGGGTATTGATGATTGAAAAAGGGGTACAATGAAAGGAAAATAGCAAAGATTTGTTCGGATGAGTATAAAGAATAAGAAAAAGACAACGACAACTAGACTCGATGACAAAGCTAGTAGCATTGGAAACTATTAAGGTTTGAGATTATATTGTTTGTTAATTCACACTTTGATGCCTTGAGTTAAATATTCATTTCATTTGTAGTTAGTTTTTTTGAAAAGTAAAAATTAAGTCATCAGCACACCAAAGTGCAAATAAAACTTTTGGACAATTATTGTTGGCTATAAGTTGCAAGCTTGAAGTAAAGGTATTCAATGGGCCTACCCAGCTCAAGACCAGCCCATCTAGGCCAAGCTGGTGAGGGCCTAGGCCTAGGCCAAGTCTTTTTGAAAAAAAACAAATTTTATTTAATTATTTTTTCATTATTATTTCTTTTAAAGACTACTATCAGACTAGATTTTATTAATTGAAAAATCAAATGACACTTACAAAAATGAAAATGTGTAATACATGAGGAAATGAAGAAATGTTCCAACAATTTCTGGATAGGAATATTAGTAATCCTCATCGGATAGAGTTTCATCGTTGGAACTAAAATCAACATCAGGTCAATCATAGTTACATCAACATACCTCTTCAAATGGCAGCATGTCCATTTATCTGATTTTTCTATTTTCCCAGAACCACAACTTGGTTTGGTCACGACGGTTAATTGTATAAATATAGGCATTATCATTTTCCCGTAAAATTTGCACACTTTGGACCTCACATCCTTCTCAAAGTAAAATATGAATTTCAGCCACGCCTAAGGTGGCCTTCCCTCAAATTTTACAACTTGGGTGTGAATGCTTTTGTCGGCCGGACAATCTTTCTAACAGAAAAAATACTCATTTCTGGTGATGCGGGATAAGGAGTCCACCATACTCTTGCCCTTTTCTTTTTCTCTTAATGCCGTTAGTGAGAGAGCAATAGTAAAGATGAAGAATAAATTTGAAAAAGAGATTGTAGATATTGATGTGATAAAGTGTAAAAAATGAGTCTCTTTATTGATAGGAAATGCCATTTTTTTGGACCAAAAAGCTCTCAAAAACTAGTTGTTACTAGTTGTTGAGGTGGGTAAAATTGTAATTTGAGGTCAAAAAGTAAGCTGGAGCCATTGGAGGGCCTTAGGGTGTAATTTACCCACTTTTTAGAAGAATTTGAAATCTGTCGTTTAGGTGAACCCAGCTAAGCAAGCACCTGAGGCTCCATTGCGGGCTTAGAAGAATTTGAAATCTGTCGTTTAGGCGAACCCAGCTAAGCAAGCACCTAGGGCTCCATTGCAGGCTGAGCTAAGCCGCGCCCATGCAACACCTTTTCCCCCAAGCCCATAACCGCCCACTTCCTTTTGTGCCTCTCCTCGGGGTAGGCCGGGTTTAACCCTAAGCAAGGCCCAAGCTAGGCCTGGTCGGTTGGCCTACCGAACACCTCTAGCTTGAAGGGTATATCCATGCAATAAAATCAAAATCTATACCATACGAATGGGAACTTTCCCCTAAATACCCATGATTCACGGCTCAAATATCTACTGGTCGTAGATTTATATATCTCCACCTCCAAACCCATGCCCCATCAATACATTCTACCATATCCTTCATAACACAATTTTTATCCAACTGTGATGCTAGTAGCAAAGGAAAATTCACACCTAAATTAAAATCACTCGCCCAAATCACTCCAAAATTTCAACCTTGCCCCATTGGAGGAGAGGAATGGGGAGATTAATGGTAGCTAAATTGTTAGATGGGCAAACTTTAGGGTTTCTAGGTGAGAAATGAGTTTGTTAAGGGCAAAATTGAAATTTTTCCTACAAGTTTAGGTTGTGTGACATTTTTCCGTCCACCATAACATTTTTCATCAAAAAGGGGGGGAAATTGAAAATTTTAGTAACATTAGGGATAAGAGTGTAATAAAGTGAATGGTAGGGATGAAAGTGAAATAATATTTAAATATTGAATACTATGAATACATTTAACACCTTAAAATTAGTAATACGGTAGCTCATTATCTAATTAGAATTTCTTGTTTGTTTGGCTGACGACTTCTCTATGCTGAGGCATTACTGGGTGGTTCATGGTTGAGTGATGTACTTATTTTGGATATTTATTAATGCATGGTGATGCCTTAAATTTTAAAAAGAAAAATATCCGCAACATACCCACAGACTTACGGTGTCAAGTACTACTAATTAGTAAAATCAGCTCTCGGGTCCTTACATCCACCCAAAAAGCAAAAACATATTTTATGAATAAAACTAAACATTGATTTTATAGCATAATTTAGGTTCCACGAGTTAGGGATATACCATATGGATGGAGATGGTGTACCATTGGTCAATCGATCGATTAAACTAATGATCCAATAAAAAATATTATACACGGACATCACGTTATACTTAAATAATTAGTAGGCTAGGCAAGGCTGGCCAGCCAGCTATAGGTTTGGAGAGAGGAAGTCCAGTCCAACAAGGTGGATCTTTCTTTAGTCTCAATCTTTGAAATTTTGGTGATAAACCATGCTAGGCAGCTGTCGGCCGAGAACATGGTAATTAGCCAAGCCAATTAATCAGAGCTGATTGGCGAGGTGTGTTCTGTAAAGAGCTGGCAAATCTGTCATAAGTGAAATTGAGAATAGAATTGGTGGCCATCTTCCAAAGACTCTCTTCGGAATCGGATTCCAACAATGACCAGAGGGCAGGCGGGCGGGTCCCTTACACAACAGTTGTTGATTTTAGAGGCTGTCTATCCTATTGATTCTGCACTGGCATAATATAAGGCATGTGCTTTGCTTCCTTTCCAATTAAATCCAACACTTACGGACCAAATTGTATGCATGCGATGTTAGAAGGCATGCTTTATTAATGAAAATTAAGCATGTGCTAGATAGCTTAGCGCATGGATTATATGTGTGTGTGTTGATTCAGCTCATTAGCCTCATATGCTATGTGTAATGGCATTTATTTGGAACCAGCTAGCTAGATATATAACATACCAACTGATGTCCGCCGGCATTATTGTTGTACGACATGGTAAGTCTGGAAGGGACCTGCGGTGAAGAGAACGTCTGAAGGAGCGAGTCTCGGGGAGAGAACGCCTAAAACACTTAAAGAGCAGGAGTTAGGAGGTCCCCGGAGTGTTTTTCTGGGGGAGGAGCCTCTGACGCCTAAGTTAGTATTTGGCCAAATGAAGAGTGAAAAATAGAGAGTAGAGAGTGGAGAATTCCCCCTTATTGAGAGCCTTGCCCCAAGTATTTATAGGAGGGTATTAGGAAAGGGCCGTTCAGCTCAGCCTATTCAGATCAATGACACGTGTTCGGTTGGATGCGGTCCGTACCGTCGGGAGTGGGGACCTCTAGCCGTCCATAGGCCGTTTTGGCCAGATATTAGGATTGCAGGAGGTCGGCGCGTCAGAGGATGTACGAGGCCGGCGTGTCAGAGGATGTACGAGGCCGGCGTGTCAGAGGCTCCTTAACCTTTTCTGTCGTGTTCCCGGGATCCCTTTAGTGAAAGAGACCTCTTTAGGATAGGAAGGCTCATCGCCGAGGTTGCTCCAGTTAGTCACAAGTTCTTTCAGCACAGATAATCTCCCTCGGAGGTGTTTTCCCCTGCCGATGACGGGGGGTCATCCTCTCCCAAGGTTAGTTAGGTCATTTTACCGAGGATGGTGATACTCCATACACCCGAGGTCAATACTGTCACTCCCCGAGGGTAATGGGGAGACTACCGAGGTCGAGGAGTTAGGGTGCCGAGCCCTGCCTTCCTGAGGCTGTTGTTCGCATTAATTGAGGGCAGCGCCCGCCTTTGCCGAGGGTGACACTTCGCCAAGGCTTTAGGGCTTTGAAGGGTAATAGCGCTTTGGCTATCACCAACATCTACGGGCAATCCAATTTAACCAACCCAAATTTTTAGTATTCTAAGATATAAAATGTTTTAAGATATATTAATTATATAAAATAACTTAATTTATATTTTATTTCATTTAGCCTAAATTCGCCTACTGACTACAAAGAGAATAAATCTCTTACATAGAACATGACTCAAATTAAGACTCAATCCCAAATCAGCCATATTGTATTCATGTCAAGTAATGACTAATTTGTTTCAACTTAATCCAAAATAACTTATTTTTATTTTTACATATTTTTTTATCCAAAATTAATTTTATTTAAAATTTAATATTATATAAATTACAATAATCCATTGAAAATATAATTTTTACTTTCTTACTAAATTTTTATGAATTTTCCTAATCTTAGTTATTGAAAAAGAAAAATTCATAAAAATTTGATGACATCATAAAATTTACTTTCAAAAAAATTATTGTATCTAAATAATATTGGTTTACAAATAAAATTGATTTGAGATAAAATAATATATAAAAATAAAAATAATCATTTTAAATTAATTTAATTTAAATTAAAACAAATTGCCTATAAATTAAAACTCAATGGGGAACATTTATAAAGTTGAATCCTTTGATTGATTGGCCTTTAGAAGGAATTTAATATATATCATTTGGTAACGAGCTAGCTAGCAGTTATAAAATATTCTTTTTACTTTCATCAAGTCTTACCACATGTTATACTTCGGGGAAAAAAAGTACATGTTAACCTACCATTATATAATAAGTCGTCTTGACATCTTGCTACATATAAATAATGTGAACCTGCGTCATGTGAAATGGGCTAATTGCTGGAGTATTAGTTGATTCATTTTCTCTGGCAGAAAAAAAAAAACATATTCTCTCTATTTTACAAAAGTTGTCATTTTTACTATTCATAAAAATTAATTTATAATTTTATATTTTAAAAAAATTATAATAAAAATATAAATTTTTTATATGAAAATAGGACTTTAAAATTTATAATTTTTAAATATATTTTGAAAAAAAAATTCAATGCAAATTAATATAAATACATTTAAGTCAAATTTTAGTAAAAATAAAATAAAATAACCGACTAATACAAACTGGAGAGAGTAATATATATAGGAACGTTCAATGCTCTGATAAATTAGTGGGGGCAATTATTCCCGCCTTTCATGGTAATCATATATGGAATTTAAACTGTTGATGACCCAAAGCCGGTGTGGTGTAGGCGTACTTATGAAGTTGGAAGTCCTAGCTAGCTAGATAGATGGTGTTGGTGCAGCTCCCTGGTTAGAACTATACACAGATGGAAGTATAATTAATAAAGTGCATTTTTCTTAAAAAAAATTAGTTTCATAAGTATATGTTTCAAATGTTTAATATGGTTCGTTTGACCATGAATAAGTTTTTGCATACAACTCTACTTCAATTGTGATCTGTGGGCGTCTATTTATGTACTCCACTTTTGCCGCCCCAGATTTGTTCTATATGCTAATACCATCGGCATCTATTTGTAGGGCTGTCCACGGGATAAGGCACCAACAATTTACAGTCCACTAGCAAGCTACCACTCCAAATTATTTTTCCTTCTCTACAACTCAAATATATACGTTCCCTTTTTTGTGATTCTTAATTGAAGAGGTCAAAGAAACAAGAAAGGGGAGGGGAGAGATGTGTGTTAGCCTTTTGGGGTGCAAGCGTGCAATTCTGTAAATATATAGAGATAATTAGGCTTGGTGGAATGTGCAAAGGGAAGGCGAGGAGAGGAGAGGAAGACAAGGAATAAAGGGTCCCCAGAAATTGTCTGCATGCTTTCCCATGAGAACTTCGAATATTGATTGTTTTGTTGACAAATTAATGAATAAATTCTTCACCCAAGCTGGGGGTGTTTATTTTCTGCCTAGTCTGAAGAGGTTGCTTAATAAATCCACTGAAATCACAAAAAAAAAAAAAAAGAATGTAAGAGGTAGCCTGCAAGGGTTCCCTAATTAATAAATGCTTGAGATGCTTAATTAAATCAGACTTGATTGAAAAAAATGAGGAAAATGATGATTATGATCATTAGTGTGAGTTACATACAAAATAGAGCTTAAAATCTTTATGGTTTTTGCCTTGGAAGAATCTTGCATGTACCTGGACATGCTATACTGTTTATAGCAATTTTGCCGAAATTTGACAGACTTTCGTGTTTAGGGCAATGGTTTGAAAATTGGGGAGATACACTTCATGGCGTAGGTTTCACTCCTTGGTGGACCATCAACCTTCAATTACCTTCTTTTTGGTGTTCCTTTTCCTTCGTGCTTTTTTTCTTGCTTTGTTATTTTTTTTATTAACTTTTTTCCTTTTTTTTTCTTTGTGCGGCCTTAGTTGCTTTTCTTTCTCCTTTGTTGTTTTTCTCCTATTTCTTTCTTTGTGTGGAGCATGTTAATTAGTATTATTTCATTTTTTATTTTTTAATATTATTTTTATTTTTTAAATCTATCTATTTTTCTTTTTTTTTAAAAAAAAAATCAACTAATAAAAGAATAAATAGCTAGTTCAGAAAAAAATGAACAGTTAATAGTAAAAAAATATAGGAACTAGAAAAAAAACAAAAACAAAATAATATATAGAAAATTGAAAAACAAATAACAATGCATAAAAGAATATATAGGAACTAAAAATGAATAGATTTATAAAAGAACAACTAGCAATGCATAAAAGAACATATAGAAACTCAAAATGAATAGATTTATAAAGAATAACTAGCAATACATAAAAGAACAACTAGCAACGCACAAAAGAACATATAGGAACTGAAAAATAACATAAATAAAAGAACATGAGAATTAATAGTATAAGAACACATAGAACAATGAATATATTCTTTTGCACTATTTAAGATACGCAAATGTTCTTCTTATAAATGAAGATATGTTAGACAAATAGAAAATAATAATCAGTATAGAACAAAAATATATATATTGTTCAAAACAAATAAAAAGATGAAAACATGTCAAGCATCAAGAAGAACATATAAAAACTTAAAAAGAACCAATAGCAACACATAAAAAATAAATAGCATTAAAAAAAACACATATAAACTAATAAAAGAAAAGTGTGGACGATGTGCACTCGACAATTACTCTTTTCCCTCATTTTTTTTTCATCACAACCGATCATTCCTTATGGGCTAAAACACTTGGTTTTCTTCTTTTGGAAAGTTGGAATTCATGCACCCTGAATAAGCAATTTTTAGGGTTGAGTTTGATGATAAAGAGTGTTGACACTTAATTTTGTCTGGATACTAAATTTTTTTAGTTTTAGATTAGGAAAATTGGTTTAGGGATACATTTTCATTTTTGGGAGCTATTTGGTCAATTATTAGGACATTTGGGTAATTTTTGTTGTTTAAGGGTTAGTTAATCTATTTACATTTAAGTTACATTGTTGTTTGTTTTATAAATCTTTAGGAATTGAGAATTGTCATTTAGGGTCAAAATAAGAATTAATTTAGTTTACGTACTAATTAGGGGGTCCTAGAGGTTTTGGGGTTAGTTTAGGGAAAAAAATAAGAGTTTGGGTGTAAATTGAAGGTTTTAGGAAGTTTTGGAGCAAATCTAAGGCAAAACAAGTGTTTTATAAAATTCAGGCAAATTTTGGTTATTTTTAAAAAGGCTTTGGGCTAATTTGATAAATCATGAAATTTTTTGTTTAAATTGGAAATTTGCATAAAATCTAGAGCCAAATCAGCAGTCTAAGAGTTTTTGTGGACATAGCACTTCCTTCTTTTCCAAAAACCTTAAATTTCCCTTTTGAGCCACCGCTACTCCTAATGCTTTATTCCTCCGCTCGACTCCATTTCTGCCTCCGTAGACCATCTAGGGTCATCGCCCCTATTCCATTCCACACTGCACCAGTGTCCTAGACATCGCACTATCTCCGACGACGTGAATCGGAGGAAAAAGACTCCTAAGCACTGTCCCCACTGCGTTTGAACTCCTGTTCATTGATATCCTTGATGTCCTCAACCACCATACGACCCCCCTACTAGTCACCTCATCATTGCTGAGCAAAAGCCTAGTCCACCACTCCCTCTGTTAAAGGAAAGAATCACACAAGTCAACAATGATCTTTCCTCCAAATCCTGCCAACGTTAACTTACCAAATCTTCATACGATTCTTCTGCTTAATCTTAGGCATTTAATGTGTAATAGACTATGTATAAAGTACTGTAATTTGTTCCAGTAAATAAAGAAAATGGTTTCACTTTATGGTATCAGAGCGTTGGATACAAACATAGCATGAAACTCAACCAAACCAACTAAAGCTTCATGGCTGAGAATGAAAACCAGAGACTCGTGGAACACGGCAAGTCCTCAAATCCATCCAAATCCCTAGAACAATGGGAAAATCCTAATCACCCATTGTTTCTACACCATTCGGACCAACCTGGGGCGATGCTTGTATCACAGCCACTGGCAGAAGATAATTACAAGACGTGGGCACAATCTATGAGCATGGCCCTGATGATCAAAAACAAGAAAGGATTTGTTGATGGATCCATCAAGAGGCCAACTGATGGAATAGAAGAACAGCAACAATCGGATCGATGCAACATGCTAGTTAAAACCTGGTTACTGGGATCTATGTCAAAAGAGATCTCAAGTAGTGTCATCCATTGCAAGGATGCCAGAGGTATGTCGATTGAATTGCAAGAACGATTTTCCTACACTAACACTGTCCAATTGTTTCACATAAAAAGTGCGATCCATGATTGTACGCAAGGAACAAGTTCTGTCACGACATTCTTCACCAAACTGAAAAGCCTCTAGGACGAGAGAGATGTGCTGTGTGAAATCCCTCCTTGCACCTGTGAAACAGCCAGAGAAATTAAAGCATACATGGAAAATCAGAAAACCATGAAGTTTTTAATGGGACTTAACGATAACTATGCCACCGTGCGCAGCAATGCAGTGGCGATAGATCCACTTCCAAGTGCAAACAAGGCATACTCGATGGCACTACGTCATGAAAAACAAGCAGAAGTATCAAGCGGGAAGGTGTCGGCACAACCTGAGGCAGCCACCTTCATTGTGAAGAAAACAAGCCGGGACTTGGAATCTGGAGAAAACAAGTACAGGTGTAAAAAATGTAATAGAACTAATCACACCACAAAGGATTGCAGGGCACATCTCAAGTGCACCTTCTGCAATGGGAAAGGACACACTTATGACTACTGCCGCAAAAGGAAGGCTGTTGAAGGAGGAGCAAAAGAACGAAACCAAGTTGGCTTTCTAGGCAACAAAAGAGAAGATGCGATGAGCTTTCCATTCAGACAGGAGGAATGCCAGCAGCTTATGAACCTACTGAGTAAAAACACGGCTACCACAGCAAACTAAGTCAGTAATGTCCTCAATTGTGACGAACTCTCAGGTAAAACCTTTATTTTTTGGAAAGAAAGCACATGGATATTAGACGGTGGTGCCAGTGATCACATAGTCTGCAACCCTTCACTTCTTACATCATCAAAACCTGTTAATAATCACTTGGTTAAACTACCAGATGACACTTCGGCCAAGGTCACCCACATTGGTAACGTAGTCTTCTCTCCTCATTTTGTCCTCCACAAAGTCTTGTGTGTACCATATTTTTATTTGAACTTGATATCAATTAGCAAATTGGCATCTGATTCGCTTTATGTCACTTTCTCAAACAAATTTGTGTTATATATGACCTACAGTCGGGGAAGATGATTGGGACGGGAATTGAGAGGGAGGGGAGATTAAAACAGAGCATGTTCGAACCAAAGATCAGCCAGCAGACTTGTTCACCAAGCCACTAGGTTCATCACAGTTTGAAGCATTGCTTAGCAAGTTGGGTGTAATCAACATACACACCAACTTGAGGGGGAGTGTTAAAGGAAAGAATCACATAAGTCAACAGTGATCTTTCCTCCAAATCCTGCCAACGTTAACTTACCAAATCTTCATACGATTCTTCTGCTTAATCTTAGGCATTTATTGTGTAATAGACTATGTATAAAGTACTGTAATTTGTTCCAGTAAATAAAGAAAATGGTTTCACTTTACCCTCTTTCGCCGCTGGCGAATAAAGAATCAAAGCAGACAAACTCACAACCCGCCACTTCACTCGTTTCAAGATCCGGTTGACTTTGGTAAACACGCACT
This sequence comes from Aquilaria sinensis, assembly GCA_005392925.1. Lineage (NCBI taxonomy): Eukaryota > Viridiplantae > Streptophyta > Magnoliopsida > Malvales > Thymelaeaceae > Aquilaria > Aquilaria sinensis. The sequence continues at coordinate 339,765 of SMDT01001941.1, read as the reverse complement.
TAGGTCCTTGTTGTTGTTTTTAATTTTGTTTGTTCTGGTCCCTATCTCTCTCGGGTTTTCAATTCAGTCAATGACAAACATTGTTTTTGTTTATTTCTTTTTTTCGTTGTTTGCTTGTTTTATTTGTTAGAAACATGAATTAGTTTGCTGATTAACATTAGGCAGGATTGCAGGTTTGAGTTTAGATAATTTTTTTATAACTAATATAAGTTTAAAATTCATATAATTTACATAATGAATCATAAAATCACACTTAAAAAAAGTTAATTTCATGTGGGTTTAATAAAACCCTAAGATGAATTTATGATAATTATCTAGAATCTTTAAAAGTTAAAATGAAAACAAATATAAATAAATTTAATATTTATATCTAGGTGATTCAGTAGGATTTATTGTTTAGATAAGTAATTATTTAAAATCTTTAAAATAAAATTAATTAAAAATAAGTTAAATTAAAATGTCCATATCTAGGGGTTCGATAGAATCCATGATTTTGAAAATATTTAAATGTATATAAAACAATTAAAATTTTGTAGTAGTTGTTAAAGGTATATATCCGAATGGTTTGATTCGAATCCATAGTTTGAAAAATTATTTTAAATCAAGCAAAAAAAATTTAAATCAAATTAAGGTGTCAATTTTTTGGTATTATAATAAAGTTATTTTAGTATAACCATACTCCTGAATCCATCAAATACTCATAAACCATTTTAATGTGTTGAATCAACCTAGGTACAAATAGATTTGTTGCACCTCCTAAAGTATGTTACTACAAAAAGTATTGTTGAAGGCATTTTTACAATACTCGTTATGTGATATTTATTCTTTCATCTAACCTTAACAAGTTTTGACTACTATTCTTTATGTTTTTTACTATTATTCTATACATTTATTAATTAAAAACAAATATCTCTCTTTTTGGTGTGCTAGTCCCTAATTTCCACCTTCCATATTCTCTTGCAGCGTCATATGTCTTTCTAGGATACCACCATACTTGACGGTTATATAATGGCAAATTTGCAAACCGAATGAGGTTTTTCCTTTACCATGGCTTAGGTTTACTCCTAAATATTAGTATTTTCTTTTTGTACTCGGATCATCGTTACAAGTGTATAGAAAGAAAGATGTATTGTTCCATAAAAGGAAAGAAGTATTATCATATTCTTTGACTTAAATTTATTTATATTATTGTTAAAAAAAAATAAAAAAAAATATAAATTTAGAAACTCTAGGTCTTTATTTATCATTTATATATAAAAATCTTTCATTTATATACTAAAATGATAAAACTAAAAAATTATAGATTAATTGTTGAATAGTGAGTGTTGCAAAGAATATGAGACATATGAAATACTAATTAAAAGGAAGAGGCATGATAGTTTTTTTGGGACTTGAAGGATAGCCGGACCAGCTGTTTGTGGAATGATATAGGGAGTGGGAAGATTGGAGTCAAACTTTAAACCTCTTTAATGCCCTCCAACACTGCTTGTTGGGCATAGTTTAATGGGTTTTCACACTGGCACAACTAATGTGTCCCTCGTGTTTTTCCAGGGGCCAATAATGGGGCCATGTTTTTTTGTTCCATTAATGCCCCTAGAATTCCATGTTATTACAATCAACTGGAGAGATCAATACATGTCAACTGGTTTGTGGTAAGTTCTTCAACTTTAAAAGGCATTTGTCTGGTGCACATGTATGGATTTAAAAAGCCAGCCACAAAAGCGTGTTAACACTTACTTATTAAAGTCAAATGATCTGGCCCTAGTTATTGTGCCAATACACAAAGACAAATATTTGTTACTGTGTCATTGGCATTTTTCAAAAAAGGAAAAAAAAAATCATTCCAGATTAAATGACACTTTTTTACTTTTATGCATCTTCTTTCATTTTTACTTCTAGTTATACACACACATGTAGAGATAAAAAATGAATAAATGGCTCAAATTTTGATCAAGGTTAACTTGGTTTACAACTCGTTTGTAACTTGTTTAAATTATTATCAAGCCAAGTTCGAACAAAATTTTAAACTTGATATACAATTCAAATAAACCTTGATTTACTCAGTTTTTCTTGACTTGATTTTAGTTTTTTCTTTAATTTAAGCGAATGGCTTGAGTTCGATTAAAGATAGGTCAGATAAAAACTCGTTCATGGCCCATTCATATTTGTTTCAATCCAAACATGAATGAAATGTCCAACTTGATAGAAATTTTAAGTCAAATATGATCATTCTACTACTCAGTTCAATTCGTTTTCAGCCTTACATACACCTACATGGTATTACATTGTTAATTTTTTTAAAAAAAATATAAAAATGTCAAATCATCAATTTGTATGTTATGGAATAACTAGGTGCATTGAGCTTTGGAGGATTTCTTTTTCCCAAGTGATACCCAAAATATGTTATATTACTAGTTGCAAAGTTTAGAGAAAGAGAGAACAGGTGACACCCAGTTTAACAACAATGTTGATAAATCATGATACTATGGTTAGCAACAATTTTGGTACATATAAAAGTTGCTACTTGATAGTAGAGGAAGCTTTAAATGGAAGTTTGAAGGATTAGAACACCATAGTTATCAGAGTTTCGCTTGTTCCATGGGTAAAATTCATCGAGGTACCCTATCTTATTTTTGTGATCTAAATAGGTACTAGAACTTTACTTTTGTCCTATTGAACTATATAAACTCATATATCACATCTCCGTGAGGTACTTTCTGTCAATTTAAATGCTAAATCGGATAAAAAAAGTTGACATGACATTAAATAACACTAAAATAAAACTTTGGTTCTCGAACATTTTAACCTTTAAACTTCCAAAAAACCTAGATCTCACTATTAATAAACATAAGATTCAATAAGCTTGTCCACTGGTGGACAATGAGGTAGAAGGCACAATGTAAAAGGCTGAAGAAGCAGAATATTCCTGTCCACAACCATTGCCACCGCCCCGAGCTTTTCCCATTGCCTCTCCATTGAAAAACCAAATGAGATGAAGAAGTTGGTTGTTGTCCACAGCCGGCATCAGGTCATCATCCATCATTGATTCAATCAACTTTAAGAATCAACGCATCGATAAGGCTAGGCTTCTCAATCGATTATTAGAGGCAGTCCCATGATCCAGTGGCTCACCTTCCTCATCCCTTCTAAAGGTGAAAGTCAGATAAAAAAAGTCAGCTTCAGGTAAAATCCACTTGAATTATACCTACATTTTTCCTAAATATGAAACCTAAAATCAACCTAGCTATCAAGCAAAACTGACCTAAACACTGAATAAGTCGGGTTTGGGTTAATAAAATTGCATCAACCCATTTTGTATGCCAAAAAATGTTTCTTGTAGCCACTTGGAATAAATAAACTTTTGCTTGAAACAAGAAATTAGCCACATATAGTTCAACAAACATGTAACATAAACCATCCTCAACAAACATAAAACATCTAAATAGACCAAATCCAAGTTTAAAGTTGTTACATGGCTACATTTGCCATGATACGTCATCACACATAACATAAACAAATTCACATGTCTTATAGGTCTTAGAAACTAAAAAAATGCACATAACAAGCAAAGACAAGCACTAGCAGCAACAGTCCTTCAATAGCTGAAGCATCCAACCATCAAGCAAACTCAATATCGATAACTCCATGTGCTTGGGCAATGCCTCATAGCTTTAAAAAAAACAAAGAAAATAGAAAAGAATCACAAAATTCATAATTAAGACCAAACGTTTATCTTAAATATAGGTGAAATAAAATAAGATAAACTTGCTTCATCTTTTCAATTATAGCTAATTGCTCCTTAAAATTCAGCTTCTCCTTGTTTGCTCATAGCCACCCCTATACATAAATGAGTGCCTTAACTATCTTTGGCGATAAGGAACTCCTAAAAGGATCAAGCATTCAACCTTCAATGTTTAATGCTGATTTCTGAAGCAATGGTAAATACCAAAATAACCAAAAACATCACGAACAATGGCTGAAATGATTAAGGAACCGAGAACTATTGACTTCCACCATTTTAGAACATCGAAATCATCATCACCATCCTCTAAATTCTCTTCCAAACACTTGACTAATTCACTCTTTATTTGTATGTCATTTACTACTTTAAGTTGCTTTCCCTTATTCTTCAAGAGGGCCCTTGACATAGATAGGCATTCCAAGTCTACAAAAACTCCACTCTTAGATTGATCACTTTTGTCCAGTTGTTCAATTGAGTTTGAGTACCTCACCTTGTACTCATCAAACAACTATTTTAATATCACCCTCACCATTTGAGCAAGTGTATCAGGCACTTTTTTAGCATACATCTTCCTTATCCCAAAATTCTACATAATCCATCTTACCTTGTGGATCAAGCACAACCGCAATAAAAAAACCATCACATTCATGTTTTCAGTGTTCCCCCAATTCTTATCACATTTTTTTCATCTTTAAACACATAATAGAGAAACCCTTATTAAAACCAAGTCCTACTTTCTCAACAACATATCCATATTACTAATCTCATGAAAATAAGTATTGGTAGTGACATACAATGAACCAGAGACATGCTTAGTTAACTTGTAGAGAAAACAAAGACACGACAAATGCCCCTAAACCTTAAACAAATAAAAAAAAACTTAGCCACATTCTTCTGTCAAATTTCAATGAAGCAAGTAAGTACAATGGAACTAGGAAAATAGAGCAATTACCTCGGTAAGGCCGATTTACAAGTCTGTCCACCTAAGACTTGTAAGAGGAAAAGTCGATCGAGTAGGTGGTAGATCAGGTGTGCGAGGGGGGCAGTGCGGCAAGACCAGACAGCTTCATCACGCGAGCTCCTTCATCATTGTTACGTAGCAAGACAGAAAATTAAGAGAGGAGAAAGAAAGATTAACAAAGAGTGACTTAGGTGAATTAGGGATTTAGGAGGGTCAGCTGGTCAAAGGCGTAGCAAAATAGGCTAGGCTGGTTACTAATTAAACTAACTAGGTTGGGTTTGAGAGTTAGGACTTAGTTGGACTACACTAGAGAGTAGGGATAAATAGGACTAGGTTGGTTTAGGAAAAAGAAGGGGTGGGTATGCTGGGCTCAACTGAGTTAGGTTAGTCAGATTTTACCCGAACCGAACTGACTTCCGAAAACTACCATCGAGCCGGGTTGGGTCAAGTTAAAATGCATTTTTTCCCTCTTAAACCTGACCAAAACCTACTTTGTTTGGTAAAAAATTGTGCTACAGGTTATTACTTCACCTCTAGTCCCTTCCCTCATCGTTGTGTTAAACTTGGGAATTGAGAGCAACAAATCGCAGTGGATTAGGTGATGCTAATTAGGCTTGTGGACTAAGTTAGGTTTCTCAAAATGTGTACACCCTTCTTTCTGATTGCCAATTTTTGTTTTCAACTGTGCTGAATAGATCTTGGATGTCACTGAACAGATCTACAAAGCAACGAAGATGATGTGAATCTTGTGGTGTAGGTAAATCCAATTTGCTCTTTGTGTGGGCTAATGGCATCATGGCAAGAATTGGTAATCAATGGTGAAGGCTGGCATGGTGGGGGCTAGGTATCAACGGCAAAAATGGATAGCGAGCAGTGACAACAAGGCACGGTGGCTGGTACAAATGAATTAGAGCAGATTTGATTTTAGTGAATGTTTAAGAGTTATAATTAGTGATTAGAAAAGTTTAAGGACTAAAGTTGTTATTTTAGGATTATTTTAGTGTTATTTATTATCAAGTTAACATTTTCTATCTGAGTTAATAGTGAAATCGATGGAAAATATTCAATTAGAATGTACCGTATAAGTTTATATAGTTTGATGGGACCAATCTAAAGTTTTGGTAATTGGTACTCATTTAAAAAATGAAAGTAAGATAAGGCCCCATCGATATACTTTTCCCTTTTCTCATATATACCAATAGAAATTATTGATAGACAACAAAAGGCAAATAATACTATCTAGATTTATTTCACTAGAAATTCAAACAGTGTAAAAAGTATTGGGAACCGCATTATAGTCACAGAACTACAGAGATAAAGATCTAGCTGGTGGTTGAATACACGTGCCATGATTTTGGACTTAATCGTAATAAAACCTTGTTTGCAATAATTAGGAGTGCTAATTAAGAACAAATTAATTAATGAAATTTTTTTACAAAATAAACATGTGAAAGTAGAATTATAAGATAGTGTGCAAGCAAGTGAATGTTGTTCGTGACATTTATTGTTCCTAGGGCTGTAAATGAATATAATATTTGGCAGAAGTTCATTTATCTTCGTTTATTAAGATAAATGAACATAAACATAATTTTTGTGTTTATTTATTTAAACAAAATGAACACGAACAAGCCCATATATGTTCGTTCATTTATTAATTTATTATTTATATTAACATACATACCTATTTATGTCTACATAAATTATCCATATGTAATCCTCATTCCCTTTTAAGTTTAGGTTTTCATTGGTTACTTAGACCAAAGTGATGTTTGTATTTATGTATGTGTTCATTTATTCAAGTTTGTTTATTGGGTAAATTGCACCCATGACCCCTAACCTTTTATTATTGTCCTGTTTTGGACCATAACTTCAAAACCTCTCATGGAACGTCCTCAACCTTAATTTTTTTTATTCCATTTTAGACCTTTAGAGGACAAAAAAAGTGTTAAAAATAATGGAACTTGACATGTGACATGTCAGCCTGGGGCAATTGGCTATATGCTACAATGAATCACTAGCTATATATGTTTGAAATTGGCCACATCAAAAATTTAAGGTCTATGTTATAAAAAAATAAGAAGGAATTTATGGCCCATACAGGTTAGCCCACATCTCGCCTTTCTCCTCCCTCCATTGCTGCGTACGGCCACGGCCTCATCCACAGCTGCTCTTCCCTGTGTTCTCGATTTCGCCGAAAGCCCTGCCTACTTTTGCCGTAAGCTAGCCGTTCCTCCGTGCTAACAGTCACCAATTGTGATAATCACGAGATTCAGAAAAATGAAATTAAAGATAGGCCTAAGAGATTTGTGGAGGCAGGAGGGTTCACAAAAATTGCAAGCCTCATTATTCCCACCTTAATTGCTTGCCCTCCATGGCAACCACCACCACTTCTTTCTTTTTTTTTCCTTTTCTTGGTCGCCATTCCCCGCCTAATCTCCACGTTTGATGATTCATTGATCAACACGCCGTCCGCCTAAAAGATTCATAAATAGCATTTTCTATTGTCATTTTCGATCATGCCTTCGATTTTGCTGGGTTGGACAGCGTCTTCACGGTAGTAAAAAATGGGATAAAGAAAGCAAGAAATCTGCAGATGTGAAGGAAGGGGGAATGAGCGACAGCTTTGGAGGATGTTACAGCAATGGTAAATCAATAGCTGGACAATAGGGACGATTTGCTAACTGCTCCTCCCTCCGATTTGTGTTGTCGACAAAATAAACGAGTAACGAACAAGGCAAGATGAAGAGACGGTGGTAGAACAAGATTGACGAAATCTCATCGGATTGATGGTTGCAATCAGCTGATCCGATTGATGGAAGGGGATTGATGGATGAAGGAACGAATGGAACAAGAGAAGGAGGGGCGGCAGATGAGGCCGAGGCTGGAGGTGGAGAAGGAGGAAAGATGTGGGCGAACCTATATACACATTAAATTTCTTCATTTTTTGCAACATAGGTCCTGAATTTCTAATGTTGCCAATTTCAAGCATCTATGGCTAGTGATTTATTGCACCACGTGACCAATTGCCCAAAGTTGGCATGCCACGTGTTAAGTTCCATTATTTTTAATACTTCTCGTTCTTCAAAGGTCTAAAATGGAACACAAAATTAAGGTTGAAGACTTTGTGTGAAATGTTTTGAGGTTAGGGTCTAAATTAGGACAATAATAAAAAGTTAGAGGCCATAAGTACAATTTACCCTTTGTTTATTTATATTCATTTAAATTATTCATGAACTTATTCATATACATTGTTCGTAAATGTATTCATTTATTTATGTTCACAATTATATTCACTTGTTTGGTTCAAATACACAAAAATAAATATAAACACCATTTTTAACAAAACAAACAAAGGAACATGATCAAGACTTATTCATATTCGATCAAAATCTAAATGAATGACACAAAGAAAACTGACCTTAGGCAACAGGGATGAGCAATCGGACCTCAGGCGATAGCTCTGCGATGCTCAGTGTCACTGGATAGAGAGACGCGATGTGGCGGAGGCGGAGGACCTACGGAGGTGCCTTAGACGAAGGGCGGCCGACACGAATTTCTGGTCTGGAACCAAAAGGAGAGAAAGCGAGATCCACGAAGGTCAGCCACACTGGATACAGGGACGCGATGGAGCAGAGGCAGAGGAGCTACGGAGGTGGCTCAGACGAAGGTGTGCCGGCAGAGATGATCGAGACGAACAGCCTTAAGCCCTTGACGTTTTACTGGGTGGCACAATAGAAAAATCCTGACCCAACTAACCACCCGGCCCATTTGACCCGACCCATAAATCCTTACCTGGATTCAAAGCTTACCGCCTTCATTTTTGAATTAACTCATTTTTTTGAATTTGTTTTCGCCAAAAAACAGAGCTGTTGATCATCCTAAACGTACGGATATCTTTCTCTCGTTCTTTGAATCCTATTTCTTTGTCTTTCCTCGGAATCCGAGAGAAATATGTCTTTTCAGGAAGATTTGGCATACTTTAAATCACAACTTACAATAGTGGGGCATAATATGCCTTGGTAGGAATGGAACCCATATCCCAGATCCTAGAGTTTGTCATTCTTCTAGGCGGCTGGGGACTTCAAATCGAAGTTACGTGATTAACTTTGGGCTTTTAGCAATGTTAAATATTATTGTTATGTGAGGCCTCAAATTCCGCATGCGAGAGGATGCGAGATTTCTCGTTTTGGATAATATATATTTTTTTATTATGAAGATAAAGGTACATGTAATTTATATTATTTTTTATTTTTATTTTTGAAGATAAAATAAAAAAAAATTTGTTTAGGTTATGTGCAATAAGAGTTTAAATGTGAATCAAAAAAATAAAAAAATTATTCTTTTAGATTTTGTGAAGAAAGAACATGAATTTAGGTAATAAGATAAATTAGATATTGAAAACATTCTAAAAAAAATTAACTCATCATTTTTAAAACAGTTCTAAAAACAATACTTATCATTTTTTTTAGGAAAGAGGGAATATCAAGTTATGCATATTTTCCCTCCAAATAATAGCTCATATAGTGCGATTAAGTGTTTCATTAACTTAGGTTATGACGTTAAACTTCACAAAATGTGTTCCTTATCGTTTAGGCGGCTCTCAAAAAAGTAAATAATAAATCAATATTAAATTTTCAGCATCTATTCAAATACTGAACTCTAAGATTTTAATAATTAAGCTGTTGGTACACTTTTAGCTATATATTTTCTTTATAAAAGGAAAATGTGAAGGGTACGGTTGTCATTCACATGCCCAAAGATTGCAGCGGCCAATGGCCATTGATCCGGTGCTACTTTCCGGTGGTCAATGAATTAGCAGACGAGCCCGCGCTGGAAATGATCTTTTTTTTTTTTTTTCTAGGTAATTAGAATTTAGAAATATCTATTCAAAATATAATGGCTACGAGATACAACACTGTTATATTGACCTCCTAGCCTCTACCATATCCCTCTATAGCCCCACCAGGCTAGGAGCGAAGCTAACGGGGTTGAGGTGTGTCTTCCCCCTCTTACATTTTTCTTAATTATATATATTTTATGTATATTTAATAAATTATTTTAGAAAATTAAATAGTTAAAAAAAATATATAACAACATAATAGTAAAAAAAAATCCCAACTTTAACTTTTTTCATGTAAAAATTTATACCTGATATTAATGTATTAGCATCAATTTTTTACTTCTAGTCTTAAATCCAATTAGTTTTTTATTTTCTTACTGTCAAATTGGAATTAGCTTATAATATGAGGAAAATGTAAGTGGTCATATTGGTTCATACATAAAAGTTACATAATTGGCTTTATTTTTTTGCGTAAGAAATCAAGATAAAAAGATCGCACAAAACAACGAGAAAAAAAATTATGGTAATAAAGTCACAAAACATTAGTAGCAATTTTTATTTTCTTTTGATTTTTTTACTTGTATATTTTATCAATTTTATCTAATAGGTTTGACATTGATTTTTTTTTGTACTTCAAATAGTACATAATATCTACTAACGTGCTAAAAAAAATTCCCACAGACACCATAACAGTTTTTATAAGTTGGAACTTGCAATTGCAATTTCTATATCATCCACACCACTTACCACCCAATTTCAATGAGCTACTTTTTAAGATTATTTATTTATTTATTTATCTTTTTATTTTTTATTATTGACTTTAGTGGAGTTCATGTCAAAATTGCTATATGATTTTGGAGATGGAAAGAAATTAGTAATTTAAATATTTTTAGTTGTAGGGCTTAAATTATAATATTTAAAATACTTTTTTGTAATTTAAATAATTTTTATATGAAATTTTATATTAAAAATTTCTAAATCCCGTCATCCCCAACCTAAAAGCCTCTCTCCACCCTGCAATAGGTCAAATGAGTGGGGATGACAAGCAATGAATTAGTGGATAATCTTCCAATTTGATTTATCCTAACCTTCCCTGCGTACATATAGGCAAAAACGGTTCCCTATTTCGCTTGGCAACGCAATGACATGGCAATTATAAGGACCATCCTCAACTTGATTTCTGGCACTTAAATGATAAATAAATTAAAACAGATAAAGCTGATGTGCTTGTTGACTACTTTTTCGTATATATACGCCCCAAACGAAAATACTATACTGTAAACAACCAATATCCAAAATTGGTAGCCAAGAAAAAAGGATCCTTATCCTTGTTGCTATATTTGTTAACATGCCGAATTCTAATAATTATCAACAGCCCTTTATTCTTAAGCCACAAAAACACTTACGCGCGGATGGCATACACACGTACGCACACAATAGTCCTTCAAATAATCAAATATTTTAAATAATTATAATAGACTGGAGGAAAAAAATAATGGTAGCTCAAAATTCCAGATAACCTTTCGCACGCATCACTTTGGCCTAATGCTTAAAGAGCTTCGATACCAAAAATTTACTGCCGGTTCATTTATAATTAATAGGCCTGAGTTAACATATTAAATGGTTTTAATTTTAAAATAAATATATATTTTTTTTAAAATTGTCTTTATTTACGCCTCTTTACTCTTGGAAAATACACCACCGATTATCCACATCCGTCACCCCATCCACCGCAAAATTCTCCTTCAGCCTCTATGCTTTAGCCTACCCACTCCCGCCACACCTCCCACTGAGCCTATTGTCACACGATTAGGTCGTCGAATCTCCACACCCACCAATCGCACCCTTCTATTTTCATCCGACCTCCCAATCTTTCCATTTCGATCACTTCCTCCTGATTTTGTCCAATCTCCCGATCTCACCTTTCCGATTGTGCCCTCCCGATCCCATTCAACCTCCTAATCTTGCCCTTCCAACCACATCCTTCCTTCTACGATTGTAATCAATTACAATCACCCTTGCCCTCATCGGAGATCTAGCGGGGAAGCTGCAGAGCTAGTGACAGGGTTGATGCCAAGGTCACCGGAAGCCAGGACGAGGAATCAGGTTTGGTTGCTAGGCGGCGACAGCTTGTGAAGAAAGAGAGTTGGGCATAGTGGGTGACTTGCCACCTGTAAATTAGGCCAACTTCAAGGGCAATTCGGAACTTGTTTGCATACCCACACCCAATAACACATTAACACACTCGTATTAACTTAAAACAAATCAGGCCTTAATAAGGGATCAAATTCCATCAGTGCATTATGCTTCACTACACTGTTAAATTACAACTTAATTCTAATATATTTATAGAGATGTTTATGAGTGAAAAAAAAATTTCTAGAAAATCTTTTTGACTTCCTCTCTCTTTTTTTTTTTCGGTGCACCCACAAAATATCCAGATTAGTATGTAAAAAATAATCTCCTTGTGATACTGTAGACTCGAGATCGCTAGCATGGAGTTAAATACTGTGATATACCGTGGTATACCGCACGGTACCACAGATAAGCGATATGTGATATAAATATTTTTATATTTTTTCATTTTATTGCGTTGTATATCACGGTATTCTGCATACCGCTCACTTTTTGTATATATTTTGTTCGAAAACAGTGGTATACTGCAAATACCGTGAGGTACGTACAGTAGTATTTTATGTTTTGCATATGCATGTGAGATTTTTTTTTTTGCCATTTTACATAAAAATATCATAAATATATAAAAAAAAAATAATATATAATTAATACACATATCATAAAATAAATATTTACTTTTATTTTTTTGGTTACTTTTCTTAGTTAACATAAAAATTTAATGGTTACTTTGAGCCACCTAGGAACTTAATGTGGTATTAGAAAATGTATTGTTATTATTAAAGTATTATTTTTTTCTCTTATATCAATAAATTAGTTTCTTTCTATGTATTATTTTTATTTTGCTATATATATATATATATACACACACACACATTTTTTTATGTTTTTGTATTAAAATATATATTCTATCATATATATTTTATTTATATTTGAAACATTATGATGGGAAAACTTAGAATACATATAAAATGTACAAAAAAAATTATTAAATTTATGTCATCTTAAAATAATATTCTAACATTTATTTTTTTGTGAAAACGGTAACAATATATAATGTAATATATCCTGCAATATATCTTAAAAATTCGGAATGTGATATACCCAGTAGTAATGATATTTAACACCTTGATAGCTACGCCCCTCTCTCATGCATGCAGTTGTTCTTCATGCACAAGAGCCTAAAATTAAATTGAACCCAGGATCCCTTGCTTGAGATGTTTCCCCTCTTACTCGGAAAGGCTTGCATCAGTAATTAATTCTGAATACATATAGATTTAGAATTTTCACAAAGCCCATTTATGTACGACCATTGTATACTTATTTCTACCTCCCCTCAGTATTTAGTTTGTGACGTTAGCTTGTATTTAAGAGTATAACAAGCAAGGTTTTAAATCTTATATCGGATGTCATACCATTTTTTTAATAATATGGTACAGTCTCAGATACTAATATTATGTCTGTGGTATATCTCAAATGCACCGATTTATAATAAATTGTATACAAAAGTAGGAGAATATACAAAAGCAATAACATTAATAGTTAAACAAAAGCAATAAATGAACCCAAGTTTTTATTGTGATTACATCCAAACAAAAGCAACAAATGAACCCAAGTTTTTATTCTGGTTACATCCATTCACAAATAAAAAACTCAAGCCGAAACAAATCAAGCAATAACATCCAGCCACTTGAATTTAGGTTACTTAGATTTAGATTTTCGTTTTTTTTTATTTTTCTTAAAGCTGTATCGTATGAGAACAGATACACAATCTGAGACGTTTCCAACCCATATTGTACCCTGTTTTTCCGATACCAATACATACCGGCCGTACCAACCGGTACGATACTGTATTAAAAACCATGATAGCTAAGTGATGGTAATATCTGTGTACTGATACCTTGGAAGGAATAGCTCTTTCTTTTTTTTCCAAAGTGAAAGAGTAGCCTTTTTCCTTTCCCTTGTTGAGTGGGCATATATATGGAGGAGGGGAGGGAGATCGGAGAGGGACAGAGAAAGCGAACATTAACCAGTCCACTTTATCCCTTTTCTCGCAGTCCCCCTCTCTGTTTTCCTTAACAATTAAGCCCTTTTTTATTCTTTTCTCCCCAACGAAAATGGTAGCTCCGCCGTCTCTCTCTCCCCCCATTTTTTCTTATTTCGTTTTCAATCTACTCCTCTACAATTAGACCGGCCCTAGCTTCAACACCCCTCCCCCCCTTTTTTTTCTTTCATAATTCCCTCTGTTCTTTTCTCTCTGTTTTTTTTTTCCATTTAATTTGATTCCATCATCATATACAAATCAGTCTTGTTCGTTAGTTAGAGTGAGATGGGTGTTGGAGTTTCCGATCTGTCAACTCAGAAAAAGGTTTTGTTGAGGCAGCCTAGCTTGAGCGACATGCCGGAGAACTGTATTTCTTCTATTTTGATGCGCTTTGATCCGCCGGATATTTGTAAATTGGCCGGTCTGAACCGGTCCTTCCACGCCGCTTCGTTGGCCGACTTTGTGTGGGAGGCCAAGCTGCCCTCCAACTACAGGTATCTTCTGACTAACGTGCTTGGCCTTGGAAGGGACAGCAGCTTGACCAAGAAAGAGATTTATGCCATGCTGTGTCGGCCCAACCGGCTCGACGGCGGCACAAAGGTAATGATTTTTCATTAGTTACTTGGCTATGACGAAACCGGAAGGACTGTTGGTGTCTCTGTTTATACTGTGGTTTAAATGTCTCATTCTCTGTCTGTGTCTGTATTGCTATAATATCAGGAGGTTTGGTTGGACAAGAGTAGCGGTAAAGTTTGCATGCTAATTTCGGCCAAGGCAATGAAGATAACGGGAATTGATGATCGGAGATATTGGAACTATATTCCCACCGACGAATCAAGGTACTTACCAAACACCCTACTTTATTTACTGTCACCTTGTCCAATTCGAGGACTAGATTGAAAATAGAATCTCTTTTTGAGGGCCAATCTGATTATTACTTCAGACCAAACACAAGGTAGGGGCTAGTTTAGTTGTTAGCCTTTAATTTTTAGGAGCTAAAATTGAAAATAGTTCCCTAATGTGACGCACGAGAAAGGGAAGGGAACAGATTGTTTTTTTCTTCCTTTATGATTTTGACTCTCTCATGTTCGCACGTATCAACAAATGGACAAGTAGCGGTGTGTATTGACCGAAAAGGACTTGCTAGGTCAAGTTAGATATCTTAGAAGGCTGGAAACTTGTTGTAAAATAAAATTTCTTTTATTTTTATTAGACTTTTTTTCCCCAATTACTTGTCTTCTTGGCAAAGCTTTTTTATTTTTCTTCTTCGGGTTAAGCTGATTCCTTGCTACAGATTGGTTATGACCTCAGCTGGGCAGAAATTTTGTCAATCTTAATTGGATTTGAAAATGGTAATTGAAATATAGTTTTAAAAAAAATGCTTCTTAATTAGGTTTCAAGTAGTGGCATATCTTCAACAAATCTGGTGGTTTGAAGTGGTTGGAGAAATAGAGTTCGAATTCCCACCGGGATCCTATAGCCTATTGTTCCGGCTGCACCAAGGCAAAGCCGCAAGGCGGTTCGGCCGCCGAGTCTGTAACATCGATCAGGTCCATGGCTGGAACATCAAGCCCGTCCGGTTCCAACTGTCGACATCAAACGGCCAATGCTTGTCTTCGGAATATTCCTTGTCGGAACCTGCTGGGATTTGGGTGCATTACCACGTGGGCAATTTTGTCATAGATAGGGCAGATTCACCAACCAAGATCAGATTTTGTATGATGCAGATCGACTGTACTCACACCAAAGGTGGTTTGTGCTTGGATTCGGTTTTAATATGTCCAAGTGAGTTTAGGGAGAGACTGAAGTAACGATCTCGAATGGGTCTTTTATTTATTTGGAAAAAATTTCTAGGCATAAGGCTGTACTATGTACAATAGATCAGGTAAAGGCATTAGGATTTAGACGAAAGATGTGAATTGGGCTTGTTCTTATAAATTTGCATCTGAAGAATGTAAATATTCATCATGCCTTTCCTTTAGCGTGAAGAGGAAGGATTCGCTCTTATTTCCAGGGATATGGCAGGCTGAGTCTGATCAGATTTTGGTCAGATCATTTAAGTTTAGGTCTAATCGAGTCAGCATAAAATTAGGTTTTGTCTCAGGTAACTTTAGACCGAGTTTTAGTCCAGACTTAGGTTAGCCTTTGAGTTTATTCGGGTTACTAGTATATAAATTGAAATAACTGAATCGATTTAATTTTTTGTTCTATGTTTTTTCGTTAAATTTTAAATTAAAGAATTTAATTTTTTTTTGTGCAATTTAATTTAAGTTAATTTTTCTTTTCTTAGTATGTTTAATTAAAAAATTCATAAAAATGTTCTTCATTATAGTTTATTACATATTTATGTTATTTAATATTATTGGTAACACTTTATAATACTTGACTATTTTTCTAGACCTATACCCTTTAGATATCATTGCACATGTCATTCAAGCTCTCACTCAGCTATCATCCAGACACATATTGCAATAATTTTTCAATGTTCCTATTTCAATGAATTTTCTATGAAATTGATACAAAATGCAACTCCAGTTTACTATTAGTTACTAAACTATAAAATTTTAAAAATTTTGTGTGAAAACACAAAGATTTCAAATGTTCAGGGACCTGTTATAATTATTATGGGTGACTAGAATAAAGTTTTTTAAAATTTAAGTATCTTATTGCACAATACTTGAAAGTTTGGAGATAAATGTTATAATTTTGACAATGACCTACCAAGATCATTAAACTTGCTAAATATAGAAGTGACTTGTTTTGAAATAACACAAATATAGGACTTACTAAACATAAAAGTCTCTTCTCCATATATAAAACTTATAAAATATAGAAGTCTTCAAACAATAAAAGTTACTAAATATAGAAATCTCCTTTTAAAATATAAAAATTATTAAACATGAAAGTCTAAACAAAAAAAAATTACTAATTATGAAAGTCACCCTCCCAAATATAAGCCCCAAAATTGAAAGTTATTAAATATGGGAACTATTGTATATGATGCTTACTAAATATAGTAGATAATGAAAGAGTAAAGTTAAGGTTTAAGATAATTGTTCAAATTAGGTCTTATCGAGTTTAGTTATTAGGTCAGGTCAATATTATGTTTGGGTCATTTTGGGTTCGGATTAATTCGTGCCTTATGTCATTTTAGGTTTATATATTTTGGTTTCGAGTTCAAGTCAAGTTAGATACATTCAGGTTCGAGTCATTAACTTTTTTTTGTTAAATTAGGTCTGATTAGACTTAAGTTCGTATGAATCAGACCAGTTCTTCATGTTAAGCCTAATTTTGTCATCTCTGCTTATTTAAGTAACTTAACTTTTCTTTTCTTTTTTACTTTCATGCACTTTTTCTCCGCATCGACCCACTTTTGGGGCATCAATTAGCAACGCGGCGAAATTATTAGTATTAATTTAAATAGATGGACTTTGTTTGTGGGAGGGAATAGAACAGGTCTCCAGTGGGTCTAGTGATGTTTCGAGCCTTGGATCCCACCTTTGTTCTTTGTTTGGATCTGCAGCCACTTTGGCATTCTTATCCAAACCACATAGAATGAGGGAAGAGGTTGTAATAAGAAGTGGACTACTATTCTGTGCTTTTCCTAAGATTGCAATCATTAGTTGACGAATTCTCTTTTCAGATTTTATGTTAATTTCAGATTCCAGAGGGTAAAAAAACCATGGCATATGCATAAATATTACTCCTCCGTTTCACATTGATTAATTTTTTTACTTTTTTTTATTAATATTTGACTTAAATATATTTATATTAATATATATTTAAAAAATATTTTAAAAATAATATTTAGAAACTATAATTTTTAAAATTTTACTTTTATATAAAATAACCATATTTTTATAATAAATTTTTTAAAAAATAAAATCATAACTTAATTGCTGTAAACAGTCAAATTGTTAGTTTTAAGTGGGGGAAAGTAGCATTAATTACAAGGTAAAGAAATTGATAAAAGTGTGCACAAGATAACTTTAAGATTAAATGTTTAAATTCTCAGAAGTGCTAGTTAGCATTTGCTGAGGTAAAAGTGAGGCAATCAAATACAAAGAAATCCAATAAACAGCCATAATCCATGTAAATCTCTCCGGCCAAGTAACGACTAACGAGTGTAGGTAATATTTTGATAGGCAAAAGCTGGCAATTTACCTACTAAAGCAATTTTTTTTTATGCAATAGGTCACTATTGTTTTCGAAGTAGACAAATAACTCACTGGACAAATTACGCATTAAATGACGTTAATGTTTAGGGATTTACACTCTTTTCAATAGGCTCATCATCAAACATGTCCAGTTTGATTCCAGTTTCGCTTGTTTTAATTTAAACTGAAGTAATTTAGGATTAAAGTCTAACATAAGCTCTAACAAATTAAATTGATTTATTCCTTAAATATTATAAGTAAACAATTAGCGCAACCAATGACAAGACTTTTTGCTACGCATACATCACCAAACAAAACCACTCATTTTCTAGCAATAATTTGAATCGTGAATGTCCATACTAACACATACATTTTAATAGTGGTAGCTTATTTGCGTGAGAGAAAATAGTAATGACATCTTTTCCTCAAAAAATACACAATTTTGTTTCTCAAAAACCTTTGACCCAGTTAAACAAGGTCGGCTTGTTATGACCCTCGAACCAAGTGAGATTGGCTAAGTCAAATATGTTTCCTACTCATTATATCTATATATGTTTATGTTTTAATACAAACATTTATAGTATAAAATAAGTGTAAACACATCAAACATAGTATTTTTATAATTGGAGATATATATAAATTCAATATACAAATAAAGTGAGGGTTCTATGTAAATAATGTATGACATGTGTAGAAATGAGATCACAAATATGTTACTTATATATTCAATATAGATAAAATCCACCAATAGTCCCTTAACTTATTTTTTTTATCCTAAATAAGTACCCAACTTTAATGTTGTACTATTGAAGTACCCTAACTCATTTATCGCATCCCAATTAGGTCTTTTCGGTCAATTTCAGTGTTAAATTAGATGAAAATTGCTGATGTGGTATTAATTAAGACTAAAAAAAATATCAAACAATAATTTTCATCCTCAAAATTTTATAATTAATTACTCTAAACCTTAAATTTTTAAATCTACTAATTGTACACCTAAGTCATAACCTCCCACTCTCCGCCAAAGCCTGGTCCTGAAATTCAAACGTCACCGCCCTGTTCCTGAAATTCGAACACCTCTGCTCTAGTCCTGAAATCCGAATGCCTCGCCCTAGTCCAGAAATTTGAATAGCCTGGCCCTGGTCCAACCTTGTCCAGTTACTATCCGTCCTCCACCTTTGTTCTCGGCACAACTCCCACGAAATTGTCGTCCGATCATGAGGATGCGCGAAATCTGAGAGTTCTGGTCTGATCGCTGTCACCATGAAATCAATCGTGCATCCTTGTCCTCGTGGTCTGATTGTTGGCAGCATGCAATCGTGAAGATTGTCGTTGCCAAGATCACGAAGATAGCAGTCCGAATATCGCCAAGATCATCGACCCACCAGTTGCAATGCCTCCTTCACCAGGTTCAAGGGGCTAAAATCAAACTTGAAGAAATGCCATGGAACCCTCTGTCACCGTCAGACCTCGTCACCGTCACAGCACTGTAACACCAACCTTTCCCCGGTAGATCTCGCCGCCATCGTCGACCTTTCACTGCCACACTGTCTTCTCCTCAGTAGATCTCTTGCTGCCATCGTCAACCCCTCGTTCACCTTTTGCCGCCATTGCTGGGAGGCTAGCAGAGAAGGCAAAGTGACAGCGCACTCCTACAGGTCGGGCACGCCCTCGACACGCTTCCCATCACCCCACATTTGGCATGATTCAAAGAATCAGACTGACCCAGTTGAGAAAACTCAAGATGAACAGGAGTAAAAGTTGTCGTATTGATGAGATTTGCATCGTGCAATTTTTTTGCACGCTTCCCATCACCCCAAATTTGGCATGATTCAAAGAATCAGACTGACCCAGTTGAGAAAACTCAAGATGAACAGGAGTAAAAGTTGCGGTGTTGATGAGATTTGCATCGTGCAATTTTTTTTTTTTAAGTTTTTTTCTTGGGTTTTAGTTTCCTTGTTCTAGGGTTTTACTTGATTTTGAACAGAAGAAGTTCTTGATGTGAATAAGGCTGTGAAGAGCAATTCTGATTTGTTCTTGATGTTTTTTTGTGGTTGGAACGGAAATTCTAAAAGTTTGAGTTCATTATTGATGTTTAGGACGTTTGCAAATGTTTAAATTATTGATTGAAAAAGTTTGAGGACCAAAATTATTATTTTATATTTATTTTAGTCTTAATTAATGTCACATTAGTAACTTTCGTCCAATTTAATTCTACAATTGACATAAAAGGACCCAAATGGAATGCACATAATGAGGTAGGATATCTTGATAGGACAACTTTAAGGTAAAATATTTATTTAGAACAAAAAAAATAAGTTAAAGGACTCTCAATGGATTTTACCCTATTCAATAGCATACACGAGTTCTACTTTTCCATTGAAAAAAAAAATGAACACATCAAATTCTGCTTTCCTACCAATATCATAGATATATATAAATGAGATGATAAATATATATGAAACTTGATATATGAAGTAAGTAATAGATATATACAAAACACGCAACACATATATAAAAAAAATTAGAGATATGTTCAAATATATTCAATTTTATGTGCAAGTTCAGTATTTTATCCTTAGAATAAGTGTAAAAGCGTCAAAACGAGTTTCTCCCTAAATCAGAGATATGTATAAATCAGGTGACAACTATATTTGAATTCTAAAATACAAATAAAATGAGAGATACAATTCAAAAAAATACTGAGAAATATGTATAAATCTTACAAGATCTATACACAAATAAAATTTTGAAAACTATTTGTTGATATATTCAACTATATATATATTGAATATTTTCATATGCATATTAGACTTCAATTCTTTAAATATTCAACTATACCCAATATTTCATAAGTTGTGCACATAATTTGCCTTATGTGTACTTAAATTTAAATTCATTTTAACATATACTGTTTATATTTTCATACAATTTATGCATATATTTATTTTTTGAATGAAATAGAAATTAGGTTAGAAATGTAGTTAATAGTAATATTGTATTAATATGTCCAAATCAGATCGCAGATATATATCAACTTCATGTTAAATATGGTTAGAGATATGTGTAAATCAAACAACTGATATGTATAGTTTGTATCACATTTTTGTATAAATTATATGGACATGTGTAAAAATAAATTTTTGTATATAAACATGTGTAAAAACATACTCCCCCCGTTCCATATTTTTTGTAACAATTTCCTTTTTGGGCCGTCTCAAGATCTTTGTAACATTTTCTTATTTGGTAAACTTCTCACACTCAATTTACCATAATACCCTCATCTTAACCTCTACTTTAAACCGTATATACACAACAAATTCCTTTATCTTTTGTTTATTTTCCACCAAACCATCCCCAAACTTCTCGATCAAATCCCTAAACTCTATCTCCCTCATTCTAGACTAAACAAAAAATTGGCACCGATCCCAATAGCTTCATTGATTGCCAGTGATAGAAGGCCGAGATTGCCACTAAAGTGCCGGTAAAGATTAGTGATAACCTCAATTTCTTTGTCCCTTACCCTGCTCGACTTGAAGTAATGTAGCCAAATTCGTATATCTTCGATTTCTTTGTTCGATTTTGATCTTCTAGGTGATCTGGTAGTGATTGTTTGTAGTATTTGTAATGGATTCTTACATTGACTATGCTTGTTGTCTTCTTGTTAATGTCACTACCTCTAAGGTCGTTCAATGAATTGTTAATAGTTTATTTTGGTTTTCTGCCTAATGTGTGGGTCGATTTTTCCCCAAATCCTTATGACCCTAATTACAAACATTGCTTGCTTTGATCTCGATGAATTAGAAAGGTGTAGAAGGAGACTCGACTACATTAAAAACAGCCTTTCTCTTGCACCAATGTCACTATCTCTACCAATTTTTTTTCTGAAATAAATGCAAACGAAGGCATATATGATTGCTCCTTACTTAAGCTTCTCATTTTGGTGGTACTTCTCTTTGTTTTTATCATAAGAATTTAAATATTTTCAAATATATTTGGTGCTTGCATGCTCATCCCCTGATAGGCATTCTATCCATATGATGTCAACCACCAAAACCAATTAATCAAAGTGATAGATTAATATGCCTTTATTTTCATAACCTGCCCTTCTTGTTATAGTTTATATCCTTTAGTTAGTCAATTTATTCAGTTAGATAGTTGGCTTTTAGTACCATATAAAGAGATACGATTTAGCTACTTGAAGAAGGGATGAGATAACAAGATAGAACTTGAAAAGTATGAAACAAGATGACTATGTTGATTGTATCAATCTTGCTAGTAGTTACAGCTTTAGGATAACTTGGGTAGATTTTATTTAGAGAAATCATATTTTATACTTAAGTTTTATTGAGCCTTTTGATTGATGAAGCTTCTATCATAACTTAGGCTTAGTTTTTCTTAAAGTATATGGGGTTTAGTGATAACATTGATTTAGCTGGATCTGCAAATCAAAACTTAAAGTGTTTGCTTGGGATATTAACTTTTTTTTTCAATTTTGAATTTTCTCTACCATTTATCATATATGGCTATCCTAACTCAATATTTCTACTATGTTTTTGTGTTATCTTCCATTGGATTGTGGTGGTAGGTTAAGTACTATCATGAATGCCTAAAACATCTCAACATCTTCTGATCAGGGAAGGAATGACATATTCCAATGTCTAGATACAAGAACAGAACTACTTCAGATTCCTTCAAAGTAGGCAACAGACTTAGTTGCCATTCTTCCATAGGAAATTGCACCACAATAGGTCTGCTTTCCTCCTGTCTCATCGGATTCCTGCACATCTCTGCTAGGTAAGACTTGTGCTCCACATTTGTGAAGCCTAGCAACATGGGAAATGTTATGGTCATACTCTTTAGTCTTCTAGGTGTAGTGGTAGGAAATGAATTCTGGATGAAGGCTACTTCATATTTGGTGACATCAATGCCTGTTAGAGAGTTTGTGTCTTATGAGACCATATGTCCAAAACTGAGGATAAAATGGCTACACAATCAAGTGTAAAATTTCAACATGTAGTGTAGTAATTGTATGTTGGTTTATGACAGTAAAAGTAGGTTAAGTTCTCAAGAATGTAAATAAATTGTTTCTTTTAAGTTGCTTCTTTTAGCATTTACTTAAGCTAAATTGTAAGAAGTAATTCTTCTACTGCATCTTTTGTTGTGTATATTTTGCTGGCAGATAGGTTTTTGTTGAACCTGCTACTTATGTAAACTTAAATAACTATACCTTGGTTAAGTATCTAATGAAATGAAGATCGGTTACTGGGCAACAGACTTTGTTGTGTTATTGTTGCTTATTCTTTTTATAATTCCATTTATAAGGTTCAATTTTTGTATTCACCCTACAAGTTAAAGTATCAAGTTTTGACAAGATATCTTACAGGTGCATGGACTTTGAGTAATGTTTGTCACCTCAATGGCCTATGCTAATTCTAAGTTTAATGGTAGTAGAACTGGATTGTGTTGTTCTTTTTATCCTGTGAAATGAACTAATGTTCATTGCTCTATGAATTGATTTATTGTAGATTTTGTTTTTTAGTAGAAAAAAGTTGACTAGAGTGTTAGCCTTGGTAACAATGTTGGATTTCTATTCCTGACATTATGTTGGATAGTTCTAATTCTGTGTGTGTGCGTCGGTAGAAAATATTAGATACTTAATTCCCTGCCCTTACTACAGATTTGGTTTATTAAATGTTACTAAGAAATAACATGTGTCACAAACTTGTAAAAGAGTTTCAATGGATGCTGCCTTTTTAAGTAA
Organism: Aquilaria sinensis; assembly: GCA_005392925.1. NCBI lineage: Eukaryota > Viridiplantae > Streptophyta > Magnoliopsida > Malvales > Thymelaeaceae > Aquilaria > Aquilaria sinensis. Next base: position 316,124 of record SMDT01001941.1, on the reverse strand, counting down.
GGTGTTAAACTGTTAACAAAATTGTCACTATTATGTTACTTTAATAGAACTACTCAAAAATGATTTAAATGTACACATAAACGGAAACTACGTTGGTAATCAAATTTCATTTACTAAAATATGATCAAAAGTAGGTTTTAAAGTTAAAAAAAGACTTGGGGTTAAAAGTCAAAGCATGAGTCAAACTTAAACAATGTTTAGCATGATAAACTAGTTTTGAATTGAATCCAAGTTATAAAACTAGAAACATTAAAGGTAAACACATGAACAAGTCCATTTTTGTAGCATAAATTGATCTGGAAATTTTCAATCCAAAATTATTTTTCCTTCTCAAAGTCAAACTTGCATTTCACCTGCTCCAATATCCCATTTTATGAAAATTTTTTAACTTGCAGCCCATAACTCTTTTGAAGTTCTACTACTTCAAACTTATCTAAACTTTCCAATTATATTCCTTTAGTCATTTAAGACTTGTTCCAGCTTCAGCCCTTCAAGTTTAAAGCCTTCTTCAAGGAGTTTGAAGCATGTTTTTTTCTGTTGGTTATCTTAGCATAATCTTTTGTTTTAAGGGGTATTTTGAGTTCTAGGGCTTCAAATGACTCCAAAATTTGTAGTCATTTTCTCTTTGTCATAACAAACTTATCTCAACCCCAAAACACCCATTTAGAAGTTTGCACCCAAAGTTTGAAGTATGTTTCTTCTATTGTTAGTCTTAGCAGAAATTAAAAAGTCAAAGGGCCTGTTTGAGTTCTATTACTCTAAATCCAATCAAATTTTGCAAGAACCTTGTCATTACCATTTAAAGCTTGTTCAAACTCAGAGACCCCAATTTTGAGGCTTTTCTTCTTATATTTGAAGTAGCATTGCTCCTACTAATGTCATGACAGGAACGTTCATCTCAAATATGGCTTTGGAGTTCTGTTGCTGCAATTCATACCAAACTTTACGGGAATCTAATTTCAACCATATAAAACTTGTTTCAAGCATTAAACCCCATTGTAGGACTCATCTTCCTGAAGTTTGAAGCAACTTTTCACCTACAGGCCAATGTAACAAGAACTTAGACTTAGGGAGGTCATTTACTTTTCTACTACTTCAAACCCAACCAAAATTTGCATGACAGTTTCTATGGACCCAGGAAACTTATTATAATTCTTATTCCTCAGTTTTGTAGCTATTATGACAATTTCCATGGACTCAGGAAACTTGTTCTAATTCTTATTCCTCAGTTTTGTAACCATTCTCATGAACTTTAAAGCATGAACAATTTTGTAGGCTTAGGAGCTAAAACATTTGGTTTTGTTGAGTTCACTGCTTTCCTCATGTCATAAATCAATAAAATTTTGCAATAATGTTTCATTATCTTCATGGATCTTCCTCAACTCTTGAAACCCAAAAAATGGCTCATACCAGGTTTCCTCACTTCAGTTCACCAAAGCCTTTCACTGTCTAGCTCTTAGGTCTTTTGAAGTCAGTCATAACTCTATGATTAAAATAGAGATCAATAGATTGAATTGATTGTTTTAAGGCTAAAGCTATCATAAGAAAGAGCTTATGTGTTGGCGGCCTGCAAATTAACAATTGCACAAGTTTAAATTGATTGCAAATTAACAATTACACAAAGTTTAAATTGACCAAAACAAGTAAGTCATTGTAGTAATTGTGCCCAAAACTTTGCAAAAAGCCAAATTTCACCCAGAACTTCATATTTTTTCCAACTTTGACTCAAACTTTCTAAAATTGACAAATTTGATCCTAAACTTTTCAATTTTGCGTACCACTTCCTAAAAACCTCCAATTCACACCCAAACTCTTCCTATTTCCTAAACTAATCCCAAAATACCTCTATAAGCCAAAATGAGTACCTAAACAAAATCTAGTTTCTATTTTGACCATAAATGACCATACTAAATTCCTAAAATTTTATAACACGAATAACAATGTACTTAAATGTGACTAGACCAACCAACTAGGTAAAACCCTAAAATGATAAATGGCCTAAATATCTTAACAATTGACCAAATTGTCCTTAAAAATTAATAATGCCCCCAAAACTAATTTTCCTAACTTAGAACTAAACAAACACTAGTACCAGGATAAAATTAGGTGTCAACAGTCATCCATTCACTAGGCTAGGAATCACATTAAAACAGAAAATAGTACATAAAGTTCATCATTTACAGAATCTGTAGACTAGATTACTTACAAAAGGTAACTAGATATTCTACAAAAAAAAAATTAACATATTTTCCACGTACAGCGTACACTACTTATATTTGCAAAAGTTTAACCACTAGAAATAAAATTTTCCAAGGGTGCAACTGGCAAAGATGAACTACTGCAGCAACCATGTTTAATTCTCTAGCCACAATGTTATATACCATAGCCAAACTAAATATTTACACTAATTTTTACAGCAAAAGTGCCTTTGTTGGGTTGATAAGTCCAGGAGGCATGAGAACTTGTGTTGAAGCTCTAATTGACTCTTGTTTATATGTGCTACCTTGTAACTATTGCAGTCATTTGACTTCATCACTTATAGCATACATAGCTGTAAAGTAACAAATACATGATTCAAATTTGTGGATGAGAATTCATCAAAGGCTTTCTCAACAGTTTTAACCAAATCATCAAATATTCTTTAAAAATTCTTACTTCTATAAAAACTGTATGGCTTGAAAGAACTCCAAATCTCGCACATTCATGTAAAGATTATTGGGGGGGACTGGCATTCTAATTGTACACAGCCCATTTCTAATTGTAGCTTCTTGAAAATCAAAGTCATCAACCTTCAAATGTGATTCTACGTTATCCTGCTGAATGGATTTTGTCTTCCTAGGAGTTGTGTGAGACCATTTTTGTTGAATTGTAGGTAAAACGTTATCAATCAAGCAAGCTTTTACATCATCTTTTGTGATCGAAACTATGGCATTCCATTGTACAAGCCTCTCTATTTTTCCTTCTCTTCTTCGCTGGTTCTTTATACACAAATGGGAATATTCCAATCTTGCCTGAAAATTCTCTGCCTCTTCTTAGATCATATATAAGTCTAGCAACGGTAGCTAAAAACATGAGTTTTCTTATGAAACGTTTATTTTTACAACTGCGAACAGGCATCGATTCTTCAGGTAAGAGATAATACTTCTCTAATCCTTTTGTCAAGTAAAGCCATTTTTCATCTATATGAACATGGTCAAACATGTCAATAAACATATGATTATGCATGAAAGAGTTCTTTTCAATCATACATGAAAAGAACCTTAATCTCTTTCTTATTTTCATTTGTCAAGTAAGGTTTTACGGCATTAAGTGGCACCAAAGAACTCTTTTTTTCACTCATCAATGAAGAGTTGATTTGGACATGTGAAGCTCTGTTGCCAAAGTTCTGATGGTGGTTCAATGATGTATCAGGACTGTCGCCACTTTGCTTAAATCCACTTGAACCCATTTAGGACCTATATTACCAACAAACTTTGTCTCAATAGAAAATGGTATGTTATTGTTGATTCGATTCATCACCTCATTGCAAATTTGCAAGACAATTTGTTGACTTACAAAAATTAATTTCCAATAATTGAAACTGATCTTTTCTCACTCTTTCCCTCGCTATTGATTTTCTTTACTGGAGCCACACACATTGCTTGTCTTTCATCATTGTTCAACACATGGTGTTACTGCTTCTGAATTTGTTTATTCAACCCTGAAGTCATCGGTGCTAGCATGGAGACAGAGAAGTGAATTGCAATATGTGATTAATAGGAGCCTAATACTTTCCAATTGAATTGCACTTTGATGATTCAAAGAAGCTTAAGATTGTGTTTGACCTTTATGATTGAAAGAGTTAAATTTATGAAAGAATGGCCTCCCACCATAATAAGCTTAAAAAGTTCAAAGATGGCACTGCCACTAAACATAAACTAATTTTAACAATTTTTATTATCAAGGGTAATTTTATCCAGAAATATATTATTTCATCACTCCTTAATCTCAGTGCCAATCTCAAATGTTCCAAACAACATAAAATGAAATGAGTATAACCCTATATGTAAAGATGAATAAAATTTTATATATAAAAAAAATATTTGATGTTATTTGTGCAAATGAGTTTACTCATCTATACATATTTGACTAAATGTTTATACAAAGGTTAATGACTTAAGCCAAGGGCAAAAGAAGTGGGTTTGGTCAAATTTGGTTTCGGTCACCGGCACCTTAGAGGCTGCTCCTCCAATGCCGCTGCCACCATAGACTTCCTCTATAATCCTCTTGACGCCGCAAGAGTAAAGATCAACCCTCTTGGTTATTCGGCGACCTGAACAAAAGAGGTCCTAAAAAATGGTTATTCGGCCGGAAATGCCTTTCTTCCGGTGAGAAACCCGTTAAGTTTGGGTCCACCCCGAAAGCTCCACGGTAATCGTTTCCCAATCCTAGAAATTCCATTTCTAGTAACGGATCGATATTGAAAACTGTGTCCTTGGATCAGAGAGCTTCAACTTGCTCCGTTTCCGTTCTTCGAATGAGCGTTGCCGTTGATTGAAGACGCCTGGAACGACAGCGTCTGACGCGGTGGGACGGTGGCGACAGGCTGGAATCACTGGTAGTGGTGAATCAGCGGCAGAGAAGGATGAGGAATGGCTGTGGCAGCAGCTGCGCGAAGGAGAGAAGCAAAACGAATGACAGGACGTGGCAGGCATTTGATGTTTTTCAGTAGGGGCATGTTTGTCTTTTTACATGCATGGTACAGCCATAAGGTAGAACGCAAATGAGGAAAGCCGGGCCAACCAAACCAATAATTCCCAGAAATAATCCAACGGTTGCCTTATTTATTACCAAAATAAAATCAGACTACAAAGCGTAAATTCAGTCCACAAATCCTATTCGTACGACTTCAACAATTGGACGATGCCAAAGCACAATACACTTTCAAACCTGCCGGTGCTGGAACCTGGAAGACTGCCCTGGGATTTCCCAATTCTTAATTTTTAATCCTACACAAACATCATTGTGCCTCCATCCTCTCGCCTCAGTTGTGACAACCGAGGCGACAGCAGTGCCAGCAAGAGTCACCTTGATCGAACCCAAGAGATCTGGCCAAAGAAACATGTAAAGTTTCATACTAACAGCAGAATCATTTTGTTCTGAACATCATCCAATAGATTACATTTGCAAGATATGAACCTTCAAGGAGAATGAAAAGAGGGAACTGAACCAAAAAAGCAAAGGGTGGCAAAAAGAAGGAAAAAAAAAATCACTAAGAACCTACTGAGTACGAAGTACATGATGTCACAACAACTCCACCGGAGCAACCGAAAAAGAAAATGGAAACGAGGGGCATCTATTAAGATATAATTCTGTACAGGGAAGTCTGCCCACCACTTGTGCATCAGATGTTATCCTTCGGGGCTAAACTTGTTAGTCATGCCTTCCACCCGTATCCCATGTTATCATCAAGGTCACTGTTAAAAAACCCATTTTCAGTGAACTCGTGAGCTATATCTGTAACCAGATCATCTTGCAAATGGAGATTTTGCGACAACTCAGGCGCCTTATGGTTAAACCCACTGTTGCCACCTGCTGCTGATGAGTCACTGTTTGAAGCAGCTTTAAAACTGTTGCTCCGGCTTGGCACAGGCCCAGCAACACTCCCCGACACGTTAGAGGCAGCTGGCACTGGTGCCGGAGTGTTGCCTCCCAAACCAGCACCAGTCCTCAGCACACTGCCGTTCACATTATGGCCACTCAGGGACTGCTGTTGCCCTGATCCAGTATTGGTATTGGAGAATTCCTGCAGGAGTTGATTGAGCATGTGCTGTTGCAATGCCGGGTTTCCTTGGGATGCTTGTGCAGGGTTCTGTTGAATGATATTAGCACTTAATGAGCGCTGCTGTAACTGGCTTGGTTGCTGCTGCTGTGGCTGCTGAGCAGGCAAATGCAGACTTGAAAAGCTGCTACCAGGCATGTTTTGCATGGATCCTGGGAGTAGAGATGCAGCCCCTTGGAAGGTTGAAGATGGACTCTGGTTATTGTTATTGAACGAGGATGATGCCTCCTGATGGAGAGAGCCACTGGCATTTGAATTCATTGAATTTTGCCTCATCAGATGATTCTGATAACTGCTCAGCGCCATGGCAGCCTGTGCTGGACCACTCAGTGTCCCCCGACTGACCATCTGATGGTTACTGGCCATTGGGTTATTCATTCCCGGGTGTAGTGCCATTAGCTTATTGAGGGTATTCCGATCAGTTGGTAGACCCTGAACATTCGCTAACTGCTCTATCTCTTGCATCTTCTGCATCTGGAGCTTTGCTGAGTTCACGTGTCGAGGATAATTCTTCAATCCCTCTAAAAAAATGATTGATTGTTTTTCATCAGAAGGATGAATACTGAAATTTAATCTATGCATAAAGCGGAATTAGTGCTCTGTTTGAAAAGGTGTCCATAGACGGCATCTAGCAATGATTGATCTGAATAAGTTACGCATGATAATATAGCATTAGAACAACACAACCAGAACTTCACTGACAAGTGACAATTGCACACACAATCCCCACATACGTTCACAAGCCCATGTGCATACAAGGCCCAATCAACTTCTGGCTCGTCAGAGACAGTAGTTGAGCCTTTCTTCTAGGAAGCCAAGAAGACAAGCACAACAGGTATAGTAGAAATGTCTTACCGATGGGCCCAGCCTTGTGTTCCCGGCAGAAATCTATAAGATCTTTCATACTGTTAACAACCTCAGCAATCTGATTTTACAGGGAAAATAACAGTAAGAAAAGCTTGGGGAAACCGGAGGAAAAGCAAAGCAAATGCAAAGGAACAGACAGACAACCCCTTACCTGCAGACAGCGTACATATCTTTTTGAAAACCCCAAATCGTTTAGGGATTGCAACTCCAAACTCTTGAAGAGCTGCCGACCTGCTGTAAGGACCCTGGACATTACAGGGATAAAAGAAGGATATATAAAAATCATGCCTGAATGACCAGATCCCAGACGTGGAAACCAAAATTGAACCACAATTGGTCTATCATACTCTCATCAAACACAGGTCAGATCACAAATGTAACTACATGTCACAGGAACTTGCAACAACAAGCCCCCTCAAAAATCAGCCAGCAGCAACCTTCCGAAAGCAATGCATCTCTTGCCAACTCATGATTATTCCAGGTTGAACTTCGCAAATTCTTCAAGTCTTGAATCTGTAAACTAGAACCTGATTGCTGCTTTTAGGTTGTTCATTTGTACCTTAACTCTATTACTTGATCTAATGCCTCCTTTCAAGAATAAGAGAAAAGCAAGAGCTGTTATATTTCTTACGTCGCGGCATGCAGATCATATTTATAACCATGCACTTAGAACTTCTTTCATTGGCATACGCTTTCTTAAAATCTCAAGAACCACGCAGATTATGCCTTATAAATCAAATGTAATCGCCACTGAAGCTAACTGATTAATGAATATTGCATCTGTACTGAGGTATTGCACATAAGTAGCAGATTTGGGGGTAAAACAGTTCATACTTTAGTATAAATAATTAACTCACATGTTGCTATTTGTTTGTAAATCCTGCTGAGACACTCCATCTGATCCACTTTCAGACAAAGTGCTCTGACATTTCTGTGCCACCTGGAGTAATTGGTTCACCTGCAAGATTTACTTCAGCTCAAAAATCATGATACAAACAACTAATAGGTCAGGAAAATGAAAAATTCATCTACATGCTCAAGGGATGGCATCATCTTGAGAAAACAGAAATTTTCAGGAAACAGCAACACTTTTTTGGCCAATAAATAATAAATAAAAAACAAAAAAAGAAAAGGTAGAAATAGAGCCAGGGCTGTGGCCGTCATATCCCTTTGCAACAAAGCCCAAAAAAATAACACTGCATGAAAAAAAAATGAATAGCGAGAATCCTCCAAGAATGGCAGAAGCTAGTCCTTTCAACAGTTTGAAGAAAGCCTGTCAACTTCCAAACCAATTACAATGCCCAAAGCACCAGGGGAAAAAAAAAATAGAAAAAGTGCATTAAAAAAAAAACAAAACAAAACTACAATGCCTGAATAGAAGATAATCCTTTTCAGAGAGAGATCATCACTGAAAAACATAAACGGAACATAAACCTTTCCCTTTTCAGTTTCCATTTGGAAAAGACATGTAAAGAAAGGTCTAACAGAGGTTTACTTGGCAATGGGATATCAAATGGAATGAAAGATAAAAGACACATGGAGCTGCTTTCACATATGATACAGAAAGTAACATAGAATCTGTAATCATTACCTGCGGGGCAACCAAACGGCGAGGATAAAGTTCTTCATGTCTGCGCGCACAAAATTCCCAGGACAATATCTGCAACGAAGTAGTATTGCAACTAAGTCACTCTGAATAAAACTCAAATTTTAACATAAAATAGTGTTCTTACAAACCTTTAACTCTTGAGTAAAAATGATACGAAGCTGACCCTCACGAACAACACGAAGTTGCTCATATACACTCTCCTGAACTGCTTTTGCATACTCCAACATCATTATTCCAGAAGGGAATCTACATTCACGTGGCAGGTCCAAAAACAAAAGCTCATCAATTACCCCACTGCCAAATTTGATTTCATTAAGTCTGGGCAGTACTTCAAAAGTGGCCTCTGTGAACATTCAGATGATAGTTCAGTCAATCATTCGAAAATTATGAAAGAGCAGAGGAATTCGGTTGACAACATCATATGGATAAAACAGAAGACTTCAAGAATCCCTTACCAAATCCTCTTCCGGATTTAGAGCCACAAATATCACACTGCCATGCATCCTGAAAGCATTGACAACAAGCAGAAAGGGTGTTACCAAAGGGTCATGACAAACAAAAGAGGCAGTTGGCAGATAGTACATTACTTATGTCATTCAAATACGAAGTTCAGATGCAAGTCAAGAAGAAAGATCTCCATTAGGTAACGGAGTCCAGATTAAGATTTGATTCCACAAATACAGAACACAACAACCACTATAATACTCCCTCTATCCTGGGTTCTTTGAAACATTTGAATTTGGCACAGAAAATATGAAAGAAGAAAAAGTTCATTTGTCGTTTACACTTCTACCACACTATTTGCACGTAAATCAAGAAAGATGAAAAAAGTGAATATTGAAACAACAGTTTGAAGGGTGATATAGTAAAGTAATTTACTAAATATGGAAATGTTGCAAAGAATTAGAATAGCACGAAATAGTAAATGTTGCAAAGAATGTAAGAAGGAGGGAGTATTTGTTTTGCTATTAAAAATTAGAGAATATCCACAGATTCTTCTCAGGCACATAAAACTGACCATAGCTGCTGGAGGGAAAACACCAAGTGCTTGATTCCCAACATTATCATACAATGACAAACACCACCTTTTCTTTGCACGGGGAGAATAATACTCGGCCACAAATTTCCTCCAATAGGCAATGCTATTGTCCTGTAAAGTCAAATGGCACATTCACAGCATTAGGATGACATCAAACCACAAGTGTTGGACAGAACAGATGATATAGCACCCTGATAAATGCACATGTACAAGAACACTAGTTGTCACAAAATAAACCCTCAGCATAGGAACTATTATTCTAGAAAACAAAGAAGGCAAACGTTCAAGAGCATAACAAAAAAATTTCTACCAAAAAAAGAAGGGAAACCAGAGGCAACATATACTCACTGATGGCACTGATGGCCTTTGTCGCTGATGATATAGGTACTGCATCAACCGACGAGCACATACACCACTATCATAGGGGCGCTTTACTCCAGCTGCCTGCTGTATGCTCTGCTGCTGCAACTGCTGCCTCAAGTGCAGCTGTTGCTGCTGTTGCAGCTGGGCTCTTTGCAATGGCGGCATAGATTGCAGAATCTGGTTCTGCTGCCTTAGTCTGTGTTGCTGTAGCAAAGCTTGTAATTGTGGATTTCGATTCTGTAACTGCATGTAGTCTTGCCTTTGCAGCAATTGCTGCAATACCTGCTGCTGCAGAAAATCTTCCTGCTTGACATCCAACCTTGGTTTCTTCTGCACCTGAGCTAAAGGATTAGGATCTTGCATGAAAGCTCCAGGAGTTCGTTGACTCATGGGAAGAGAAACTTGACCAGATGTGGGTAAGGATGTTACACTTGAGACCCCTTGACTTTGCTGCACCTGTTGGGCAGTAGGGTCTTGATGAGAACCAGGCTGACCCATAGAGGATCCATCCACAATTGATGATCCTGACATGCTTACATTGTTGGATGAAAATGATAGGGGGGAAGCTGGTAAACGCATGTAAGAATCTGTATTGATGCTCGCACTTCTCTGCAAGTGAGGACCTCCTGAAAGAGCTGAATTAGCATCTGTGACCAAGGAGCTTGCCCCAATACTTGGTCCTGAGTTTGCCACACTGTTCAACAGTGGATTGTTCATGTCCCCAGAAACCGGACCCAGATTAGGACGCCCAGTTCCAGGAATAGCATTAGATGAGTTGCCATATGATGCATTCAAGTGAGAGTTAACTACAGCCTGGGAATGCCCATCTCCTTGGAAGAAAATTCCAGAGCTTGCAGAAGATTGGCTTAATCCGCCGGCCACCCGAGAAGGTGCCATGGGAGGCACCGCTCCCTGGTGGCTGGACTCTAAATAGCTATCCAGAGCCAGGCCTGACTATAATTCCAATTCCAGAACCGCTCAAGCTCCTCAATATCATATAAGTAGAAAAGTCATCTATAGATAATTGCCTAAATGGGTTCAGCTATTACTAATCAGTATCCTCGTTGCTGTACCCAAAAGAAATAGAAAGCAGGTCCCTCATATCACTATGTTTGCTGCTTAAAAACCCGTAGTCAACAAGCTCTTGCAACCAAATAGTCTCAAATGTTTATTATCTTTTCAAATAAGTGGTTTGGATCTGAAAGCAGCAAACAATTGACAAAGCACAGTAAGATTAGCATCACAGAGGGAAAGAAAGTAAACAGAAACTAAGAAGACATCAATGCATACCACTGAAGAGTCACGAAGATAGCGAAAAAAAGAAGACAAAGGAGCCTATCCTAAGACTAACCCCAGAAGAGAAAGAATCATTACGTACAACCATCATTCGAAAACCCTAATATTTGGCCGAAGTAGCTAAAGAACAACATCAACCGCCAGCTAAAAACCCAGATTTGCCTACATTTAAAACACGTATTCGCGATCAAGTCCACAAACCTAATGAAACTGAGAAAATCCAAACCCTCGCCCTCAGATAAATCACGCATCGGAAATCGACAACCGTAATTAGAAACCAAATCAAACATAAGAACCAACTAAAAATTGAACTCGACAACATCAATTACAGACTAGAAGAGAAGTTAAAACAGAAGATCAAGCAAAAAAGAGCACACCCAATAAAGCACGAGGAAAAAAAACAACCCAATTTACCAACTAAGCAATCAAACAACTTCAAGAAGAAGATTACATAACGAATTAAAGCGAAAAACAACAATTGAGAATAGAAGAAGAAGAAGAACAAGAAGAAGAAGAAGAAGACGAAGAAGAAACTACTAACCTCAAAATCGCAAGCTGCGAAAGAAAAGTTGAAGCGTTTCTTTTCTTTTTAAAGCTAAATTTGGAAACAGAAAATAAAAATTTCCAAGAGAGAGAGAGAGAAGGATTTCCAGGATGCTGATTATATACCTAGCGGGAATTGCAGAAACGAAGTGACCGTCTTCGCTGGTATACCGCCTCGCCTCACCGGCTATCCCCGGTTGTATACGCCACATGTGTCGTGCCAATGATAGCCTAACACAATCGATGTTAGATCGAGTTGTAGTCTGTACAACGTGGCGCCGTCTGATTTGTCGATCTCTAGGTCGCTTATAATAAATCGTGGGTTTTGATCTGGGTGGTCCGTTGGGCTATTATTCGCTATAACGTGTATACGGTGGACTAACATCTATTCAAGCTCTCATAGCTTAAGTGACATATATAATCCATATATTTTGTGTCGCTCTTCATATTCTTCTCTCAACTCCCAACTGCTACTTTCACTCATTTTCATAATATTCTTCATAATATTTTTTTTCACCTCTAATCTCATTTTAGGATGTGATGTATTACTTAGCTCATGACTTTTTGTTTGTTTTAATTGAGAGAAATAGATTGAATGAGAAGAAAATTTGCTATAACTCACTTATTTTGTTATGGGGAAAAGAGGGAGAGGGAAAACCATTACCTCTTACTTCTCTCCTCTATACATTTTTTACACGGAAATAACTAGATCCTCTATTTCTCTTTTCTTCCCTCCCTTCCCCACCCGTTACTAGCATCCAAACCCATTTGTTTAGCTTCAATGTTTGACTACGTGGCTCTCAAATATTGGTTGATGCATTGCCGATGCATTGAGATACGACCGAGATGATATAGGCATTTCCTTTTTCCTTTCCGGGTCATCTTATTACCCTTCCACCCATCTGATTGTTTGCTTAATTCAACATAGGTCGCTCATATTTACTTTTCTCCTGTCCTTGAAGCATGCCTGATCAGACTTTAATTGTATAGGTTGCAGGCTAAAGTGGGACGATGCTATCCAAGAAAGCCTGACAAGATAGACTTGATCAGATATGACGTGGACTAGTAGACCTCAGTCATAACCAAGGGTATGTTGGATAATTTTTGGATTTCATGTGAACTCTCTCCCTGCTTTTAACGAAGAATTGAAAGTTAAAATATTTAAGTATCAAAACTTATTGGTTATTGAACTATTGACGTGTTTGTTTGATAATGCATTATTCTTAGGGATAATTACAATTTGCCTCTTGAGGTTTAGGTAAAATTACACTTTGCCCCTTTTCTTTTTAATACAGCCCAATAGTAATTTATGAAATCTTAATTTAAACATTACAGTAGCTATCATTCAGTAATTTCAATCTATATAGTATTTTTTTTACAATTAATGGACATTTTAAAATATTAATTTTTTCTTTCTATATTTTTTTCTGTTTTTAAAACAGAATTGGTTAAATTTCAATTAATTATTAAAAAAATACTATACAAATTGAAATTGCTTGAAGATGAAAATTGTATAGTTTAAATTAATATTTTAAAAATTACTGTTGGACTATATTAAAAAGTATAGGATAGAGTGTATATTTTTTAAACAAGAGAGGCAAAGTGTAATTTCAACCAAACCTCATGGAGCAAATTATAATTAACTCTTATTCTTATGTAAAATAATTAATTGTCAAAAATATCAATTTATTCAAACCTTACACTTTAATAAGTCTAAGAATCAATTTTATGATATTTTTGCAAAAATTAAATATTTTCTATTTAATTTATATTTTTTACGTTATTTAAATTAGGGCAAATTACAAAAGCTCTCCTGTAGTTTGATATAACTTGCACTTTGCCTCTATTTTAAAAAACATACACTTTACCCTGACTCTTTTATAGTATCCAACAACAACTTTGGAAACCCTAAATTAAATTGTCTTATAACCATATTCTAGTAATTTTAAGATTTTTGATATTTTTTTTTAGCTAACTGACCCTAGAAAAAACTGATAATTTAAAATGTCTATTAACTATAAAAGAAATATTGGATAGATCGATATTATTGGAAGATGACTATCATACAGTTTCAGAAATTGTTATTGGTTAGTATAAAAGATCTAGAGGCCAAAGTGTAGGTTTTTAAAAGTAAAGAAGCAAACTATGGGTTAAGTAAACCTCAAGCAGGTAACTATAACTTTTCCTTTAAATTCAGAAATTAACAAAAATATTTTTAAAAAAAACATCTTAAAATTACTTTTAGACTTCTTAAAGTGCAAAGTTTCAATAAATTAATAATTTCAAAAAATCATCACTTTATATAAAAAAGTACATAACAATATATTAAAATTAATGAAAACTAAACTTACAATTAAGTTACTTGGATGGTCCCACTAAAGGCTCACGGTTAATGAGCTTTAAAGTGACTTGGAGCCATGTATTGTAGAGAAATTCAAATTTAATGCGAGTTTCCATAAGTAACATACTCCTTCTGTTCCAAAATTTTTGCACCATTTTCCTTTTTGAAATGTTCTAAAATCTTTACACCATTTTTCTCTTTTAGTAAGTTTTATAATAAATTTACCACACTACCCCTATTTTTTTTTTCTTTACCATATCCCTAATTCCATCATCCTCAACCATAGAAACCAAAAACTAGGTAGTTTGGGATGGAGATTTTGCACAAGGAGACCCAAATGGCGTAAAGATCGAGGCATCACGAAAGTCGGTCCGATGAGGCTTCAGCGAGATTCTTGAATGATTAAGAACGAATGACAAGGCAATCAATGAGGTGATTGACGGAGACAAAGACCAATGGGACAAGATCCACGCGGTATAGAGATCGATGAAGAATGGTGCAGTTGACTCTAATGATGAGGTGACGAGGCAATCGGCAGAAACGACGATGAGATAGAGTTAACATGGTGACAAGGCAACGAACGCAATTGACTCTGACGATTAACGCAATTGAGAAGATGACAGAGGAAATGAAATGGTAGAACGAATAAGGACGGTGAACGAAGACCACAGGTTGATGACAGATTGAGATTTGCGAATCAATGACGGCAAATGAGGATTGCAAGTTGAGGACGAAGTGAAGCCTGCGAATCGATGATGGCACGATTGACAGAGGATGGAGGGCAAAGAGAATCAGAGAGAGCATGTGAATCAGAGAAGAAATTAGGCGAGGAGGATGATGGGGAGAAGGACACGAGGCGGAGGACTGGCGATGAGACAGAGGTTGGTGCAAATTTGGAAGATTTGTGCAAAAACACCCTTCACCTAAAATCGCATGCAATATTAAGTGGAGCAGAGATTACAAGACAAAGGGAATATAATTGGTATTTTTTGATTTATTGAAGTTTATACTTATCGAAAGAGTTACTTCTATTGGTAGAGTTTTAACGTTTTAAAACTTATAACTCTTCTTCTAAGAGTTGTTAGATGAGAATGAAAAGAAAAACGGTGGAATAAAATCAAATAAAAACTAGAAGTGCAAGAATATAATTAGTAAAGAATCAACGGAGTCCCCATGCGGGCTGCAGCTATAACTGTACTGACTTGCAATCAACTAATCTATTAACTTTGAGAATGTGGTTCGTTAGCATCTTCATCTTTATTGGCCTAATAAGTAATAACAACAACAACAAGAATAATAATAATAATAAGGTAAAATTACCAAACCCCCCAAGGTTTAATCCAACCTACTATTGTATCCTTCATTTTTTAAATACTTACATTTAGCACCCTCAAAAGTTAAAGATCCCTACATTTATCCCATTTGTCGTTAGCTACCGTCAACATACTTAAACTTACCTACACTTACCCCCACAAAAAAGAGAAAATGTTTATCTTGCTCTCCTAAATCTTCTTCCATAAAAACTTTGTCCACCAATTTCTACATCTAACAATCTATCCACCAAACTAATTATGAACACTCTTTTACCAAATTTTTAACCAAAATTCAATCTATCCTGTTCACATATCTCTTCTTTGCATTCTCGTTAGTTTTTTCGTCCGCCTCACCTCTTCTCATGGCCTTCTCCACCACCATTCTATTCTCCGCCTAGCTACCTTTCATGGCCGATTCGCTTACTGATTCATTCGTCTCTTCCTCAATTTTCTCCACTACTTTTCCTTCTTAATTTCGCATAAGAGCATCATCACCTGACTTTGACAATTTGAGAGAATGAAGGCTTTAATTTGTATGATTTGAAACTTGTAGGATTTGATTTTGGATGAGAAGATCATCACCTAGCTCGTTTTTTCTAATTTCCAAACCTTAGAAATCTAAGCCCAACAAAACCTAAATGAGAGCGCAAATGAATAAAAGCATCGAGAAAGAAAAAGGAGTAGCAGACGAAGAAAAACATCGAGAGAGAAGGAGAAACGGTCATTAATAGAGGAGAAAAAAAATGCTCAATTTCATGAATAAAAAAGGTGTCTGGGTCGCAAATGGAGAGAGAATGAAGCTCAATTTTGTAAACGGAGGAAAGAATAGTGGCTGCCCACATTGGCGATTCTGAAACGAGATCGAATTGTCAGAGAGCAAATCATTTGCACATATTTTTTAAATCATTCGATTCAAGGAGACGTTAGAATCGGGAATTGCCATGAATGCCGTAAAAATTAGGAAATCGTTTGAAACAGCTTTGAGAGATGGCGTGTTCATCTCTTTCTCTAGCCGAACTCACTGCATGTTCATCGAGAGATCGAGGCGACGTTGAAATCCTGTGGTGTTGAAATCTAGGCAAAAATTGGAATTGGAATCCTACAGTGTCGAGGCGGATTCTTACGAGTAAAGAATGGTACCTGGATGGTACTAGAAAAAATAAACCCACAAAGGATGAGTAGACCCAAGTAGATTTGTGAGTAAATTTAGGTGGGGGTAAAACGATCAAACGAAGAAGACTGGGAAGAATATAAGAGTTTTTCCTTTTGTTTTTTTAACGGCCTTTGATGAAGTTAGCTCTAGAGAATGTAGGTTTCACTGAGCCTCAAAGTGTTAAGGTAGGTTTCTTAAAATAATGAGGAGCAAAACTATAGGTTTGGTAAACTTTCCTAATAATAATAATAATAATAATAATAATAATAATTCATTTCATGGCTTAACAGAATACAATCACAACCTTCCAATTTATGAAGCTCACTTTCCCAACTGTGCAAGTCCTTGTAAATAAAAATATAATCAATAACAAGCTTTTCATGGATGAATTGAATTTTTAAAACAAGAAAATACTAAGATATAAAATACAACAAAATAATTTTGAACACACATATAAAAGCACTTTTATACTTTAGGTAAAAGATGCAATTTATCTATGAGATTGTATATAAAGAAAACTTAATCACAAATGTCTCAACTTTAACTTCTACCATAACTTGTGGATATTAGATTTTGTATATAAGGCAACTGAAATGGTGGAGCACCAAAAAAAATTAAATAATCTTGTTTGCCTAGAAGTATTGTTGCACTAAAATGTTGCAAGGGAACACATAGTGTAGCGACCTTACCTTAAATAGGGTCCTCCAAAGAAGACTATGAAAACGAGTTTCACATTAGTTGCAATTGGCTAGTTAATTATTTGTCTTATTTTCAAATCTTTCATGCTTTTAGTTAATAACCTACAATGTACTATACATTCACTTGGCTCCACTTAGATTTTTACTTTAAGAACAATACGTCAAAAATGTTGTTGGCATTTATAGAACATTAATAAAACACAAGCCAAAGAATAAAAACATGGTGAATTTACCTACAAGTAATAACCATGCATGTACATTGTTTTTCAAATAAAAACTATGCACATGCCCAGAAGCAACTTATTAACTACTTGATCTAAGAACATCATATGCTAAACTAATATAAAAATGTACACTGAAAAGTTACTATTAAGATCCATGCTCCACTATGTGCCATTAGCCTCCAAAGGCTGCAAACAACTATAGTTAGTACAAACACATAACCAGTAATAAACTAGAATTGATAATGATTCATTAGGTGGTTACCCGCATTACAAATGCTAGCTCGACAACTCTCAAAGGTCAATAGTTCCTTACTGATACAATCTGTACAATAACACTAAAAGGAGTGAGAATCCAAAAATTTCCAGTATGGGATTTAGGTACCTATAAAGAAAACCCAATGACACTCATATACACATAATATATGAAATCTATTACAGGTCCGATGCAATATGATGACTAACATATGCGTATACAGTTGGGTCCCTTAAGACCCTTCTTCATCCTAGTCCTCACATAGATGTCACCTCATGTCTAGTGAGTTCTGGTCTCTAAATCACTCATAGTAAGCCTCGGCTTGCTGACGTCCTAGTGAATTAATCTCACTAAATATTCTTTCCTTTATTGTTACACAAGTAAACATGGTGGATGCTCTTTGATTAAGTTCTAAGAAACTCATTAGGTGTACTAAGCTCCTTCATAGTACCTCAAGTCATTAGCTCACTTAGGCCACTATAATACTAAGCCTCCACCCAACTAGGCACACTAGGCTTTCACTTGGTGTCTCGAGCTAATAAGCTCACTTATGTCACCAAGGTACTAAGCCTAAACCATTTAACTTACCAAGGATACACTAAACTTTCACTTGCACCTCGAGTCATAACTTGACAAGGATATAAATGCACTAAACTTCCATCCATAGTGCTTCACTATCCACCATTACTTGGTTCATCCTATCCACGGTAAAATACTAGCTTACTGAGTTCTAAGGAACTTTATTAAGTGCACAAGGATCCTATATTGGTACTTTAGGCCCAAGGCCTCAAACTAGGCTACTCATACTAATGGCATCCTATTGTAGTCACAGTAGTTCACTAAAATTAGTCACCCAATCAAATTCATGCTCCTTTGTCATAATGCCTTCACTTTTAAGCAAAATGCCACCTCACCTGGATTGATTTAGACTTAAGTAAAAACATGAAAGTTGTAGATCTTTCTTTTAGCTTTATGTGGGTTCTTGAATCGGTTCAATTGAACACCTGAGCAAAATATTATGGTTAAAATATTATAGCATATAGATGATGTCTAGCAACACGGCACCATACGTAATTTCTTTTATGTTCCAATTGTGCCTAGTTATTGCAAACTTGTTTCCTACCTTCTTAAGAGGTTTCCAATGACCTCCCAAAGCCTTAGGGATGTCATCCCAAACTCCAAACCTCCACATATGACTACAATGAAACTTCTTATGCCATCAAAACCTAGCCCTTACTGCTTTAACACACCATATAAGGCCTTGAAATAAGCTATCCTACCATGAACAACACAGTCCCCAAAAAATTCAATTTTCACAATTCATATGAAATCACAAGTAACCAAGCTAAGAAATACATCAATAGAGTATGTAAACTAAATCTCTTACCTCAATTGAAGAGAAACAAGCAACATCAAGCACATCTAAGCAAATTGGGCTCTTTTAAGGGGTTTTCTATGGTTCCAATAAAATTTGTCATAAATGGCACTAATTCAAGCTCAATCAAGCTAGACCCAAACTTATACAACCTAAAAAAACCAATAACAACTCAAGAATAAAGAGAGCAAAATGTACCTAAGCTAACCAAGCATGAAAAACACCACCTAAGGCTTACCACACAAAAACCATGCAAAAGAAAGCTCTTTCATGCTTTGTATACCTCATGGGGTATTGATTTCCACCAAAATTTGATTAAGGGATGAATCTTTGACCATGAATTTTGAGAGAAGATGGAAAGCTACGGGAATGAAGAAGGGAGATAATGATAGTGAAGACCACCTCCCCTAAATGGGTTTAAAAACTTAACTTTCCCTTCTTTAGTTCCCCAACTTATTTTTTTATTTTTGAAAAAAAGCTCTTATGCCCAAATAGTGCGATAAACTTAGGTAATTTTTATCTCAACTTTGGTTTCTTGTCACTTAAATCCATAAGAACAACTTATAAGCTTAAAAAAGTTCCTATCACCTTAGAGGTAAAATGACCATTTTGCCTCCAGTGACACGTAGATACCAAAATAATCTAGAAACTATCTAACCCTTAATAAACTTGCTTGACTTGCTAATTTAAACTAATTGAGGTATTTAGCCAGGGATTTGAATTTAATTAAAGTCTTATCTAACTGTTGTTGGTCCATTGCCTAAAAGGCTATAACACATAGTTGTCATAAATCATTAATATGAGCCCTTTAAGAAATTTAAATAAATTTAAAATAGAGGAAGTGAGTAGTTTACTACCTAAATAGAAAAATCATATACAACTGTCATTGCCGAACAATTTTGAATGAGGTGAGTTGAGCCATGAGTGAGAGATCCTTAGGCATGGAAGTTTCTTAGGCTAAAACCTAGAATTAGGTGATGATGCATAGGCAAGGCCACTAAGAAAAAATGAAACACAATGATCATAATGGAGAATGATGATGGTGGTGGACCTGGATAATATGTGAGCAATGGCCACCACTGACAATGATGATGGTGGATTTTCAGCTAGGCTGTAAAGGTTTTTCTTTTCCATTTTTGTCTCAGTGAATTAGGAATTAGGAATGGTTGAATGGATTAGGGGTAATAGTTCAAGAATTAGGATCAGAAGCCCGTTAAGCTTGATGCCATAAAATGGTACAAGTATCATAGGGCTGGAGCTCTGGCCATTAAGATACTGAGTCCATATTTTGGCTCAAGTTCAAGTTTGAACTCAACAAAACTTGACTCAGCAAGCCTTAAACAGAGCTTGAGCTTAAGAAACCAAATAAGAGCTTGACTCGTTCACACCCATATAAAGAAGTATTGGTTGGCTTTAATTTTAGTTTTTCTAGAAAAATAATCAATATTGGCAATAATATTAGATAACCTAAATATATACCAAAACATAATTAATATGATATTTATGAATTTTTAATTCAACATAGAAAGAAAATAAAAATTAAACAAAATAAAACTGCACTAAATGTTGAATTCTTTAATTTAAATTTTATTGAAAATGAACATAAAAAAATCAAACCAATTTAGTCATTTTGGCATATGCACCAATAACCTAAGCAAACCCGAATTTGGCTTAAAACCTGAAAAAACCAAAGTTGAGGGCACCTGATATTGAAATTGACCTGACCTATATTAAATATAAATAAACCTAAAACAACCCAAACCCATATAACATGATCTGCACCCGACATGGATCCGAATTCATATTAACCCAATTAGTTTTATAATTAGTAATAAACTCACATTTTCTGCTTTATAATAGAAATAATATATGTTTGCCCTTATACCAAAAATGCTT
Source organism: Aquilaria sinensis (assembly GCA_005392925.1). Lineage (NCBI taxonomy): Eukaryota > Viridiplantae > Streptophyta > Magnoliopsida > Malvales > Thymelaeaceae > Aquilaria > Aquilaria sinensis. The sequence continues at coordinate 295,333 of SMDT01001941.1, read as the reverse complement.
CATAAAAGGATAATATTGCAAACACTAATTAAAGTATACGAGGTTTATTTTTCTTACACGTTCCTGCAATTCAATCTATGGTAGTATTTATTGCAAAAATAGCAAAATAAAATATTAAAATTTGAGGGCAAAAAGAGAAACAGTTAGAGTTTTAAACATTATAAATGGGTTTAACATTTGACATAAGAAACTTTTCTATGAAAATAAAAAACTAAGATTTGAAATTGACCTAATATTAGGGTCTATAAAATAAAATTTTGGTATTAATAAAGTAAAAAAGTGAAATTTTAGCAACTAAAAGTAGTATTTAACTATTGACACAAAAAAATAAAGTGAAAAATAGTTTGAATTGGGGGTTTAAACTAAAAAAATCCTAGCAACATCTATGACAGTTCAAGCCATGGCCAAAATAGAAGGTTGAAAAAGTGCCGAGTTGAATTGGATAGTAGGCTAATTATATTCAGTTTAAAATAGTTATCAAGTTTCATATTTTGTTCATGTTTTGATTGAAAACAATATGAATGAGCTTTTAATCTAGCGGGTTTGAGTTGTTTCCTTAAATTAAAGGGAAAAGTCAAAATTGAGCTAAGTAATAAGTAAATTGAGCTTTATTTGAATTTTGTATCGACCTTGAAATTTTGTTTAGCCTTGGCTTTATAACATCTTAAGCAAGCAACAAATGATCTTTAACTCGAGCTGAGCTCAAGCCGTTCATTTATTTTTTCACCCATATGAAAATCAAACAAACCATAATAACCAAGTTTTCCTTTAGAAGATATTGGATTTGTTCTAATCAATTAACTCATAATTTTGATGATAACAAAACATTTATGAAGGACAAATATGTTTATTTTAGTTTGCAAGATAATTAGACAAATTTATATATTTTGTAGATAATGTTTAATGACCTCAAATTCTAGGTTTCAAAAAAGCTGGTATTTCCCTTTCCTTACCTAAAATACTAATACCTCTGCCCCTGTGTACTTGTAAAGCATACTTATGAATACAAAAAATAATGTCCTTAAATAAGTTGGCAAGTGAAAATCTAGAAGTTGTTGGAAACTATGGTGCAGATGAAGCAAAAACAACAATTGAAAAATTTTCAACATATTGAAATTAGAGCTAAATTTTGAGGCCTAGATGGTTGCAGTTCTAAACAAGTAAAGTTTCAAACAAAACTTAAGCACAAATCTTCAGTTCAGAAAAATCATTGAAAATTCAATTTAAAATCATGTTAACTCACCCAGCTACATGGGTTAAGTGCTGACAAGTCATTAATGTGCAATCTAGTCATTAGAGATCAAATATTTGGTGGATATGCAAGACTTAGATTTCAACCGAGTGAATTTTTTTCACTTGATTGAAACTGCGAAAGAGAGGCATTTTTTTTCCGTCAAGTTTGATAACGACGTTGGTCTACTTTATTGAAGCCTTTTATAACCTTTCTAGCTCCTTTGCAACTTGTCTTTTGCCCTAAGTGAGCATAAATACATGAAGAAATGTATTAGTCAAGACACTTGGCCATTGGATAAAAGACTCATCATCAAAGTGTTCATCATTTGTGGAAAGAGCCAAGTTTGTGCTTTCGTTTATAAATCTAGCAATAGTGCTATTGTATAAGCCAGTATATCTTGTAAATACTTTAAATTTGAGAATCTATTGAGTGTTATAATGGTTTTTAATGATCCTTAAAGAAAACTAAGGAGAGTGACTTCTAATGAGCCTTGAAGAAAACTAGGCAACATGGTTTTTAGTTAGCCTTGAAGAAAACTAGAGATTAGTTGGTAGTGAACCTTTGAAAAAACATAATTGTAATCTTAATCAAATGATAATGGAGGAACTTTCAAGTGGGCAAGGTTGAAGAAAGGATGTAAGCTCTTGTGGGTGGAGTTGAATCTTTATAAATCATGGTATCATATTTTCCTTATCATCTTTTTTTACTTACTTTATTATGCTTATTATGACTTGATTTATTCTTGATTTTTTGTTGAGTAAATTTGGTTGTTAAATTTAATTTTTCAAAAAATTTTAAAATAACCAATTCACCCTTCTTGGTTGCACTTTGGCCAACAAAATAGAAATAACCTCCTTACAAAACTGATGTTTAGCAAAGATACAAAAATTAAATTAAAGTTTCTAGATGAATAAAGCAAATAGAAATATTATAGATTATGCACAAAACTCAAAGTGATATTTAACATTAACTTAATAAAGGGAAAAAAAAAGAAATGAAAAAAGGGAAAAAAAAACCAAAATGCCAAACAAATAGAATTTAAGAACTGAAATAAAAAAGATCAATGGCTCAAGGACTGAAACAAATTTAAACACCAAAAAATGCAAAACAGACAAGTTCTTGTGAAAGTCCTTGTAGTTTTTTCTTAGGTAACTGTAGTCCTTAAACTTGTAGATATGTTGACCCGGTCACTGCCAGCATATTGTCTCTGAAGATCTCATAATTAGATAAAATAGTTTAGGGACCAAAATGGAAGAGAGGAAATCTGGAGGTACCTGGAAGAAGGGTTATACCATTACCTAAGGGATAAAAAAGTGTTATTTGTGAACAAAGTTCCTATTTGACAATTAATATATAGTTAAGTATAATATAGTTATAATCTCTATCAAGGTCTAATCATCAGATGGAACAATTTAGGGAACAAAATGAAAGAAAGGAAATCTATTAGGACTGGAAGTGGCATTAGACCATTACCTACAAAAAATGACAAAAAGAAAAAAGAAAAAATGTATTATTAATTTTAGTTGTAATGTGTGTAGAACTTTATTAGGTTTAGGTTATAACATAACCTCAAGTCAAATAAATTAATACTCATAATAGTACAAGTTAATAAAATTCTTTATATTTGTAGCATTAATCATATATGTATATATATATATATATACATATAGGTACCAAAACAGGTTAATTAACTATTGTAATTTATGTATCGAGTACTAATATTACACACTGTTAATATTTCTGCATCTTCTGCTTTTCTAAAGAGATTTGTATACATGGACTGGTGGGACTCAAACAGTTCCTTTTTCTTTTTTCTATTTGCCTTTTGCCAAAAATATAATTAGTATTTAAGAACCAGATACTGATCAACAGTTATTAGTGACTAAAATTTTTTAAAAATTTTCTAAGCCTATTTGAAATAAATCTGATGAATAAAAAGCTTCAAGGAGTGGAAAGGTAAAAAAGACTAAGGCCAAGTCAATTTGGATTAATAATACTACATTAATAGTATTCACATTATATATAGTAGTAATTATTTTCACAAACGATATGATTACTGGAAATATATACTTTAAAAATTTGAAGAAGTAATTTTAAAATATTTTTATTGTAAAATGTAATTAATATTTATTTTTTTAATGTTGGGAAAACTCAAATTTCCATAAAAATTTATTTTTAATAATTGATTTGTAATGGCAATTCTTTGTCCTAGTTGGCTGTAATTGTACCCTTTTTTATTTTTTCTTGAATGTTTTAACAAATACTTTTTTTATTAAAAAAATAATTATTATACCAAAATGGCAAACAAATAAAATTTAAGAACTAAAAGAAAAAAGGTCAATGGCTCAAGGGCTGAAACAAATTTAAACACCAAAAAATGCAAAACAAACAAGATCTTGTGAAAGTCCTTGTAGTTTTTTCTTAGGTAACTGCAGTCCTCAAACTTGTAGATTTGTTGACCCCGCCACTGTCAGCATACTGTCTCTAAAGATCTAATAGTTAGATGAAATAGTTTAGGGACCAAAATGGAAGAGATGAAATCTGGAGGTGCCTAGAAGAGGGGTTAGACCATTACCTAGGGGATAAAAAATTGCTATTTGTGAACAAAGTTCCTATTTGACAAGTAATATATAGTTAAGTATAATATAGGTATAATCTCTATCAAGGTCTAATCGTCAGATGGAACAATTTAGGGAACAAAATGAAAGAAAGGAAATCTATTAGGACTAGAAGTGGCATTAGACCATTACCTACAAAAAATGACAAAAACAAAAAAATGTATTATTAATTTAGTTGTAATGTGTGTAGAACTTTGTTAGGTTTAGGTTATAACATAACTTCAAGTCACATAAATTAATACTCATAATAGCACAAGTTTATAAAATTCTTTATATTTGTAGCATTAATCATATATATATATATATATATATATACCAAAACAGGTTAATTAACTATTGTAATTTATGTATCGAGTACTAATATTACACACTGTTAATATTTCTGCATCTTCTGCTTTTCTAAAGAGATTTGTATACATGGACTGGTGGGACTCAAACAATACTTTTTTCTTTTTTTCTACTTTCCTTTTGCCAAAAATATAATTAGTATTTAAGAACTAGCTACTGATCAATAGTTATTAGTGATTAAAATTTTTTAAAAATTTTCCAAGCCTATTTGAAATAGATGTGATGAATAAAAAGCTTCAAGGAGTGGAAAGGTAAAAAAGACTAAGGCCAAGTCAATTTGGATTAATAATACTGCATTAATAGTATTCACATTATATATAGTAGTAATTATTTTCACAAACGATATGATTACTGGAAATATATAATTTAAAAAATTGAAGAAGTAATTTTAAAATATTTTTATTGTAAAATGTAATTAATATTTATTTCTTTTAATGTTGGGAAAACTAAAATTTCCATAAATATTTATTTTTACTATTCGGTTTGTAAGGCCAATTCCTTGTCCTAGTTGGCCGCAATTGTACCCTTTTTTATTTTTTCTTGAATGTTTTAACAAATAATTTTTTTTATTAAAAATGACTATTATACCTATGTAGTATTAACTTTCAAATAATTTTGGTTCTAAATAAAAAATGAAAATAAAAATAAAGCACAATAATCGAATGTTTAAACCTTGAGTGATGTACTAGTAATATTAGATCAATCATGTCTTGCTTAAGCAATAATGTTTAAATCATGAGTCTGTATTTGCACAACTTAAAAAAGTTTAAAATTATGAAGGTATTTTTGGTACTCACTTTTGTTGGTGTACATAGCAATACTCAGGAAAAAAAAACACTCATTTTGTGGACCGTTTTCTAAGAGTGAGGTCAACAAGAAATTATCTCAAAGATATATTATGTACCAACACCTTAAGCATTGATTTTTTAAATCGTTACTTGAGATCTAAGGTTAAACTCTCTCACTTTATATTGGTATCTCTCACAGATATAAAGAAAATGATCGAAGGTTGCTTCATGTCATTTAAAGGTATTATATTGATACAATTATCAATTAAAATAATTTTTTTTAGAATTTTTTTTATAAATTTTTCATGCTTAAATATATAATGTGTGTGCGTGCGCTGTTGTAAAAAAGCAAAAAAAACAGTAAAATTGCTTTGTGGACATGTTAAGTGATTGTCTTACAATAAACAAAAAATTATTGCCTTCAACTACTTGGTGGAGTAGTAAAAGGGACATAAGGGGAAACTGGGGCAGAAGGTTTAACTCTCACCTCACCCACTTTCCGCATGTATAATGTCATTTATATTGAGTCAGTAGTTTTTTAGGTTCTGAATAAGTTGTTATTCTCCTTTACCTTTAAATATATTAGCTACTAACCATGCACTCTTTTATAATGATTCTGAATTACTAAAAAGTGAAAAAAAAAACAAAAAACAAAAGTGTTGCAGAAAAAATTTGTGGATGTGTATATATGATTATATACCCACTTTAAATCACTTTTAGAAAAGTCGTCGGCATAACAAAACAAAAATTTTATTGTCGGATGGAAGCGGCATAGTTTAGCATTCATATTCTTGTTTTGCACTCCAACATAAAACTAATTATACATCTCTTAGGTTTTTTTAAGGCTAGTTTATTTCATTCAAAAGTAGAAAACTTCTTATTCATGTTCAGAAACCTGCATATTGTCTGATTAAATAAGAATAACTTGTTCTTGGATTTTTATAGCCCTGTTCCCGTTATATCTTCTCCGATGAGTACCTTGTCTCTACATGTCTAACCATACTTGATATTTCTGTTGTACAATATGGATTTTGATGCCAGAAAGCTTGTATCGCTACTGAAAAATGCCCCGCATTGAAAATTACGTTTCAAAAATGAATTGATGGTTTTCAGGCAAGGTACGAAACGATTTCTACAAGGATATAGAATTCGATCGACGTCAAACGACCTAATTGGAACGAAAACATGTTTGCCATAAGCATAACTTTTATACCATACCATATTCTTTGCCTATTTGTATTTATCTATGTCAAATAATTTGATGTTTCTCGCATTAGTCTGATATCCTCATGGAGTATGTACTCCAAGGCAGAAGAAGTCTAAACGTCTGTTAACTTTGATTTGTAGGAGAAACGTAAGTCAGAGACTTATAGGTTAGGGGTGCGGATTAGGTGGGCTTATATTTATCTTTCCTTTTTTTAATTGTTTCCATTTATCAAAATAGGAGGTACGGTAATAATGTGAATATTAGTAGCTTTTTTGTTTTTTTGGTTCAAGGATTCTTTCCAACACGTCAAGACTCAATAGGAAGCCAGAGTGATGTTGGTCTCTTTGTGAATTCATTATCCCGATAATAACAATCTTTTACCAACAATTTTTGTAGCGCTTTTGAATTTTTTTGAAATTTTTCTTCAAGAGATGTTTACTAACTTCTGTTATGTGGAGCATATCCTTCATGAGTACAATCCCATTTAAATATGTCAATAATTGCAGATATCTTTATAATGTTACACATATAAAATTTCGATAAAAGAAATATTTAAGAGAAGTTAGAAATTAAAGCATTTTTTGGGATGAATAAAATTTTAGTTATCAAATAAAAACTTTGAATTAACAAAATTTGAAAAAATATCAGCCTCATTTAATTTCTTTATTTATATTTATAATTTATGATATGTGTGCCCTTTTGACACTGTTTTAGGAAAAAGAAAGGATTAATTATAATTTACCCCTGAGGTTTAGAATAAATTACACTTTACCCCTCATATTTAAAAAATAAACACTTTACTACCTATATTTTTAATATAGTCCAACAACAATATTTAAAATATTAATTTAGACCATATGGGTGTTATATTCAACCAATTTAAAATGGTATATTATTTTTTTTAATGATTAATTGATATTTAAAAATATTGTTTTAAAAATAAAAAAGAAATACAGAAAGAAAAATTAATAATTTAAAATATCTATTAACTATAAAAAAATATCATATAGATAGAAATTATTGGAATATGGCTACCATAATATATAAATTAATATTTCAGAATTTACAGCTGGAATATATTAAAAAGTAGAGATAAAGTGTATATTTATGAAATAAGATGGGTAAAGTGTAATTTATCTTAAAATTCAATGGGCAAATTGTACTTATCCCAAAAAAAGCAGAGCTTTTGTTAAAGCTAACCAAATGGGCCAGGTAAAGAGATAGGCTCTGCACCAGGTTGGCCCACTACTTTTCTTCCTTCAGCCCAGCTCAGCCTAAATTAGTAAACGAACGAAAGCGGTGCTTTTTTTGGATAGTTTCGATTATCTGATGAATTCTTCTCGGCCACCCAGCGACGAGAAATGAGAAATGAGCAGCGCTCTTTCTTTCGGTCCGTTAATTCAGTTGAAAATCCCTCCAGGTTGCCGCTCCAAACGATCTGTGGCCAAGTCCACATCAATCTCCGCTCATCTTGACGATCCCCAGCCGCAAAAGCAGCTCGACCTCTCCGTTCTTCGCTTCACTTTCGGTAAAGATTCATTCTTTTCCAGAATCACTCACCTCAATATTTTCTTTTAATATAAGACTGTTCGCGTCGTTTTAAGGGATTCCTGGGTTGGACGAGTCTTACTTACCCAGATGGATTGGTTACGGGTTCGGTTCTCTTCTTGTGTTGAACCACTTTCTTGGGTCAGGTTCAGCCACGGCTGCGCAACTGGTGAGAACAGAAGAAAAAGATGATCACTTTCTAGTTTCATTCTGTTTTTCTTTTTACCCCTCTTAATGATATGAATTGTTGGTTTTTATTGGATGGATTTATTTCTATGTTTTTTCTTTCTTGTTCAGAGGTCAGAGGCATTGGGTCTTTCTTTGGCTGCTTTCTCCATTGCACTCCCTTATCTAGGTAAATTTCTCAAGGTAATTTTCCTACTGGGTTCATTTTCTGACTCAGGGTATATTATTTTAGTAGGGAAAAAAAACATGTGAAAGCTTTTTAATTTGAACATTTGATGCTAAATTTGCAGGGTGCCGCTCCGATAGAGAGAGCGGCTGTTCCTGAGGGTGTGGAGCAAATATTTTTCATGTCTCCAAATGTATCTGATGATCAAAAGGAGGACTTGGCATGGGCAACATATGTCTTATTGCGAAACACAAATACTACATCTGTGGTGTGTTCCTTTGTGATTACATCGTACTGAAAAATAGGTTGCTGGTGTTTTATCAATTTATTCAACCTTAATGAGGTTTCATGTACAGTTGATATCAAGTCAGAGTGAGTTTTGTGTTCGTGGTTATTGGAATACACCAAGTGGTGCAGCCAAAAGCCAGATAGTTAAGTGGTTTAGAAGCCAAATTGAAAAGACTGGCCTTTCTGATCTGGAAAACTCTCTGTATTTTCCACAGCCAGCAGGTAAACGAGAGAGTTTCCTTGTTTTTTACATACAACATCCATGCCTTCCTTCTGTCAGCTGAACTTTTAGGGATACATGTACATTTCTGGCTATGTATACAAGTACGTATGTAGAAATCTGTCCAAAAAGCTTTTCTTTCTTTTACTAACAGATACTTGCACTTATCTGCTGAATCTAGAAAATTGGTTACTGTTCTCAGTGGTATTCTATGGTTGTTATGTAGCGGTTCCTCTAAGTGAATATTGTTGTGGCTTTCTGTTGGCTACTGCTCCAAGCATCTTGCATCTGCTACCAAGATGTTGAAGTTTCTACCTTCGATTAGGGCTTTTCATCCTTTATTTTTTTCAGACATCTGGTAGTTAGGTTTATTTTACAAAGTCTCTCTAGTACTATGGCTTTAGTAATTTACTAGCCGTGTATTACATTTTTGCTTTCTGATCCTTCGGACTTTCAGTGCCAGGAGACTCAAAAGATATGAGCTTTCTTTTACAGATTCTGGGTTCTGGGAGGTGCTTCCCAAAGAGACTTGTTCTTTCTTGGTTGAACCAGTGAGGGAAGATCCAATGCCAACTGCTACCGAGACGCAAGTTCAAGGGTTCATCCTATTGGCTTCAAGCATGAGATATGCTTACAGTGATAAAGATAGAGCCTGGATCAAAGCTGTTGCAAGGAAATTCAGAAACAAGAGCACATATGTCAACCTAAGTTGAAATTTGAATCAGCTTTCTATTTTGTTAATTTTCGTGAGTCTAGTTCAGTGATAGCCACCGGGGAGGCCTACTTCAAGTTGTCCATCCTGTACTGTCAACTAATTTAGCACAATTCTCAAGGTTGAATTATTTCAACCTACAAAGGTTCATCCAAGGAACATGCTGCAGCCTGCAAAAGTGGAGTGGAAAATTTATTTCAAATTGTAGGGTAGTAGGCACTTCTCAATATGATATCACCATAATTACTGATTTTTTTAAGAAAAAAATAATCTTTTTTTTTTAATATTTTTTGCTGAACCCGAATTCATTGACAACATTTCCTTGGCTCGTAAGAGTTAAGGCTAACTTGAATTTTCTGTCTTGTGTCAGAACTCGTCTGTTGTTGGCATGCTCAAATTTTCAAAGAGATCATAAAATGAGGGCTGACGGCAACCTTCGCCAGTTGCCTTCCCCTCTACCATCTCCCTATCACAACAACACGTGTCCCAATAATTTTGAAATATCAACTCCGACTGTCCCACGTTGTCAAGTTTTTACCTATTAAGACGTTAATTCAATTGATGGTCCTCAATTTATTTTCTTGCACGAATCCGACCCCTGATCTTTATTTTTCTCTAAAACGGGTAGTTTCTATTTTATTTTATTTTATTTTTTACTTTTTAAAATCCTGATTCTGCTCGTCTTTGCTCTCTCTCTCTCTCTCTACTGGAGTCCATCGCCAAATTCATCAACCTTAACAAGTTCAAAAATTGTATAATCTTCTTTGGCATTAAGATTAGAAATTGAGGTCAGAATGAAAAAAACTATCATGCAACAAATCCACGGTACTCAGGGCAAAGGGTATATTTGCGAACAATCAAAATTATTTTTGTTGACAATGAAGAACACGATTCGGGATGACTTTAGGTGGGGATGCGAGAGCAACGATGGTGGCTAAGGTCGTCGACGAATATTCTGCAGCAACAGTGGCAATGGAGGAAGCGTGGAACAAGTCAAAGTAAAGAGGCGGAGGGGCTGGTCCTTGGCGGGGATGGGGCGGCTGAAGGGCAGTTGAGCAAAGGATTCAACATTCAAGAAGCCTTTAATCTCAGATCTGGCGGCTTGATCTGGTTGTAAGGGCCCATGGACATTTGGATGGTGGAAGATGTGGACTACATTTAGAATTAGTAGGAAATAGTGCGAGGAGGGAGAATTTGGCCCATGGGTTGTTGATTTTGGGGAATTTGCCATGAGCAATTGAAAATCAGGAGAGAGAGAGAGAAGACAATGAGGAGTTGAAAAATAACAATAAACTGGGACCAAGGTCAGGAGAGAGAGAGACAGAGAGAGAGTCGGAAAGGGAGAAAAAAATAAAGATCAGGGGTTGGATTTGCACAAGAAATTAAACTAGGACCAATAATTCAGTATTACCCCTTTCTCATTAAGAAATTTGACAAAGGCCGGATCCTTGTTTGTTTTGGAAAATTGCAAAAACACCCCCTGACGTTTTCCCTAACCTACAATTACACCCTCCTATTTTAGAAAACCTATAGTTTCCCCCTCAAACTGTTACATCTATTAGCTTGTCTGATATGTTAGTGGGCCAAATCAACAACAATATTCATCTCATGCCACCTCCAATCCATTTTCTCTAAATGTATGATATATTTCTAATAATTTTTTCATTCATGAATAATTTATATATTTATAAATTTACTATTAATTTCTAAATATATAATATATTTTCATCTTATAAAGCAAAATTAGTATTAATTTACTTTTTAACATCTTATTCATTTTTTAATTAATTAACTAATTTGATGCATCTGTTATCACTAATTTGATGAATTTTTTATCTAAATACTTTCAATATGAACTAAACTGTCCGGTATAACATTAAGCTAGTTATATAGGTGGAAGCATATGTGGTTTTAATTGGCAGATGGTGATAAATAAGGGCAGTATAACATGAACTAATTAGCTTAATTAGTGATACTAGTAATTAGAACAAATTTTGAAAGAAAAAAAAATCTTGCTTCCATATATTTATCTTCCAATATGTGAATTTATTATTAGCTTTAATCAATTTTATTCCAATTAATCAATCATCTTTCTCTCTCTCTCTCTCTCTCTCTCTCTCTCTCTCTCTCTCTCTCTCTCTCTCTCTCTCTCTCTCTCTCTCTCTCTCTCTCATGCAGTGACTGATACGTAGCTAATAAATTTAATTAGAAGACAAAATAAAAGTAACACAAACCAACAAATTTATTCATACGATTTTTTCCTACATAAGAGACTAATGCACGAATCAATATGGTAATTTTAAAAGAAAAAAAAAGAAAATAACACGATATAGTCATATATAAATAAAATAAAATAAACATGATCTGATGAAATATATTTTAACTACAGATAGTGTGCTTTATTTTATTTTATTTATATATGACTATATCGTGTTATTTTCTCTTTTTTCTTCTTTTAAAATTACCATATTGATTCGTGCATCAGTTTTTTGTATATAAAAAAAATCGTATGAACAATTTTCTTGGTTTGTGTTACTTTTATGTTGTCTTTTAATCAAATTTATTAGTTACAGATCAGTCACTGGATAAGAGAGAGAGCGGGGGATGATTGATTAATTAGAATAACATTGAATAAAGCTAATAATAAATTCAGATATTGGAAGATAAATATATGGAAGCAAGATTTTATATTTTTTTCTTTCAAAATCTGTTCTAATTACCAATATTACTAATTAAGCTAATTAGTTCACGTTATGCTTCCCTTATTTGTCATCATCTACCAATTAAAACCACACATGCTTCCACCCATATAACTAGCTCAACGTTATATCATACGATTTAGTTCTTATCGAAGGTATTTAGATAAAAAAATCCATCAAATTAGTGATAACAGATGCATCAAATTAGTTAAAATATATTGTTTCTAAAAAATGACACTTCCCCATTTGAATTAATTAAAAAAATGAATAAGATGTCAAAAATTAAATTAATACTAAAATTTCTTTATAAAGATGGAAATATATTATATATTTAGAAATTAATAGTAAATTTATAAATATATAAATTATTCATGAATGAAAAAATTATTAGAAATATATTATACATTTAGGGAAATTGGATTGAAGGTGGCATTGGATGAATATTGTGGTTGATTTGTACAAATTGAAAATCTTGTTAGTCAATCAGGGCATTTCTCCCACTAACATATTAGACAAGCTAACGGGTGTGACAGTTTGAGGGGGAAACCTGTAAGTTTTCTAAAATAGAGGGAAGCAAGTGTAGGTTGGGGGCAAACGTCCAGGGGGTTTTGTAAATTTCCCTTTTTTTGTGAATACAAAGGCTAGTCAGTAGCAGCAATTGATATTTTCAAGGGTTTTGTAAATTAATACACTCTCTGTTTCACAAAAGCTGTCCTCTTTACTATTCACAGCAATTAATTTATGATTTTATTTCTTTTAAAATTTATAATAAAAATATGAAATTTTTACATGAAAATGAAACTTTAAAGATTTTAGTTTCTAAATATCATTTTTGATAATTTTTTTCAATTCATATTAATATAAATATATTCAAGTCAAACTTTAGTCAAAAAAGGTAAAAGGGATAGCTAATATGAAACGGAGGGAGTAGTAAATTTATAAATATATAAATTATTCATGAATGAAAAAATTATTAAAAATATATCATACATTTAGGGAAAATGGATTGGAGATGGCATTGGATGAATATTGTAGTTGATTTGCACAAATTAAAAATATTGTTGGTCAATCAGGGCATTTGGCCTACTAACATATCAGGCAAGCTAACAGATGTGACAGTTTAAAGGAAAAAACTGTAGATTTTTTAAAATAGAGGGGTAACTGTAGGTTAGGAAAAATATTGGAGGGTTTTGTAAATTTCCCCTTTTTTTTGGTGAATACAATGGCCTGTCATTAGCAGCAATTGATATTTTCAATGGTGGGACACGTGTTGTTTTGATAAAGAGAGGGTAAAAGGTGATGGTAAAAACGCGAAGGTGCCTTTCAATGCTCTCATAAAATTGCTCAATGGATTCCTTTATCGTTCCATGGTAAAACTGCTTCAAACACATATGCTTGGGATGATAATAATAATAATAATAATAATAGTAATAATCATTATCATCATCATCATCATCATTATCTGAAATTTAAATGTATAGAGTGTGGAATCTTCACTCAAAGTACACTGATGCACGGGGATATCAATTTGAATCATACCCTGTAGATACCTGATCCTACTCTATTTGATTGGAAGGTTTTTTTTTTTCCAATTAAATGAATTCGGGGCAGATTCAGATTTTTTTTTTGTAATAGAACTCTTTGGGTGCGGGTAGGATGCGGGTTTAGCTAACAACCCGCTTCTAATCCGCCCCACTAAATCGTGTATATTATGTATGTCAATATGTGTGTATGTGTGTATGTGTGTATTTATATATATAATTATTAAAAATGATAAAAATATTATATTCATTAAACCCATCGACACATGCCATAAACAAATGTGAAATGGCTTAACAAGCACAGTTTACATCTTATTTACATTTGACTAGTTGGTATTAATGAGGATTGTATTACTAGAATTAATTGTTGTTTGGACATGGTTATTTATTGTTTTTTATTTTGTTTGAACATATTTATTGTTGTTGTGAGAAATTTATCGTAATTTACATGTTAGATTTATCTTAATCTCATATATATTTTTCTTAATCTCATATGTAATAATTTGACTGATTTGTGGGTCGAGGACCTGCATCCTACCTGCTAGTGTACGGGTAGGATATGGGTTTAGAAAACTCTACCCGATGCGGGTTGTGGGTAGGATTTGGGTTGTATGGCTTGTATCACGGGGCGGGTTCTAAAATTACACAACCCTACCCGAATCCGGCCCATTGACATCTATACTGATACATATGCACTGGTTTGAAAATGTCTCGCAGAAAACTGAGAAGTGCAAGGAAAAAACATATTGTCTGCATGGTGATATCAAATTCATTTGCTTTAGATGTCATTGTGTTGCCTCTGAATCATTGCCGAGGTCAAAGTCATAGACCAAAGTGATTGAAGAGTAACTGGGATCCTACAAAAATTTCTCGAGGCCATAAACCAGATTCTGCCAGAAAAAAAAGAGTAAGATATGGTGAATTTTTCCTCGTTTGTAATGGTACACATTGCTTGGAAACATATTTCAGTCTTGGAATCATTACCTTGAGTCGTATGACCTTTCTAATGGCCAGGATGAGACCGGGCATAAGACATCGCACATCTATGATATCATGTTTGATGGTGTAAACCTACAGGACATAGTCTTAAGTCAGAACTTGTGACATAAGGTGTTCATGAAGATGAATTGTTTGAAAGTCAGTGAGGAAGTGTTCCAACCCAGCCATTTATGTTTAAAAGTGGATAGCGTCAAGATGGAAATGTCCAGCATGTTGAGAGTTAGAGTAACTTATAGTATAACTTACATCCCCTGCACTTGAGAAATAAACTGTTGTACTTGATGGAAGCCCAGGGAGGACCATGCTATGAACACGAACCCCATCTTCTCCTAGGACTTGACCCCTGGCCTGCAGGGTGAAAAAGGATATATCAAGTTGCCTTGTTGTGCCGGAAAGTGGATTGTTCTCAGACTCTTGTTTCAGATAGGTTTCTCTCCTCTTTTTCCCTTTGAAAGTGAGATGTTTTTTCATTGTGCTTTTAGCCGACGGTTATGTGTGTTGGTTCCCCCCCTTTTTTTTTGGTGAGTTACCTTGTTTTTTTTTAAGAATAATAGTTGCCAATGTCATGTTTTTCAATGGTCTGTGCACTATTTTCACACAAACAACAGTAAGGAAAATGTTAAAAGATTTCGCTACTTACCACAACATCTGTTGAAAGATCTTCTCTGTTGTAGACTTGACCAAGGTTAGAGAGGTTGTTGGCTATTTGGACGGCGTCAGCAGAGGGAAGATCCTGTTGTCAACAACAAACTTAAGCTGTTCAATGCTTCATGTGCAAGGTATGCGGATCATGCATTTGTAGAATCACATACGACAGGGTTACAGCAGGGCCCAAAAAATAGACTATGAAACCTTTATGTTTCTTTTGAGTTCCTATTTGGTTTCACTCCACCTTGTCCAAACATTCTAATAGGCGCATATAACTTAAAGGCAGATAAAAACTGGTAAGATGGTATACTGTTTTACCCATGCATTTGCCCGTGATTCCACAATTTCTACATTGTTGTAATGGAAGGCAGCTGAAATGGCCGCTTGCTGAAGCAGTATGGATCCTATAGATAGTGTTGGAGCGACTAGGCAACCCTGAAAGATGAGGATGAGAAATCAACTGTCCCTATAATATGATTGCTAGACCACCCGCAAGCTGAGAAAAAGGGAACTGAAACTGAAACGATAACAATATCTCACCCTGTGCTCACCATGCTGGCTTTCTCACAAAATGCAGATAACGCTGTGACAGTGTCAAGCTTAATTCGAGGCACATAAACCACACTTCTCATTCCAAATGCCATTGCCTGATGAGAAGCCAAATGATTGAATGCCCTAAATATTAGAATCTAGATTAATGTGTAACGCTTTCCTAATAAAAGGATGTCATTAGTCGTCAAACCTGTTTCACGTTGTCATAAACTGTGGAAGGATCCGTAAAATCGACAACAACTCCCATTTCTTTAGACTGTTCAAGGTCAGCAAGAACAAAACACCATCAAACTGTGTTACTTGGGTAGAGGGCAACAAGGGAATGTGTCATTTAGTACTCATATTATAGGGACAGTTTTACCTGGGATATGGAACCTAAAACCATAGCGAGGTCATTTAGTATGGGTATCTCTAGAGGCTCCTCCATATCACACATCTATTGTTGAAAACTAAACATGTTCAAAATGCTGTTACTTGTACAGAGATACGTCAAACAACCAGTGTTTGGGGCAAACAAGATGAGAAACCTTTCCAATATCTTCCCCTACGAAACGTGTATCCACTGCACCGGCGACTTCCATTCCTCTAGCTCTAGCCACAGCGACAACAGCAGCCCTTCCAATTTCCTTTGCCGCTCCATTTATAATAACCTGCCGAAAGAACACTTTCTTATACATGTGTTGAAGCAGGAGAGATGATGGACTGGGACTGCTGCAATTACCTTGATATTGCTCTGCGAGGGCTGCACCGAACAGGATATAGAAGGCCGGACACCGGTTCTCGGGAGGCCTCCGTAGATAGTGGAATGGAATTGGCAGCTCAATAGTGGCATTGCTTCAAAGATGGCTAGTTTATCCTGGGTTGATTGTGGTTTTAGTTCCATGTTGATAAGCTTTCTTCAAGCAGGGCACATGGAAAACAATCTGGATAAGGCTGATGGGGCTTTGTTTGGAGAGGAATCCAGAGAGCGACACGCTTGTCAGAAGCCTGCATGTGACAAGGGAGGTGTTTGGCAGGACAATACAAAGAAGGTCGTCATCGTTGTTTTGTTGAGTTGGCTGTGTTGTCTCATTAAATGTGTTGTCATTTGTAGGCATACAATTTGATCAACAGTAAACATTTTCCCATATGTTAATCCACAATTACAGTGGAACTTATATACTCAAGTCTTTTGCTGCTATTTTTTTTCCCTTTTTTTTTTTTTTTTCTAATCAAGAACATCCCCCATTATATCATCACCCCTCGCCGCGCTTTAATATTTGAATTGTCGCATGGTCTTCAAATTTTACTTGTAATATTTGGCCTGCTTATATGTTAATTAACATACGCCACTCATAAGTGTAATTTTACCATAACCTTAGGGTAATAGAGGAATTTTAGGAAGGCTGATTTGTACATGTAAAGAAGTTGTTATCAATTAGTTAAGATGGCACGTTAAACATTAAAGCATTAAAGGCAAGGGAAGGGAGAGTGGCAAAGCAGCAGCATATATATATCAAGGCAGAGACTGCGTCAATTTGCTCTTCGCTTCTCTGTTGCTTTCCCTGTTAGGTTAGATTAGGTTAGCTTAGCTTAGCTAAGCCGCTGCCTCTAACTTCACTTTTTCTTTTGCATTATTAATTCAGATAACCCATAACGCTCTCCAGTTTTCCCGAGCCAACTGTCCGCTCGACAACAGGAATAGGCACCCAACCCAAGATACAAAAATACATTCAACAAATAAATTTGGTTCTTCTCTACACGCACAAACACTTAGTAAAGTGCGTATCAAATTGTTTTCCAAGCGGTTGGATTTTCATCTTCACATTATTTTTGTTTGTCTTTATTTTTGTAGTTTCTTAGTGTTGCGTTATATACTAATTATATATTCACTTCATGGACGGTTCTTATATAGAAATCATGTGGGATTCACTAACCCCATTAAAATTTTTATTTTTTATGAAAAGGTTAACTAATTTTTAGATGGATTCTACTAAAATTTATCAAATGATTCCATTAACATAAGAAAATAACCAAAAAAATAAAAAAATTGTATTCCATTTTGGCATAATTGTAGTACTACTTGTTTTAATAAAAAAATATTTAGACCACAAGACAATTATATTTTATACTGATTCTTTATTAAGATTTACTTAAAATTATACTCTCTCCCTCTCTCTTTAACTTTTACGAAGTTTCCCCTCATTTGTTATTCAACAGTAGAAAAACATTATTTTGTTTGAAAAATGTAGCATATTAGTCCTTTATGGGACAGAATGGTACATGATGTTAGTTTTTAGCTTCAACCTCTGTTTGCTACATCGCTCAAGCTCAATAGACATCCTTAAGTGAATTGAATCCTTCCCCCTATCACCTTTACTTCCCTATACCCAATCCAAGTTATAGCAGCATTTCCACTTCCAAGCTTAGCCCACCTTAATTCTTACCCATTAATCGGATTTTTGTTGCATGATTGTCCCTTCTCAATTGATCTTATACCCTTTGGAACCGACCTGTACACCGATTCAGGTTTCTTTAATTTATTTAACCGTTGGACTGAATGCTTCAATGGCCTTAATGTGAGATCTAGTGTCAATTTTCATAGCTAGGTCACAAAGCAAGTCGTTGCAATTAGATCAATGTTGTGTACTTGCTCTGCTTCACATTTCATATGATTGTCTTTTTTTTTTTTGTTTGTGATAAGTAACTGCAAATTGTAAATCTCAATGGAAGTTTGGTTTGTGCAAATATGTTCTGGCATCTATATTTTGAAATATATCCTTTTGGAAATTTGGGTTAGGGTGTTGATTATCCGAAATCTCTATCATTCTTCCAGCGGGCAAACACCATCAAACGTTTACTAGCCTTAGTTCTTGCCACTAATTGAGGATTTCGCAAATTCTAGCAGGTTTGAGCAAAGACAACGGGTCAATGAAATGAGACCATAATTGCCTAGGACTTTTCGAGAGCTTGGTGTCAGGTTCAAGTACGTAACCTTTTGCAGAGGTAGTGGCAGCAGTGAGAGGCACAAACTGAAGCCATTGGCAAAGATTTTGGCAATTGAAGTCCCTCACCAAAATTGTTGGGTCATGTTCATTTTTTGTCAACAAAGGCACTAACACTCATGCTCTACTAAAGTTTGAGGATGAAGTTGCCTTTTTTTATCAAAGTTTGAGATCTAAATCATTAAGAGTTAAAGTCAAATGACTAACTCGTGTGAGCTTGCAAAGAACAGGGACCAACTATGCCATTAGGCCAAAAAAAAGTAAGTTTCTATAATTTTATATAACAGAAATTTTAAAGCTGTTAGTAGCTATTAAGGTTTCATTATATAATATCCCGCCGCGGAAGAGTTTAAATTCAAGTGTACTACTGTAACTCTGCTGGTCCATTCCGATTGCCTAAATGAGTAATTAAGACTTGGGATAATTTTCTTCGTTTACAACCAAAACAAGGAACAAAGAAAAAGGCCGAATTCCTAGGGTGTTTCAAATTCACATGAGATGAGAGTTAGTATTTTTTTTTTTTAAATATTCCCTTTTATCACGTGATTCACAGTTTAAGATCGTCCACAGGAATTGTTGAAAACCAGAGGCAAGAAAAAGTAATAGCAGTCCGACAGATATTTTAGAAAACTCTCCAACATACAGCTATGAGCTATATGAGAAATCCTATTAATAATTTTGTGAGAATTTAAATCTGAATTGATCACAAAAATTAATGGATATTTTACAAATTAGTCAATAGGTCATTCATAAAATATATGAGATTGATATAAAAGATAAAGAATAGTAAAAAGTTTAGGTCTTATTTTCTATTTTCCTTCATTTTTTTACATGTAACTCAATAAAAATGAAAAAAAAAATTATTATTAAAATAATAATTTTAAGAATAATATAATAAAATAATTTACTAAATATGAAAATATTCTTTAAAAAATAAAATGACTTAAAACAGTAATTACTGCACATAATGCGTGACGGTATAAAAGTTTATCTGTTATAGCATGATTAGTTCCCAAAAAAAATTAAAAGTAGAGGTATTAAAACATTCTTTTTATCCAGTCATATGGTATACTACAACATAACATATTTCTTTTGTCGGCAGACGGTCGTATCCTGTCGCACAGAACAGCATGCCATGATTTTCCATTTTTAAGGTAATGACAATTGATTAAATAACTAATTTATTCTACTTCACTCGATCGATCATTTACTATTTTCAGTTATTTAAAATGTTTACTATACTTACATATATAAATACTTTTGCTATATTATCATGTGAATCATCATTTTAATGTTTATTTGTTCTATTTTTATTAATTTATGTATACAAAAGTGAATAATAAAATTGAAAATATCGCACAAACTTTTATTTTTCTAATTTTTAATCTTCATATCAAATGAAATATTCCAAATAGTTCGAGAAGGATGAAGCATTAAATAACACTGTATCATGGATTTTCTTTCTATATGAGGTTTTTCACCATTTACCAAGTTTGTGTCCAACAAACTTAATAATATTAATTTAATATTTATTTTATAATAATTTTTCCACTTGAAGATGTATTTATTTAGTATTAAGATACATTTATCCACTTTTGATATGCATTTATCTATGATTAAGATCACATTATCTAAAGATATATTTGTTTCGTTTTAATTGTATGTTTATTTCTAAGATACATTATCCAATTCTATGAAACATTCATCTAATTCTAATATATATTTATGTGCATCTTCTTTGAAAAAAGTGATGAAACCTTATAACAACCAAAAAACAATAGAGATTAGATCAGAAAGGGACTCTAAGCTGAACTTTAGCTGCATTTGGGACTTGCTCAAGGACTTCAATATTTGTGCCCTTTTTCATGTTGGACACCCTTTGATTCCCCGCCATCAAATTCTAACAGTTAAATGCTTATAACCTGTGAACATTGCTTATATGTATTTAGAAACTACTCTTACCTCATCCAACTTTACCATATACACCATATTAATAATCAAATCATCTATATTCTACATGGAAGTACAAGTGAGTGCTATACAAGGGCTACCCAGGCTAAACCCGACTCCAGTCCAAATATCTTGTTTTTGTTTCACTTATATTCCTACGATTTTCAAAAACTTGCAGGTATGTCATACGTACAACTATAATGTGTATCTTGCACTGATGAGGCTGATTTCAGGACAAGGCCTTAACATGTTTTGCTGCTTCATTTAGACTCCAAAACATTTTAAAGTTGCAATTACATCCATATGCAAAGACTTAGGCATTTGGCATTTGATGTTTTTTTGTTGCTGTTTTTTCCAT
Source organism: Aquilaria sinensis (assembly GCA_005392925.1). Taxonomy (NCBI): domain Eukaryota; kingdom Viridiplantae; phylum Streptophyta; class Magnoliopsida; order Malvales; family Thymelaeaceae; genus Aquilaria; species Aquilaria sinensis. The sequence continues at coordinate 274,287 of SMDT01001941.1, read as the reverse complement.
TTATATCTTTGGTATGATGTATAAGGTGAATTAAAATCAGTCCATTTATTGATGACAACATGTTTTTTTTTTAATTTGAATAGCGTCAGAAAATTATATTAAGGAAGAGAAGAAACAGAAACTAAAAATAGCCGGTAGCTACCATCCAACAGAACCAGAAATAAACCCCCCTCCCCCAACAGTGACTAACAGCCCTTGTAGCTCAAGTTACACACCTAAACTACTTACAATTTTGTATTGCCTGGCAAGGGTTAAGTAGTGAGTCTATTCACGACAGTTTCACCTTTTTACATCTATGGTTGATCCAAAAGAATGAATAAAATTAGATTTCATCTAGTATATTTCTGAATCATTAATGACTGACTATCATTGAAAACATAGTTATTTCTAAACTTCCAAATAATCCAACAAGTCACATAACACATAGCCTGCCATAGTCTTTATACCAAACAAAAAAATTGCTGCTCTCCCCATGTCAGTTAAACCAAAAGCCTGATGACAGCATTTTTTGTTTCAAGATTTAGAATGGACTTGCGTGGAAGGAGAACAAATTCAGGGGAACAAGACATTGAACTTTTATTTTTGAACTAATGCCAATAGAAGGCCATAACATGTTTTTTACTTGTTGCATTCAGACTCCCAAGCATTTTAAAGTTGCATTTTGTAGTCATTGTTTCATGTGTATCAATATATAGTTTGATGTACTTTGTTGAAAAGATTAATAACAACAATAATAATGAGTAATATTTTTTCCCGACATTCGATGAGTTCTAATTGTAATTTAATGCAAAAAAGCATGGAAGATTGATAAAAAGAATTTCAAGCTCAGGAAAGAAGAATAAAAACTTCGATACCCAATCTGAGTGCACCATACTTGATTTTAATTGTAGTCACTATTGGCCCAAATGCAACCAAAAGGGGGGTGAATTGGTTGGGTTTTAAAATAAACAAAAAATGAGTTCTTGAACCTTCAAACTTAAAGTTAATTTAAGGAATAATAATTAGCCCTATTTTAACCAGAAAAAGACTACCACAATCCACCTAAATTTGCTTTAAAAGCAACCTTTAAATTATTTTTGAAAACAAACAAGTTTACCCAAGATAGGTTGCATAAAACACCAACCAAAGATCAAGTATGTAGAAAGAAGGAGAGAAGCTTGCATACAAGGATTTATAGAGGTTCGGTTTATCCTCTTGAGAGCTTACTTCTCTCCTTAAGTTCACCACTTGAGAGTTTTCTTATTCACTATGAATCACAAGAATACACACTCATTTGGTAATTCTCTCTATCACAACCACTCACTAGTTTTCCTAAAGGCTAACTAGAAACCTCACTAACACCCTTTTCCTCACTAGTTTTCCTAGAGGCTAACTAGAAACCTCACCAACTCAATCTCACCAAAATGGTGTTTACAAGGTTACAATGTGATGAGAACAATAAAAGCTCTCAAAGCTAGATAAACAAGTGAAAGCACAAGTTCTTGGCAAATATTAAGTTTGAGCTCTTTGATGATGGATTCTCTTTTCTAGTTACCAAGAATTGTCTCCAAGGTGTTTCTCCATGTATTTATGCTCATTCAGGGGCCAAAGAGATGTTGAAGAACCGTTGGAATGATTAGAAAAGTCCCCTTGAAATCTTATGAACGTTGCTGTCAATTTTGACAAGAAATTGCGTCTGTCGCCTAGTTTCACCTGGGTGAAATATTTTCACTCGGTTGAAAATTCTGTCTGATAACAGAATCCAAGGTTTGACCTCTAATGGCTATATTGGTAATTAATGAGCTATCAGCGTTTTATACATGTGAAAATCTGACGTGGTATGAATTTATAATTAATTTTCAAAGATTTTTTGAATAAAAAAATCACACGCAAGTCTGAAGTCAACGTTTCACCCGGTTGAAAATTTTTCATTCGAATGATTTTCTTGTCTAGAAATAAAAATAGTCTCGGGTTCGAAAACTGACTCCAGTTTCACCCGGTTGAAAAAATTTCACTCGAGTGTTTTTCTGTTCTAGAACCAAAATACTCTCAGCTTTGAAAAATCACTCTAGTTTCACCCGGTTGAAAAAATTTCACTCGAATGATTTTCTTGTACAGAAATAAAATGCTCTCGGGTTCGAAAACTGGCTCCAGTTCAACACGTTGGAACATTTTCACCCTGTTGAAACTGTAGCTCCAGGATTTTCTTACTTCCAAACTTTCAAACTTCAATGAATTTTTCTCCAAAATAGTTTCTGCCTTCACGAGTAATGTTTGAATCAACATAAATACTTCAAATATACTTATAAAATAATTTTCCTTCCAAAGATCAAAACTTTATCAATAAAAGACCAATGTATAAATATTTAGGTAAAGCTTTGAAACACATAAAATAAATATGTTTTGTTATCATCAAAATCAAATAAATGTGAGCAATGAATGAAATTAATCTAACAATCTCCCCATTTTTAATGATGACAAAACAACATTTTAAAAGACATATATAATATCTAAACAACAAGCATGAACAATGATTATCCCCCTTTATTAAGTATTCTTCAATTTTATCTCCCCCCCCTTTTTGTCATAATAAAAAAGATATATAGATCATCAAAACAAATCATGATAAATTCTTAATATTACAACATGCAATAAGCTCCATCTTAATCAAAGCATATAAAAAATTTCTCCCCCTTTTTAAATCAACAAAATAGCCAAGTATCAACTAATAAGATAGCAACATTATTAACATAAGATTATATCATCAAAACTATTGAAACAAATCCACAATGATCATGGTGATCATAAAGCATATCACATATCTTTCAAGAATAGTGAATAACTCATATATAGTCATCAAACAACATATCACAACCAAATAACACAATGTATCAACAATTATTATTAATCAAATAAAATCAACAATGTTACCATAAATGAACTTTGTCTCAAGCATTTGCCATTGAACTTCAAATCCCCAATCTCTTGGTGTATAAAGCTTCATGTGTATGCTTCTAATTTTTGCTCCATGGTCTAACACCCTACAACAAATCTCAAATTTTGATCTTTGGTACCCAAATCTTTTTGGGTCCATGGGAGTTAGCTCCAATAATGTTGGTTCTTTTAGGAACCTATACCAATTTATATCTTAAAGGAACTTTTTCTCTCCTAAACATGCATTCATAAGAATAAAGTCCTTTTCTACCACAAGCATAGCAAGTTATAAATGAACTACTCATGGATGGTGAAGATACATTAATAAACCTATTTCCAAATTTCTTTTCCTTAAGTAAAGGATTATAGCCTATACCCACTTTGTCATAAACACCTTTTTGAGCACTAAATAATAAATCAAGGTTTTCTTTACCTTTAATAAATTTAGATAAAGATTGTGTGAGATCAAAATTCTCCTTTTTTAGCTCATCTATTTCTTTAGTCAATGATGCATTCAAAGTTTTTAATTCTCCGACATGTTCAGCAAGTTTTTGGGAATCCCTGTAAAGAGCATTAAAAGTATTTTGTAACTCTAAATACTCACTACTTATATATATATATGAGCTAGATGAATCACTTAAATAGTTGTTTACCTCATCCTCCTCATTTGACATGAGACATAGGTAAGGGTGGCTTTGCTTTGTTGAGGAGGCTTCATCTTCATCTATCATCAAACACAAGTTGACATCTTCACTTAAATCACTTGAAGTTGAACTTTCACTTGAAGATTGGTCACTATCACTCCATGTCCTCATAGCCTTGCCATTTTTCTTCTTACTTCTTTTCTTTTGCTTCTTGTGCTTCTTTTTCTTCTTTAATGGACAATCAAATTGTAGGTGGCCGGGTTTCTTACAATTATAGCAAATTATATCATCCTTCTTCTTCTCATGCCTTTCTCTCTTAAAGTTTTTGCTTCTTGATTTCTTAAACATCTTGCTAAACTTCTTTGTTAAGAAAGCCTCATCAATGTCTCTATCTTCACTTGATGATGAGTTATCCTCTTGGGCCTTCAAAGCCATTGACTTATTATTCTTGATGTATCTTTCCTCAACTTGTTCTTTCATCTCATAAGTCAACAACTTTCCAAAAAGCTCAACCACATGCATGGTTTTTATGCTTTCTCCTTCATTGATGGCTTCAACTATGCTATTCCATGATGGAGGTAAGCTCCACAATATCTTCCTCACTAACTCCTCATTTGTATATTTCTTCCCAAGCAACTTGAGTGGTGTGTAAATCTCATTGAATCTTTTAAACATGTCTTGGATGCTTTCATTTGACGCCATAGTGAACAATTCATACGCCCTCATAAGCATATGCATCTTGGTGTCCTTCACTTGAGTGGTTCTTTCATATGTGACCAATAGCTTGTTCGAAATATCTCTAGCATTTCCACAAAAAGAGACCAAATTGAATACATTCGGAGTTAGTGCACAATAAATAATATTCATTGCCCTTACATTAATAGTGCACATGAGATCATCCTCCGGTTTATATTTCGTTCGATCTTTTGGCACTTGGTTTCCATCAACTATTTTTGTGGGAATTCTAGGACCATCCTTAATGATCCTCCAAAGAGCATGATCCATTGCTTGAATATGAATTTCCATTCTAGTTTTCCATCAATTAAAGTTTGTAGAGTCAAACAAAGGTGACCTAGATGGGTTTTGCCCCTCAAGATGTATACTAGTAGTTGCCATGGATCTTTAAGCTTAAAAATTGCTATATTTTATCAAAATAAAGTCACTAGCTCTGATACCAATTGTTGGCCCAAATGCAACCAAGAGGGGGGTGAATTGGTTGGGTTTCAAAACAAATAAAAAATGGGTTCTTGAACCTTCAAACTCAAAGTTAATTTAAGGAATAATAATTAACCCTATTCTAACCAGAAAAAGACTACCACAATCCACCTAAATTTGCTTTGAAAGCAACCTTTAAATTATTTTTGAAAGCAAACAAGTTCAACCAAGATAGGTTGCATAAAACACCAACCAAAGATCAAGTATGTAGAGAGAAGGAGAGAAACTTGCACATAAGAATTTATAGAGGTTCAGTCTCTTCTCTTGAGAGCCTACTCCCATCCTCAAGTTCACCACTTGAGAGTTTTCTTCTTCACTATGAATCAAAAGAATACACACTTATTTGGTAGTTCTTTCTACCACAACCATTCACTAGTTTTCCTAAAGGCTAACTAAAAATCTCTCCAACACCCTTTCTCTTACTAGTTTTCCTAAAGGCTAACTAGAAACCTCACCAACTCAACCTCGCCAAAATGGTGTTTATAAGGTTACAAAGTGGTAAGAACAATAGAAGCTCTCAAAACTAGATAAACAAGTGAAAGCATAAGTTTTTGGCAAATATCAAGTTTGAGCTCTTTGATGATGGATTCTCTTTTCTAGTTGCCAAAAATTGTCTCCAAGGTATTTCTCCATGTATTTATGCTCATTTAGGGGCCAAAGAGACGTTGAAGAACCGTTGTAATGATTAGAAAAGTCCCATTGAAATCTGGTGAACGTTGCTATCAATTTTGACAGGAAATCGCGTTTGTCGCCCAGTTTTACCTGGGTGAAATATTTTCACTTGGTTGAAAATTCTGTGTGATAACAAAATCCAAGGTTTGACCTCCAACGGTTATATTGGTAATTAATGAGCTGTTAGCGCTTTATACACGTGGAAATTTGACGTGGTATGAATTTATAATTAATTTTCAAAGATTTTTCGAATAAAAAAATCACGCGCAAGTCTGAAGTCAACGTTTCACCCGGTTGAAAATTTTCATTCGAATGATTTTCTTGTCCAGAAATAAAATGCTCTCAGGTTCGAAAACTGACTTCAGTTTCACTTGGTTGAAAAAATTTCACTCGAGTGTTTTTCTGTTCCAGAACCAAAATACTCTCGGCTTTGAAAAATCACTCCAGTTTCATCTGGTTGAAAAAATTTCACTCGAATGATTTTCTTGTTTAGAAGTAAAATGCTCTCGGGTTCAAAAACTGGCTCCAGTTTCAACACGTTGAAACATTTCCACCCTGTTGAAACTGTAGCTCCAGGATTTTCTTACTTCCAAACTTTCAAACTTCAATGAATTTTTCTCCAAAATGATTTCTTCCTTCACAAGTAATGCTTGAATCAACATAAATACTTCAAATATACTTATGAAATAATTTTCCTTTCAGAGATCAAAAATTTATTAATAAAAGACCAATGTATAAATCTTTAGGTAAAGCTTTGAAACACATAAAATAAATATGTTTTGTTATCATCAAAATCAAATAAATGTGAGTAATGAATGGAACAAATCCAACAGTCACAAGTAGGTACATTTTGGTTTATGTACTTTTGCTTTTATGCCCATGTACTTATACGCAATATTATAATTTTAATGGGCGACAATATTCTTTGTAAGATTTTTAAGTAGGAATAAGATCACTCTTATTAAAAACAATATTTTTTTTCATTTCTCTTATATTCATATTCATATATTTAAGTTAACATTTTTTTAATAAATACAATTTATTTGTCCCACCTTCAACAAAGGGTAGGTTGGGTGGCTAGTGCGTCCTGAAGGCTTGGAAGGAAGCTCACAATGTCCTTTCTTGGAAAAGCAAAAGGAAAGAAAAAAAAAGTACCTGTGAAGGGTCAATAAGGGAATACCAGGCATGTTAAACCTCTTGTACTGCCTTCTTCTTACAAAAGATTGACATTTTTTTAAGAATTTTTGGCATCCTGAAATCAATTATACTTGGCATGCATTGATAATGAAGATATGCATACATGTCAAGTAGAGTCGGTAGGATATAACCTAAAGGCTAACCTAGATTGGCAATCCCTAAATTATGCCATCTGTTACAATTTAGTCCTTGAACTAAAAAATCTTGCAAACTGTCTCTTAGATTATTCATCAATTACATGAGTCGTCATTCTTTCTCCTTCCCTCCGTCAAGCACAGATGAGAATATTTCATGTCATTCTTTATTTTACTTAATTGTTTTCTTTTGTACCTACCACCTAATTTAGGTGGCAATAGGGACACTCGGTCTTAGCAATAGTCAGGGTTCAAATCCCTTTCCCTCACAATCATAAACAATATCATTGAATATTCCTGGTTCAGTCGCCTTGAAATTTAAAAAAGAATAGACATTTTCTTGTTCCTTATATTATACAAATACCTCTTTTAAAAATCTATATCTGTATAGCTTATTGTAATCTTCAAAAAAATATTTTTTAAAAACATTTCCCAGATTTTAGAATTTATCAATCATCCACGTATTTTTTTCGATCTAGCCTCTAATTGTCGGCCAAAGAGCAACGTCAGCCGAAGAGGCCACTACAACCCTGGGCCATGGTTCCTAAGGCTTGACTTGGTTCTATCCCACTCAGGCACCAAAATGTCATTCGATGGCAGTAGGACTAAGGGGGCTTCCACCCCATGCTTGGTTTCACCCTTAGACCTGACTAATTGGGTCTTAATTCCCTTAGAAGAGCATTAAAATTATATCAATTACAAAAGGTCTCTCTAACAAACCTTAAATTGACTTAAACAATTTAGTGTTGACTTGCATCTAAAACCCAACAGTAACTGAAGTTTGAAAATGTTAGGATTATTGTAGAACAACTAGTGGATCGATAGCAATGGTGCTCAAAGATTGGACTTGTTAAAGGTGATGACAATAATGAAATATTAAAAAACATAGGGGACTAGGGTTTCACGTAAAAGAAACGTGAGATCAAGACATGCATTTTACTTATTATTTCGACATTTGACTGGTTGATAATTTTAATAGAGAGTGGAAAATTCACACAAACAAACATAACATTAGTAGAATATTTGCTCATACTCAATAACATGTGGTAGATTTGCGACAAAAAGACTATGGGTGGCAAAGTTGTCCTACCAGACAAACACTAGTGTAAATTTTGCGGTTTTTTCCCCCAAATATTATCTTTTAATGTTAGAAATGTGAACATAAAACATAGACAAATAAAAAACCAAAAACATAAAAAAAAAACGACAAATGCTATTAAATTAGCCATTTTTTTTAAAGTGCCATACCACGCCCCCATTTGACCTGGATATTAGTATTATACGAGTGCAAATACATAAATAGCATGAACGCATTGGTTTACAATTTGAAATATGATTAATGGAGTGAGAATCCTTTTAATTTGGGTTGGTTCATCTCCACCTCCGCAAAATGTTAAACATGTAGCGATGACAATTTGAATCTTTAGTCTTAAGATTATGGTATATGCAATTTTCTATTTTTATGTATTTTATTTTCGTGTACAAAACATTATAAAATTTTAAAAAGAGAGTGAAAACAATCTAATAAGGAATTTGGTTTTTTGGCCTTTAGAAAGATTTGAATCTTAATATACACTTTAAATTGAAATAACCATTGAATTAAATTTTCAAATGCTTGTAGCGTTTTATTACATCTGACAATCAATAGAAAATTATACTAATAGATATGCACAAACGTTGTCCTATAAATTAAAAAAATGATGTAACTATTTATTCTCTGTGTTTTTTTTGTCTTTTTGGTGAGGGGGAACGACATTTTTGTGTTAGCAAAGTAAAAGACACGATTAACTGTGGTTGATGAGGTCTTGTGATGTAACATTCTAAAGCTGGCAGGCAATTTAAGTGGGCGTGGGCGGAGGTGGCCGTGACGGGTTCACACGTGTGGGGAGTGTCGGTGGCTGGAGCAAGTAAAGTTAAAGTGAAGGGAGAAGAGAAGCGAGGCGAAGAGAGAGAAGAGGAATAGAGGAGACCCGGAAAGCGAAGCGAGCGGCAGGCTAGGGTCGGGTAAAAGGACAGACAACCGACGGAGAAGTGAGAGGAGAGCCTTTTTTAGCCTAGATTTTTGGTTTTGGCCGTCGCTTGTACCTTCCACTGCCACGTGTACATTTGTACGACCCTTTTACGTAATCTCCGGCTTCCTCCCTCCTCCACCCAACTCTTCTCTTCACTGAGGTCATTTACGTATTTTTGCCTATCTGCTGCGCCCGTACTAGTTTTTTGTCGTTTAAAAAAAATGCTAGTAGAAGAGCTAGTACTAGTAGCGCCCATAAATTGAGGTTGTTCTACTTGTTCCATTTGGAGTTGATAGAAACGGATTTTCCTTCTATTTTTGTTTTGAATTTTGACATCAGAGTTAATAATGATGAGAGATGAACTTACATATTAGTAGCAGTAAACCATTCATTTTAACTTTAAATACAGTATTGATTGGATGTTTGATAAATTATTTAATTTGAAAAAATAATTATAAAGATGGTTCTAAGTAATGCTGTGCTGTTAGTTCAAAAACCCGCACTGTTTTTTTTTCCTAAGTAGTACTATTAATTAAATTAAATTATGCTACATACAATTTAATAAAAAACTACGCAAAATTTATGCTATCTGGGTCAAGCAATTTTTTAAATAAAAAAAATTGATGAGAGGGGCAATACGGTCAAGTCACGTCTTGTCCCAGCGCGGCAAATCATGATCCTACTGTTCAATTGCCACGTTTCCCACATAATTGACGGGTCATTGATTGTACAACCTTTAGTATGTCCAATATACCCCCTCCTTACACGTGGCGACAATATACAATGGTAGCAAAATCACTTACAATAGTCGCGCTGTACCGAAAAGCGTCCAACTGTTCGGTGGAATGGGAATTGGTACTTGGGAAGCCTAAGCCTGCCTTTTGAACAGTAAGGTCCGGTTCGGGCTTGGCGGCTTTGCTGTTGGCTTCCCAGTTCGTTTTCTGCGTCGTCACTTCGGGTGGGTTAGCATGTACAAATCAAACTGAAAAAAATTATTAGCCCAATTATTAATTTGGCTCTCGTTTTTACGTTATTTTCACGTATAAAAAAAGCACTAATATTTGTTCATAAGTCGCAACTGTACAGCCCAGTTAGCTGGCCACTCGTTTTTATATTCCTCCATTTTTCCTTTTCCTTCCAACCTGCATTATTTTCTCCTACTCCACGGAATTCTCCAGAACTGCAAGAGAGAGAGAGAGAGAGAGAGAGAGCGAGAAGCAATAGTCCCGCGTTGAAACTTTTTAATCTCTTCCATTTCTCTTTGATTCTCTCCGAATATCCACGACAATTGGGTCGCATTCTGTGGTTCTGGGAGATCTGATTCCGCTGCTGAGGTTTTCCTTCGATCTGGGTAAAGAATCGCAGGCTTGAGGGGTTAGTGTTGCTTTTCTGAGACGCCATTGGTGGAAGGAAGGAAAAGAAAGAAACAAAAGAGAGGATTAAAAGGGAAGTTGGAGGAGTGGGATTTGGAGTTGCCTTTTTGTTTGCTGTCTCTGTTTTGGTTCTCTTATCTCTTCTACGCGTGGAGCGCTGAAATGGGTCAGAGGTTTCTAATTCCGGCTCTAACAACCTCTGTCTGAACTGGGTCTCCATGATTTCTGACGCAGATCGCCCATAATCTCGCCTTCCAGAGATCTGAACTCGCTTCCAATCTTTCTGGCTGCTCACTGAAGAAACAGCGCGGAAGATGATGAGGATGAAGACCGCAACGACCGGGTTGTCAACCATGACCAATGGCGCCAGCGCCGGCCCCGGCCCCGGCGGAGAGGGAGGAGCCCACGATTGGGAGCTCCGGCCCGGGGGAATGTTGGTGCAGAAGCGCACGGATTCCGATCGTGTAGCCGCCCCGCCGCCGACAATTAGAGTAAGGGTCAAGTACGGGTCGATCTACCACGAAATCAGTATCAGTTCTCAAGCCACATTCGGTAAACGCTTCAATTAACTCTGTCGGTTTGGTCCTGACTCGACCTCTAGTTTCTTCAACAATTTATTGATTTTTTTTTTGTTATTTTTCTTTACATTCTTCTGGGCCATTGCAGGGGAGTTGAAGAAGATGTTGACCGGGTCAACAGGCTTGCACCATCAAGATCAGAAGCTTCTGTACAAAGACAAAGAGCGAGATTCGAACGCTTTTCTGGACATGGCAGGAGTCAAAGACAAGTCCAAGATTGTTCTTGTGGAGGATCCCATAAGCCAGGAGAAACGGTTGCTGGAGATGAGAAGAAACGCCAAGATGGAAAAGGCTTCAAAATCCATCTCGGAAATCAGTTTGGAAGTCGATAGGCTCGCCGGACAGGTAAACTTTCTCTGTTTTCGTATCTACAATTTCCCTCTCAACCTAGAGTCTGTCCTGTGAATTATAGACTAGTTTGTACCACATTGTTATAGGTTTCAGCATACGAATCCATAATTAGTAAAGGAGGGAAGGTACCAGAGAAAGACGTGATTAATCTGACGGAGCTGCTAATGAATCAGTTGCTTAAGTTAGATGGGATTGTGGCCGATGGGGATGTCAAATTACAGAGGAAAATGCAAGTAAGTTTCTTAGTCAACAACTGCATTGCAATTTCCGATTTGCGTACCTTCTGTGTGAGCATGTTTTTGCGTAATTAAATTTGTGATTTTGTCTCCCAATTCATGTCTTAATTTGTGTCCCCATTCTTGACTAAGGTGAGGAGAGTCCAAAAGTATGTAGAAACCTTGGATGTGTTGAAGGTCAAGAACTCAGGAGCCACCAACAATGGTGGTCAGAAGCCAAGCCACAACCAGCAGCACCAGAAGCAAACTAATGGGCACAAATTAGCTCCAATTCAAGAGCAACAACCCAGGAATTACAATGGACAGAACTCGGCACCATTCGAGGAGCCCCAAGAGAGAGACTTGATCGAGCTTGTTCCAGTTCATCAACAATACAAGCAGCGGCAGCAGCAACAGCAGCAGCAGCAACAACAGCAACAGGTTGTTGTGACCACACAATGGGAGACCTTCGATTCAGTTCCATCATCATCATCCACCAATAATTCAGTCCAGCCAAAGTTCAACTGGGAATTCTTTGATTGAGCTATATGCCACTTGCCTCTTTTTTTTCCCCTCCTCCTTGGTTTATTGTGTGTGGATGTGGTTTGGGATTTGTCTCAGTTTGGCTTGTTGTTATATTATCTCTCCCCAATTCTTTCTGTACTTAGATTTTTGTTGGATACCCCACCTTGAATCTGTCATTTATATTACCAGGGAATAAATGGGGCATCACCAAAGTGATTATTGATATCCATTACAAGTAATTAAATGTGTTCCACTCCTTTGTCTCTCATTCCCGTCTTGCAATTCATTTCCCATTTGCTTTCATCTCCTCGGACTTGTTTTGCAGGGTTTCTACATGTTATGACTTCCCCTTGTGAGGGAGAAGATATTGTTTATTATATTCTAGTCAACGTTCTCTTTCAAGTGGACTAACTTTACTTGTTTTAGTCTAATTTTTAACAAAATTTTCTAATAATTTTAAATTAATTATATAATCATCCTTTGGGCAAGAGGAGATAGCTAAACCTGGACTATGCTAGGAACCAGAAAAGTGCGACAAAGAAGTGATAAAGGAGACAATGGTGGGGGATAAGATTGTGCTTTTAAGTTTTGTTTCCCTGCTAAATGCAGAAAATATTTCAGTATAATTACCTTACTTGGATTAGGCTACCATCTCTACCCATCACTAGCCCGTCCACACGAAGAAGCCAACAAATCCTAGTTTTGGAAAGATTCATAAATTTATTATAATAAAGGCTTGAGCAAACTGGAGCCTACGCCGCTGGATAAAAGTAAAAAAACAAGGGTAGGGTAAAAAAGTTATAGACCATTATTAGTACTCATGTAAGCTTGATATCATAAAAGTCATCCTCCTACAATACTGCCACAACTACCGTACAACCAAATCTTTAAAAAATGACGAACACGTAACCAATTTGTGAGTTCCATCAAATTACAATCCTACCACAGCGTTATAAACACACCAATACGTAAAATTTAGGAACTCCAATAGTCTCACCCTAGCAAAACTAGGGGTGTAAGAATTGGGTTTTAGGTTAGGTTCCAGCCCAAACCCATTTTTTTTTTTTTAAAGACACAAGCAAATGTTATATCCCAACACAAACTGACTTAATTCTGCTTCTCAACCTGAACTGACCTTAGCCCTAAAACATAAGGTTGCACCACTGCCACTAGCTGTTGATGATCCAAAGCAACGGTGACGAGTGACGGCAAATACACACTAGAGGCAAACGACAGTGCGAAGGAGGGTGGAAGGGAGGCGAACAACGATAAGGGAGACAGGTTGAAGTGAAGGGCGGTGAGGAGGGAGGTAGAAAAACAGCGTGAAGGAGGGAGGGAGGGAGGCGAATGATGACGAAGGTCCAAAGGAGGGAGGCTGAGGCAAAAGGGCAACTGCAAACGGCGATAGGATGGCGAACGGCAACATACGGCGTGTGGTAGTGCTGTCAAGTTATCCGTCATTCGGTGTGAGTCCACTTGATTTTTGAGGCTGATGGTGAAAGTGAGACAAAGGGATCAAGACTAAGGGAAAGGCAGAGCTAAGGTCGAGCAGAAGTATGGTGCCACTTGAATCTGGGTCTTTACCTAGGATATCCTCTTTGTATCAACTAAGTTTGGGACAAGAGACTAAAAGAGAAGAGGTTGATAAGGATGCGGCAATTGTGTTTTTCCTAAAGGGGTTAATACAAGTTTTGGTCTTCGCATTTGGGTAGTTGAGGTAGATTGGTTCCTACTTTGTGGAAGGTTGCATGTGCATCTTGAGCTCGGTGTGTTTGAAGGGGAAGAAGCAGTCAAGCAGAATAGTTAATTCAGAGAGAGGCGAGGGTTGATGCAGCTTGGTACTTGGGATAAGGATTTAGTCACTTAGATTACGGTTAGGCTTAGGTGTAACGGGCCCAAACAAAATATGTCAATGGGCTGGGGCTGGGATATGATAGGGAGGTTTTAAATATGCCTAATATTTAGGTCAATTATGAGGTTTAGGGTGTAACCCGAACCAACCCAACTTCTTATTTTTTAAATATGGTCGTGTTCGGGTTAGCCCAAATACTCAGTTTTCACTCCACTAACCTGACCCTATACGTCAGGTTTCGGATTAGGGTTGAAACCTTTCACCCTTATGCAAAACACACTCCCCCCCCTAATCACCAATTATGATTCTTCAGAAAAACATCAATCTTGGTCGTGCCTCGCCACTTGTGTCTCCCGTGCATACTTATGTTACCTCTTTTCTTACTCATTTTTCTTAATTATTTGATTCTGTGTATAAAAAAAAACCACCAATCTCCTTTTTCGACAACAATTTTCTTCCCCAATTGCATTCAACCTAAGTCACACAGAGCATCTCCAAAAGTATAAAATGGCAGCAGGAGAAAGAGCGGAAAAGTAACATTTTTTTTAAAATTTAACTCAGTAAAAGTGTTGTAAAAATAAGAGTAGAATGGTGGTTAAGAGCTGCAGCGACCGCTCAAAATAAAAGAATTATGTGACTTAGACTTCAACAAGACAACGATCCCTTTCTCCTATGACTTCCAATAGCATAGCACTTTTACGTTAACTTCATTATCCAATCTCCTACTCCAGCAATGATTTGCTTACCAATAACCATTTTTTTCCATCTTCACCATTGATCTCATTCTTCGACGATTTCTAATGAAAATCTAGTCATTTATTTGTAAGTATATTTAATTTTATTTTTCCCTTTATAAGTTGACTAAGAAAAATTAAGAAAAAATATATAAATTAGAAAGATTTTGTATGTTTGACTTTGTTATTTCTAGAATAGTTTCTTGCTTCTATTCCACAAAAAAAAAAAGTTCGAGCAACGAAGAAATCCTTGCACAAAAGCAAGTTCAATTTATTCTTTCCTCTAATTTATTCTTTTATTGGTAGTTATCTATTTTTTATTAGTAATTGTTTATTCTTTTATCAATTTATGCGTGCTCTTTTAAGAAACTAGATATTTGTTCTATTATCATTAATTGTTTGCTTTTTCATCAATAATTATTTATTTTAGTTTCTACTTACTTTTTTAGAGAAACCGATTGTTTATTCTTTTTTTAATAACTAAATGTTCTTTTATAAGTTGCTGCTTGTTCTTTTAAGGAAATTAGTTTTTGTTTTTTTTTATTTATAGTTATTTTTATATATATGTTTTTTTTAGAGAAACTAGTGTTTTATTATTTTATTAGTCTTTGTTTGTTCTTGTATTCATTAGGGGTGAGCATGGCTCGCATTGGTTTGGTTTTATGGTGGAACCAAACTAACCCGAAATAGTATCGGCTTTACAATTTTTCTACCCAACCTAGGAATAAAAAACCGAAATGAACCAAAACCATGGTTCTGGGTTTTTCAGTTCTGATTCTCGGATTTTTTAGTTTATACCATATATATATAACAACACTAAAATTCAATAAAATTATAGTCATAACCAGTTTATGAAATATTCAACATAATATAAAATTAAACTAACATTTAAATACATGTACTTAGACACATTTAAAAAAGCTTAAAATACTGTTATTACCAAAATTGTTCAAAAGAGTTCCTTGTGAAGTATCTTCTTTCTCAACTAATTTATTTTCCTTCAGTGATTCTGGCATTGGCACGACATTCAACATGAAAAATTGAGTCTTTAAGATCATCTGCTTCATTATCAAAACTTGAAATATGTTAATGTCATGAATTTCTAGTTTCGCATGACTCATAAATAAAAAAATATGATAATTGTATTGGAGAAAGTAGTTTAGAATAGAGAGATCGAAAGTAAAATGACCCAGGAGTAGTTTGTCTAGGAAGCGAAGTGATTCAAGTGAATATTGAGAAATTTCGTAAATGATCTTACAACTTCCATATTGTTTTAATTTGAGACATCAGTTTAAGGGTTTAATATAAAAACAGGACATGACCATCACAATGCTTCAAATAAATAAATAAATAGTAATACTATAATTTTTATTATATAATTATGTATATACTATGGATTCAGTTCTATTTCCACCTCAGGTTAGTTTCACATAGAACTAGAACCAACCAAAAAACCATCGGTTCTCCTATATGTAGAACCAACTCACGTACCATGGTCCATTTTTACCCAACCCAACCCAACTCAATGGAGGTGGTTCGGGTTGGGTTTCGGGTTTACTCAACCCATACTCACCCTTAGTATCCATATGTTATCATTTGTTACAAATCTAATTTTACAATTATATGCTTTATAACACAAGTCCACCAAGCAATACAATCAATTGCTGGCAATCGAACTTAGAAAAATGTTCTTGTTGATATTCTCCGAGAAATCGTTGTTAAATGAAAAATTACAAAAATCCCCCTTAATGTTTGGCCTAACATATACTTCACCCTTCTATTTTAAAAAATTTGCACTTTACCTCCACTTTCTTTATACTGTTTACTGATAACTTCTGAAATTATAATTTAAACTATCTAGTAATTATGTTCAATTAATTTCAAAATTTTTGATAGTTTTTCTACAGTTAACTCACATTTAAAAAACATGCTTAAAAATAGGAAAATACATTTACAAATAAGAAAAATTAATAATTTAATATATCTATTAACTGTAAAAAATATTGGAGAGATTGAAATCATTGAAAGATAACTATTGTACTGAAGATTTTCAGGATCTTATGATAACATACTTTTATGTTATCTACTCATATATATGCCACATGCATATTTGTTCATTTGAATTCAACATGGATATAGATATACATAATACTAATTCTTAACATATTAGTCATGCATTTGATATAACATGCTATGTAACATATGCATTTGATAGAACATTCATGTAAATAATTCAAACCTAGCATGCCACTAAACCAAGAGAGAATGTGCACCTTTCTTCTTGGTTATCTTTGGTTAAAACTTGAGGGAGAACTTGATCTTAGAGGGGCACCTTGAAGCTTGAATAGAGATGAACAATCTCTATGTAAATCCACCCACAATGCTCTCAAGAAGTGTTTAATATTTCGGCCTCTAAAGGAAATAGGAGGAGAACAATTTTCTCTCAAGAAAAATGGAGCAAATGGAGTGCAAATTCGTGCTTAAAATGGCCAGCCACTAAAGGCTATTTATAGATGACCAAAAGGCACACCTTTACACCAAGAAAGGTGTCTTTTAAGCCAAAGAACACTTCCTTTGGCTAAGGGTCATGTATGGTGGCGAAAATACATGTCTTTTAGCCAAGAAACACTTCCTTTGGCCTATAACCACCCATAACTACCTTATGGGCGAAAATACATGTCTTTTAGAGCCAAGGAACACTTCCTTTGGCCTATAACCACCCATAACTACCTTATGGGCGAAATACATGTCTTTTAGAGCCAAGGAACATTCCTCTTTTAGAGCCAAGAGAAGGAACACTTCCTTTGGCCTATAACCACCCCATAACTACCTTATGGCTGAATATACATGTCTTTTCACTCAAGGAACACTTCCTTTGGATGAAAGGACATGTTCTTTTAGCCAATAGTCATCTCTTTTGATGAAGAGACATACTTTTA
This sequence comes from Aquilaria sinensis, assembly GCA_005392925.1. Classification (NCBI taxonomy): domain Eukaryota; kingdom Viridiplantae; phylum Streptophyta; class Magnoliopsida; order Malvales; family Thymelaeaceae; genus Aquilaria; species Aquilaria sinensis. The sequence continues at coordinate 256,933 of SMDT01001941.1, read as the reverse complement.
CACAAAAATGTGTCTCTTGGTGGTTATGAGCTAAAAGCAAGATGAGCTGGCACAAAGCTAGCTCACTATGCTACTTATGCACCATTGAGTTCCTTTGAGCTTCAACCAAGCACCATGAACTGAGGTCCAGCTCCTAGAGCTGACCTTGAGCTGGAGTTAACTGCTCTCAGCTGAAGTGAACTGAAGTCCAGCTGCACCCAGCTACCAGAAGCTGAAGTGAGCTGACTTGAGCTGACTTGAGCTAACTTGAGCTGAAGTCCAGCTACTTTGAGCTACTTATAGCTGAAATGAGCTGACTTGAGCTGAAGTCCAGCTACTCTGAGCTACTTATAGTTGTAGTGAGCTGACATAAGCTAACTTGAGCTAAAGGGAGCTACTTCTAACTGCCTTAGATAACTGTTTAAGCTAGAGTTAGCTCAATGAGCTCAAATCCTACCTTAAAAGGATCTTCGTGTGCCAAGAATTCCAACATGTACAACTTAAAGTAGGAATTCAAAAGTTATTGTCAAATAGTTTAAAAGCAGTAGGGAAGAAAAAGAAGGTTAAAAAAAATGTTAAAGTGTATATTTTGTCAAACCAGAGGGGGTTATTTTATATTCCCCTTTGTTAAAACATAACTTGTTTATGTTTAACCATTTAAATAAGAGAGATATAAGGTGCAAATTCTTTTTATACTTTCAATCCATTTTTTTCATGTAAAAGAGTGTTTTAACTTAAATTTAAACGGTTGTTTTTTTTTAGAGAAAATTCCATGAATGGTCCCTAACCTTTAGTTATTGTTTCCTTTTAGTCCTTAACCTATTAAATGTTCTGTTTTAGCCCTAAACCTATTAATACGTTTCATTTTAGTTATAAATCAATTGAAAATGTTTCATTTTGGTCTCAATTTTTATAAATTTTTTAACTCAAATTATTTATCTGATAACAACTTTTTAGACCATAACTTAAACTATCTGGTAACTATCTTATAATAAATTTAATATGTATAATAATTTTTTTATAGTTAGTGAAAAATTCAAATTACCTTTTTCTTCTCTTTGTAAATTGCACTCATTTCATTCAGAAAGAAAAAAAATATTAATTTAGATTGTCAATTTACTATAAAAAAATATTAAACTACTTAAATTTACTGAAAGACGATTACCAAATATTTAAATTAGAATTTTAAAACTTTCCATCAGACAATTATTATGAATTAATAAATTTCATCTGGTGATGAAGCAAAATAAAATAGTTTTAATAGGTTCAGGATCAAAACAGAATATTTAATAGGTTAGGAACTAAAAGCAAACAATGACTAAAGGTTAAAAGAACAAAAGAAAGCAGTAATAAAATAAAGAAGATGAAATGGAGTAAAAAGGTATAAATTTTTAGGTAAAAAATAAGAATGATACAAAAAAGGAAAAAAAGGAATAAAATTGGGGAAAAGCTAGATTAAATAAAATAGAATAAAATAAAATTGGAAAAAAATGTAATAGAAAAGAAAAAAATGCAAAAGAAAAGTTTGGAAAAATAAAAAAAATATAAGTAAAATTTCAGCTCTTTTGAGGTGGTTGGGAATTAAACTCGTGACACCAATTGCATAATTATAACTACACTCTAGAAGAAGAGGAGGTTTCTATTGTTTATCTACAATGATTTTCATTATAGATTAAAGTGCCATTTTTTCCATTTACTTTGTGCCGATCCGATTGAAATTTTTTTAATTTCAATCCTCTTTTTGCATGATGGTCACTTTTTAGAGGGCTTATATCACTATTTTCTGAGTTTGTTAAAATGCGTTTTAAGTCACTGAATTTTTACTCTTTTCCATTTTCGTTCCAAAGTTCGATCTGTGTATGTTATGGTCTCAAACTGAATAACTACTTCAGTCTTTCTATTTTTTTTTTTTGTATCCTAAAGGAAAACATTTGTTTATGTGTATATTTATTTTTAAGCTAAACAAATTTTCTTTTGTTTCTTTTCTCACTTTTATTAAATCAATTCTTAAATCCTTAATACTTAACGTTTTTTCTTTTTCTCTCTAGGTCCCAAACTTGTTGTCCAATTTTTTTCCTTTCTTTTATTTTTACCTTTATTAAGTTAATGGTTAAATCATTAATTGATTAAAATAACTTATAATTTTATGTTTCTAGCATATTTTTTGTTGTTGATGATCGAGTTTTGTAGTGTGACTTATTTACTCCAAAATCTCTATAGTTTAATAGAGTAATTCGGTCCATAATTGCTAAAACTGAAAGTGAATTTTTCTAAATAAAGGTTCCATTGATATTAAAAATTGGAATTGGGGTTTGTAAGAGATGACATTTTCTTGTAAATTATTTTTCAATGGCAAAATATTGTACATTAGTTTCTAAACATGTACATGTTTCACAATATTATGTTATGATGATAATTAATCATTTTCATGGTAAGAACATAGTAATAAAAGAGCCCAACCCAAATAGTAATAAAAGAGCCCAACCCAAAATAAAATAAAGGAAAATTTCAATTGATTAACATAAATTTATGGATGAGATTTTTTTTAATAATTTATCACTCAAATTTATTTTAATGTTAGATTTATCGAAAAAATAGTGCTAGAAGATGTGGGCAAAATTAACCTTGTTATGTCTAAAGGCCACGTAATTGATATATGTATCAAATGCTCTCACTTGCAGATATTTGTTTTGCTACTCAGAACACAAGGCACACAAGGTATTAGATAAGGAAATGAGGGACAACCTAATAAAAGGTGAGTTTTTTTTGCCTCCATAAAAGGTTGAATCCTGATCTGCAACACCAGTATGCAATTTGAGATAATAGTTACTAGTACTTTGTAAAATAATCACATTTAATTATTTTTAAAAATCTCTCTTAAAATACCCACAAAATGATTGAGGTGCATGTATTGATGGCTCAATTGTTGAGTTGGAGTCTTTGTTCATAGTATATTCATCATAAATGCTCAATTTTTCAGTTCATATAATCTAGTCCATTTCCCTTATTAATATGTAACAGATTACGAATTAATTTTGTAATTTTTGCCCCTAAGAAGCGTATGGGTATGGGCCGACAGGATTCTGGCTATCTTTTGTTAAGGATTTAACAAATATATATAATTTTAGTAATTAAGCAAATGATCATGTGTTGCCCCAAGGAATTCTAAACTGGTCGACTGTGGCCTACCGTACAATTGGAGACAAGGGCAGGCAGGCAGGCATCGCCAACACAAACTTGTTATTGCAAATTAATTGGCAGATATATTTAATAGACGATATCTTTTCCTTCAGATCCCTACACTTAAAGCTTCTATTGGTTCACTAATTTCATGGCTCTTGATTATGAGGGAAACTATTAATTTATTGTTTATCATAATCGTGACTCAAAACATAAATCTATATCTAAAGCTTTCTCAAAATTTGTGTTTGGTTTGAAAATGAGACATAATAGAGCTGCTACCAATAAAACAAAGGGTGGGAAAACGATCAGTAAATGAAGGCATGGGTATAAATCGCATCCATGCCCATGAATTACCAAGGAATTGGAATGTAATAAAAAAGTTGCACTTGCTTTTTTAGCGTAAATATCACCTTTCTCCCTAAACTATACTCAAAATTACAAAGTTGTTTTTGAAATGACGAGTATAGCTAGCAAATATGTGCTTAAAGTAAGCATTTGCAGGCCTAGGTTAAGCGTCCAACGGTCCAAGTGGCAGTTCCAGATGTTCATATTTTACATTTACTGGTATTTTTTTTCTAAATAGTATTAAATGAAAAAATATATATTTTTTTATAAATGTTGTTATCACCAAATGCAGATGTTGATATTTGACATTTACTGGTAATTTTTTTTGCCTTGCTAATAAAATGAAGACATCGATCTGGAAGCAAAGAATAAACGAAGGGCAAACACGTTTCGTAAAATAAAATAAAATAAAGAGAGAGCAAAACGATTTCAGAAAAAGAAGGTAAAAATAAAACTTGACAATCAAAAATTGATTTAGGATGCCCTTGAGGTAATTTGGAGAAGTTTCTATACATCTCTCCTTGTGTTAAAAAATAGTAAATGGATGGTACAGAAGAATATACTATAGAATTGTTCTAGTTTTTACAGGTAGCATAAATCAGAAACCTTATTAATTGATTTGTCGTCTCATTTTTTGTGTCATCCAAAGTTAGTAAGGTTATGTGTCCGAATATTTAACTGTTAACCGCTCGTGCGATGTTGTTTCGGCAATGTTGGGTTGGGATGAACCAGTCTAGTGTTATGGTCATGATCTATATTCAGAGAGCTTTAGGATTCATTTCTCTGAATATGAGGAGGACATCTCTCAGTCCTCTACTTCTAGCCCAGAGGATTGTTCAAGTGTCCAAAGAAAAGACAAAAGCAGATTTGTTGAAGAACTCTTTTGGTGGGATGAATGGCCTATCCTTATGCGAGGCCCATTTAGAGATTTGCCAGGCCATACGTTTGCACTAGTCATAAATTACGTGAGCCACTCACCTTCAATTTATCCAGGCCCACGATGAGAAATAGACTTGAGCTTTCCTTTTGGACCCTTTTTGGGGTCTTAGAGTTAGGGGTAGAGCCGTAATTGGCTTTAACAATTAATAATAAAGAAAAGACCTGTCGCGGTTGAGGTGAAGAGAATCAATGCTTTAGAATGGGGAGGATGTTGCAGAAGTGGCTTCTAACCAAATGCCGTGTCTGCGAAGAGCCGAAGACCCCCGTGCCCAAATCCAATCCAAAACCTTTTTTTATTCTCTTTTGTAGTGAACTTTTTGCCAAATTCCTCCTGCTTTTTTACCACAACTTTATGTGATCTTTCGGTCATACAAACGATCCCTTTTTATTGGTTGCAGACATTTTTTTTCTTCATAATATATAATATACAGGCAGAAGCAGCAATCACATCTCTATTTACTTTAACCTCAACTAGGCAAAAGTCACAACAAGTGGCATGCATCCATACCTTCAGCCTATATAGCACATAGAATCCAATTCTTCCGTCTCAAACCATTAAGGAAAATTTTGGAAATCAACTTTGAAGTTTGAATTCGACTTTTCAAAGAAAAAAAAAAAGGCACGGTAACGGCTGTTGGGTTTCTTATACATGATATTTTCAAATTCCTTTGTAAGATTTTGGATATCAACGTTGATTGATTTGTGAGTGATATGCTGAACATAATATTTCTGGTCCATCAAAATAAGTGATGTGCTGGGGTGAGTCATGCATGCGTCTCATATAATGTATTAACTAATAAATTATTAGTATTCAATTTAATTAGTTCCTAAGAAAAAATAATGTATTGTTGATTTTTCTTTTGGGTTTTTGTTCGTTTCTTTCAACCGTTGTGACACAAATTGAAGAAGATATTGAGTTGCAAATTGAGACGGCAAGTGCGAGGCCGGGTGGGCACGCCTTGATGGACCGTAGAAAACGGCCCGGAAAGCAGCCGGCTCGTTTTGATGCCATAAGGTTAAAGCCTGTCCTCTGTCTCCGCACAAGGTGCAACCACCCTCCCCTGTTCCCAATATCACCCTCAACTCAATTCCACTATACTATGTTTTTTTTTTTTTTGGTCTCTTCCTCCCTCGAAAATGACCTTATCCTCTCAAACATGTGATCTCCGTCTTTCAAGATTTCAACTTCGACTTAAAGTATTCGCATAATTCTTAAACACTTTGGTCTAAAATTTGACTCGGGATATGTGTATCTGTGTTTGTGCCGCAGCAGATATTTGATCGAATGAAGCAAAAGTTGAATTGATTTGCGTTGGGAGAGCAATCAATGAAGGTGGGAAGAAAGGGAAAGAATATGTTCGGAGCAAGTCCCGTCAGAAAATAAAATGGACGAAGGCGCGTGCTGGGCGTCGTAATTCGTGGAATTTGTCCAAGCGCAACGCTTCGGAGCATCTGGTCCGATCCGATTAGAGGCACATTTGAAGTTTCAAGGCGCACCCAATCGTATTTAAAATGCCAATTTTGTTACCCAGGCCAAGACCTGTTTTCTAGGAGTTTCAACGCTTGATTGCATATCAAAACGATTATCATTTCATGCGTAGATGACATCAAAATTATTGTCATTAGGAAAAGCAACAGCCTAATAAGTATATATTTATATATATTCTTTTTACTAAATGTAATCTTTGCAAATACCTAAAACTTACGTGGACTTGCTCCTTTTGTCCAGGTTTAATTGTAAGTGATTAGTTTCATTGTTTCATCTAATTTTAATGTTATTCAAAATTTATTACTCCATCTTCCTAATTATGGCTTGAGAAATTTTTTTTAATTGTAAGTGATTAGTTTCATTGTTTCATCTAATTTTAATGTTATTCAAAATTTATTACTCCATCTTCCTAATTATGGCTTGAGAAAATTTTTTGATAGATAATTATTTTTAAATAAAATTTTCATATTTTCAAAAGTGAAAGAAAAACAGCACAAAAGAATATTACTATTTAAAAAAATATTAAAATTAATCTTTAGGTATGTCAAAAGGCTGTATTTCAATGAAAATATATACTTTACCTTCTCCACAAATAAAGTAAAAAAATGCCCTTGCATTTATGTACATATACTCCTGTTGTAGTTAAAAAATAAGGGATTGTGCTACTGTCACATTTTGTGATCTTCATAGACACATACTATTTGTGTGATTATCGCTCACTAACGTTATAAGTTGTGATCACATGACAGGTACATGTAAGTATTTACTACTTTCCCTGTCCTACTTTTTTTGCTTCATTTGACTTTTTCGACTAGTTTAATTTGAATTTATTCATATTATTGTTTGGTAGAAAAAAATTTAAAAAATATATTTAAAAATTATAGGCCTTGACTTATCATTCATACATAAAAGGTTTTTTATTTGTATGCTAAAATGTTGAAAATAATAAATCATAGATTAATTGCTGAAAAGTGAATGGTGTAAAAAATTTGAGATAGTGAGCATTTTTTTTTTTCCTTTTATCTAAGACCTCATTGTATCGAATAGCCACGCTGGACTCTGACTACTTTATAATCGAGTCCAGTCAGACTACATTTGGTAGGGAAGCTCTCTAGAGACTGTTTTTTTCATTGATAAAATTTCAACCTAAGACTTTGTAATTAAGTTAAAAGGAGCATAATAGCATACACTCCAACCCACTGTTGGTGGATTTGATAATTTTCTACGGTAATAAGTAAGGTGTCGCCTTCGGCACATCAGATTCAATCAAAGAATCTGAATTTTGTGCGTGGGGGGACGCATGCATAGCCAATGAAGTCACTCGTCATGCGAAGAAGGAATTAATAAATGTCAAGTTACACAAAAGGGCAACAGAACCACAGTTCTCTCGGCCTCTGCTTGTGCTGGCTGGCCAGGCATATGCCTCTTCGATCGTCGTTGAAGAAACGAAAGAGCCCCAAACTTTGACACGGAATTTACTATTCTTATTATTGCCGGTTGCTCTAATAAGACGTAGGTGAGGGGTTCTAACCGAAAAAAAAAAAAAAAAGAGAAAAGAAGAAGAAGAAGAAGAAGAAAGAAACAGACGGAGGGGAGAGCATTTGTCATGCATGTGTCATGGGCGATTATAATAATTAACTTCTTGTCATATTCAGAATCAATTAGTATATAATAAAAGATCATAGAGCATAGATAATTTATTTGAGTACGTTAAGATAAGAGGTGCAAACTCATAACTTTAAGTTAAGAATTAATGCAAATATCTAAATCAATGTGACTAATATTAAGTTATCTATATATATGTGTGCAGTGTGTATATATCCAGACACATTATGATTTATATATGGACCGACCAACCCACCAAATCGAACATTATTCATAGAAAACAAAGAATAAGCCAAGAGGTGGTAGTAGTAGACGAGCATATATGCAAAATCAATTTTGACTTGGTCCAGATTATTTTCTGCATTGAGAAATTGAGTTAACTGGTACTCGAATACGCATGCTTGGGCGGCTTCCCTAGGCCGCGTCTTACCTTCATATTCTTACCATGCATCTTGCATCATCAATTGTACTAACGACTCTATTTTAAAATTATTGTTAAAGCAAAAGGGACAAATAAACTATTAATTTTTTTTGTTTTGGCATATATCATCAACAATAGTTTTTTTACAGTTAAATTACCCGCTTATATTTGCGATTGAGTGAAATTTAACATTATTATTTTGAACTATAAACAAATTTGCAACCCACAAGAATAATGGAGAGAATATTTCATTTTTTTAGGATATTTTATTCAGCCTATAAATAAAAAGCCACATCATCCTGGGAAAATTATAACATGTATTCCTGAACTATATTTATGATACACATAGGTTCCCAAACTAAAAATAATAACACTTGGGTCCAAATCCTTCTACTCCTCAACCTCAACGCTCGAGTCTTCCTATCTTTAATCACCCAGTCAAAATTGTTCACCTCATCCGGCTAATCCGGTGAAAGAGATGAAGCGCCTCCTTCCTATCACCTTCTTCCCACTATCACTCATGCCTCCTCCTTCCCTCCATCAATCTTTTCTCGATCTACCGCCTCCACCGTCGGTCGATTAAAAAGTCAAGGAAGAAAATCGAGTACTAGCACTTGGGCAAACAACATTTGGGCGAAGAATAGGACACGTGCACAGTAGAGAATCGGAACCAGCTGTTACCCATCCAGATCCAAATCATCGAGTTTCATGGCTTTTCTTTTCTTAAATTTTTAAATAAATTTTCATGGCTTTTTTGAATCAATTTTTGTGGCCTTTTCAGATCGATTCGGATTGAGAATTACAATTCAGGAGCTGAGTCAGGAGCTGATTTAGGCGCCGACATGAAGAAACAAGGGCATGAGAGCGGTTAATGGGCAGAGAAAGGGAAAAGGATGCTATTAGAAGGAAGAAACAAAGTTATGGGGGATTTGTAGATTTGAAAAAAAAAAGTTTAGAAGTTAAGTTGGGTGTTTTCTCTCTCTCTCTCTCTCTTTCTCTCATTCTATCTATCTTTTTAATGATTTGTACATAAGTTTACCACGTATACAGCCACATCTGTGGCCACATAATCAAAGTTTGCCACATTATCATACAGTCAGTCAAATGTAATGACAGTGGTTATTATCCATTAATAATGTAATGTTAGTGGGTGATTTAATTATAAACAAACTATAATAGATAATATATACTAAGACAAAAAAGATCAGTGGTTTATTTGCCTATTTTGCCTTATTGTTAACTACTCAATCACTTATTGAGAAAAAGAGAAAAAGTATGTGTGCCTAAACCCTAGCTCTCCCTACTCATTTTTTTCCTATTATTTTTCTCTTCCTTGTCCTTGTCCTTTTTTTTTTCGGACTCCAATTGAGTTTAGATTTTAATCCAAGTCTGATCGGTTAATTTACTATATTTATTCCACCCAATTAACCACTCATTATTTTTTTTCAGCATTTCTTATTCTTCCTCCTTTGCAAAACTCATTTATCACTATTAACTGGAGTACCATCTAGTTCTTCCAATGCTTCATGACAAACAGATCTGAGTAATCTATTTTTGGTGTTAGGGGGTTAGACGGAGGTGTTAATGATGAGACATTCTCGAATAAAAGACGGATAAACCTTTAATAGTAAATCAACTAATATAAAGTCTAATATAATAATAGATAAAAGAATCCAACATCATCACCTAGTCCATTTTGGTGGATCGTCTATTATTCATTTTGACTATTTGATCATGCTTTACTGGGGCTTTGTTCTAGTTATTTTAGAGTTATTTATTTTATATTTATTTTGGTTTATATGGAAAGTTCGACTCAATTCAATTATCTTTCCTTTACTCGATGTTACAGAAATAAGTAGACTTTTTAGTTACTGGTTTTATGTTTTTATTTTTACTTAGCATTTTATGTTATTGTTGGTTTATGATATACTGTTTGAGTCACTTTTGATTAGAATGAAACAATTTTTTATAAAAAAAAATCACTTATTGATGACCTAAAATAACACAAATAGCTCAAATTGATGGCATAAATATAGGCAAGATAAAATGAAACGGATACTGAATTAAACCTTCAGATTTTTTTTTGAACGGCAAAGATAAATTTATTTTTAAAAAAAGGATGAAATATAAAGTACAAGAAGAAATAGCAAGAAGCTAGGCTCAAACAACTCCCAATAGACAATATAACCTTTACTGGAAGACTACTTCCCTTCTCTTTCTAAACCCAACTTGAGCTAAAATAAGTAATTGTAACCAATAAATTCATGAAAGTGTAATTAGCCAGGTTACATTATCATCAATAGCTTATGAACATAGTAAAGGCTAAGCAAATTAATTAAGAATCATAATGAGGCTAGCTAGGTAATTTGAATATTAAGGTTCGTACTTTTGATGGGCCATAGAAAACGTAATTGGCATTAGTATATATAATGGGATTATTTTATTATCTTTTTTAAATAAATCGGTGGAGAGCGTGGTTTCTTAGGTCGTTGTGGAGCATTTTGGAGAAGAATTAATAATGTGAATTAATAAATAAAAATGGCACCCCCAACTTGTAGCGCGCAAACGTACATGATCAACTTTGACTTCGTTTTGGAACAACATTAGTGTTAATGTTAGATGTTTTAGAAGTTATCCGACAGTAGTTTTTAATGATTGAAGATGTGAAAAACTTATTACAATTATTAATAATTTATTTCAATCTATAACACTAAATTTGTACACTTTTCCTAAACAAAGACTGTAAATGTACCTATCACAAAAAATATAAAAAAACTCTAAAAGTCAGCCTTTTCACAAGCACGTACTCCTTTTGTCTGCCCTTCATTGCAGTAATTACTCAAATCAAAGTTTATTGCTATTTATTTTATTTTTTCAGGAAAGCCAATTGTTTTTTAAACTAATATCTATACTTACATAGTTACATGTATTGTGCTTGTTTGGTTACAGTTTTTTGGATTAATGTTTAATTTTTAGATAATTTATTTTAATAAGGATCAAATCGTATCAATTAAAAGCTAAAATATAGTCTTAAATAACTTTTTTAAAACTCCAAAACTGAAGCCAACGGAGCGATTATTAGTGTCCGGCTATTTTATTGGTTCACATTCACTTTTCCAACAAGATTCATTTGAGCACCTAAACGTATTACTAATATAAAATTAAGGTTAAAATATGATCAAAGTCAAACTAAATAAATAAAAAAAAATTCAATGCAATATTTTTAAATTAAGGGGGGGAAAAAAAATCAAGCCAAGCACAATCTGCCGGTCATATAAGAGCAAAAAAATTAAGCCGGTCAACTGCAAAGAGATTCTTCTTACCAACAAAAAACATCCATGAGGGTGAGAAAATTCTATGATGTAGTTGGAATTTAAGGGGCAGCTCATTTCCGTTTAGTTTGAGTTAGGGAAAATTACCAAAAAAACTATTGTAGTTATGGGTATGAACCCTATTGTCTACTATAGGTGGTTCAGATATCATAATTAGAGTTATAATTTGGTGCCAAATTGACCATTGTGCTGTTAGTGACGATGAGCTATAGATGAAATGTTGATACTGTATTTTGATGTGGCTCTGAGCTATAGAAGGAATGTTGACTTTGTATATTGACATGACATTGAAATTGGTCTTTCTCACTCTTTTCCCTCTTCGTTGTCATTGTTGTTGTTCTTTTCATCCTTTGACGTTGCTACCGTTCTTTCTACACATAGCGTCTTCCTCTAAACCCATCAGTGTTCCCATCACTAGCTCTCTCCACCACTTAAATCATTACCTCAACCACTCCATTTTCAAGCTAGCCTCATTTTCTCCGATCTTCAAGTTTGTTATGGTGGGGGTTTTAGGGCTATTTTGGGCCTGGGTCATGAAAGGGATAGTGGCGTGATCGTGGCAGCATATGGTGGATTTTGTGAATGGTTCTTCTTCCCACTAACAACACCGTGACAATGATGCAGGACAAGGCTTGAACGAATGCTACTAGGATGTTGTTGGATGACGACAATAAGGCTTTGGTTGGCTAAATTGGTGATGGGATTGGAAAGGGATGAGGATGGGGATAAGTTGTGCTATCTAGTCTCATTTTCTTCATTTTTTTTTTTGCACTGCCAGTGGTGAGAGGTGACATAAACGGTGCTCGATTGGGCCTAGAAGCGGTAGAAGGAGGTTTGGTGCTGCACTTTAACAATTGTGACTCAAGTGTAGGTTGCTGCAAGTCATAAAATTTCGGGAGTCCAAGTATTAAACCACGGGAAAGTGAATTAAGATTTTTAACATGAAAAGTATTTGTGCAAGGTGTGAAGAAATTTCAATTAAAACTCAATTTCAAGGAAATAGCTAACGTTAGGGGTTTCATTTTTGGTGTATTATTTATGATTAATTTTATCTTGTCTTGTCAATCAATTGGGATCCACATATAAAGCATGTCTTACTAATCAATTAGAATTCACATATAAAAAAGATCCTAATCAGAGAATTTAATAATCAAATTCTAGAAATATTAAGTATGAGTTAGTGTTAGCTTTTATAGATCTATTAATGCCAACACTTGTAAATGAGTTCAAGTATTTATTATGCCAATATTTGTCCACAACAACTCAAGATTTCAACATAGCCAACAGAGTCATGCTTTGTAGAAGGAATCAAGTAGCTTTTGTTCCAATGATCGACTATGATAAATCAAGACTCACACTTAACAAGGAGGGTAGTTAAATCGATTACGAAAGTAAATACTGATAATGTTACGATCCATTTAAATTAGCAAAAGGAAAATTAGTTTGAAATGATAAAAGTAAATAACATGTATAAAGATAAAATAAATATAGGTTGAAAGAGCAAAGTAAAAACAAGAAAAAAAATACTTTGAACAGAGCATCGGGATCAAAAGATAAGAACAATATCAAAGGAGGAGGGTAAATTGCACCCGTGGCCCTTAACCTTTTATTATTGTCATATTTTAAATCATAACCTCAAAATTTCACATGAGACGTCCTAAATATCAATTTTTTTTATTTCATTTTAGACCTTTAGATGACAAAAAGTGTTAAAAATAATGAAAATGGCTATGTGGCATACCAACTTGGGGTACATGGCACAATGAATCACCAGCTATAAATGCCCACAATTAGCTACATCTAACATTTAGGGCTTATGTTACAAAAAATGAAGAAACTTAAGGCCTATACAGAATTAGCCCACATTTCTCCTTCCTCCTTCCTTCTCTGCCGCTCCAGCTTTTCCTTCCTTCCTTATGTTGCATGACATTCCGATGCCTTTCAGCCTCTATCCGCCACCCTTAGCGCTCCTAGTTGGTTACCCTCGGTCTGCCCAACATTGTACCACACATCTTAGACGTTGCCCCTTCGACATTCGTGCCAAGCTGAGGGAGAAAAGGGGAAGGACGATTCGCATCGATCTCGGCTGCTTCCAGTTCACCGATTGCCTCCACTACTCCCGGTCATACCCATTTCATGACTCCGCCACTGAAGCCTGAGCAACCGTCGACCCAACAAAGCATTTGGATAAATTGTACTCGTGGCCAAAATCAAGGGTTGGAATCGGATGAAATCAGGGGGTTGAAATCGGAGAAAATCGGGTAGCCATTGGTTGAGGTCGGAGGAGGCAAAGGAGGTCTGGAGGTGGTGGGGGAGGGAAGAGGAAGGATAAATGTAGGCTAACCCTATACAGGCCTTGAATTTCTTTGTTTTTTTTAACATAGACCCAAAATGTTTGATTTGGCCAATTTTGGAAATCTGCCCCAAGTTGGCATGCCATGTGGTCATTTCCATTATTTTTAACACTGTTCATCTTCCAAAGGTCTAGAATGGAAAAAAAATTGAGATTAAGGATGTCCCATGCAAAGTTTTCAGGTTAGGGTAAAAAATAAGACAATAATAAAAAGTTAGGGCCCACGGGTACAATTTACCCCAAAGAAGGAAGACCAGCTTTAATACAAGAACTCTAAATTTATTTAGGAACTAGCTTAATTTTTTCCTCCTTAAACTGCCTATTTATAGAGCATTGAGGTAGGTAAAATAGTAAAGGGTAGTTGGAATAGTAAAAGATAGCTGAATATAAATTAACAAAAGCGGTTCAAACTTTTTTTAATTTTTTGACCATAGTACACATCAATTAAGTTCTTCTATAAAGGACAAAATTTGTATATATCTTTTTTAACTTCGAAACAATAGCTTGATAATTTAAAACTGAGGTTTGTAGCTCAAGTTATGATTTTTTCTACCGAAACTATTCTTCAATGCACAATACGACAGATGGACTCATTTATAACCAGATTTCCGTAATGAAAATGATCAAACTGGTTCTTGGTATATGAAGTAGAGTTGAAGATTAATATATTGGCCTTCAAATGGCTTTAGAATCACTCAATTTTTACATCCACAGCTCTAGATATAATTTTTCTTGTGAATGATCGCTAATTGTGCAAATGCCAGAAATAATTCTGTTTGTGATCCAAATTTGGCCTCCTCTATCTCTCAATTACACTTGACCATGAACTGAATATTATAGATGATTGAAGCCCTAATCATCAGTCCAAGAATTGTGAAATATCATGTTTTTATCCATATATATAAAAATCCATTTTTTAAAATATTTTGTAAATATAGATAAATAGTAGCTATCGTATGAACAATGAAATACAATGAATAGTACCCCGATGTTTGAATAATAAATACACATGAATAGTAACTCGGTAGAATAACTACTCATATTAGAGAAATTAATCAAACTCAAAGTGTACACTGATGATCTAAACCCTTAATAACTATACACTCATAAGTATTTATCACACCCTCAACCAGGTTCTTGCTAGCCCTTAATAAGTAAAGCAATGTACGAAATGAATACTCAGGTTTCATCCAATATTGTTTGCAATCAATCTCAATACTATAAATATAAAACCATTAAAGTAATGAGCTTTCATATGGCATTAGAATCACTCAATTCTGACATTCACAGCTCCACATATAATTTTTCTCATAAAGTATCACTAATCTCGCGAATGCTGGAAATAATTTTATTTGCAATCCAAATGTAGCCCCTTCTATCTTTTAATTGGTTGGACCATGAATCGAATATTATAGACGATTGAAACCCCAATCATTGGTCTGAAAATTGTGAGATATTGTGATTTTATCTACCTACATAAAAAATAATTATTTAGCATATGTTTTAAGTATAGATGAATAGTAACCTGCTTATGAATAGTATCCACCGTATGAACAGTGAAACACAATGAACAGTAATCCTGTGTATGAACAGTAAATATGGTTGAATAGTAACCTGATGAAATAACTACTCATATTAGAGAAATTAATCAAACTCAAAGCATACAATGATAATTTAAAGCCTTAATAACTGTATACTTATGATTATTTATCATACTTTCCAACTAGGTTCTTATTAGTCCCTAGCAAGTAAACTAATGTATGAAATGAATACTCAGGTTTCATTTAATATTTTCCAGAATCAGTCTCTATACCATAGATAAAAAACCATTGAAGTAATGAGCATAAAAATTTTAGTACTAAAAAAAATAAAAAATTCATAATGATTTATGTACTTCTCAACCACTTAAACAAGGGAAAAGTGTGAGATTATAAATTGCTGAATGCAATAGGTGAGTAACTGACTATCAATGGTGTCTAGAAAATTTCAGTAAATTATACCAACATTTGCGGCTTATCAGAACAAATATAATTCAAAACCATCACCCTGGTATAAGGGTGAAAAAATGCTAGATTTTTTTCAGGTATCTTGAGCTTGAGCTCTAGTTGAGGCATTTCGAGCTGAGATTATTCGAGCTTGAGCTCAAGCTCAAGCCAGAAATTGCGCTTGAGCAATATTTGATCTCGAGCTTGAGCTTGAAGAAACCCGACCCTAAACCTTGTAGGCCTCAGAGGCCTCATATTTTACCTTTCCCGTCACATCCCTAAATTTCTTTACACCCTTACACACAGGACACAACCCACTTCCCTTGTCTGCCTCACCTTGCTCGATTAACACCGTGTCACTGCCACCCAGCTAATTGGCTTCACCTTGGTTGATTAACGGCACCACCTACCAGAGAGTGAAGCCATGAGGATGATGGGAGCCTAAAAGCCAGGTGTCGATGACGATCACTAGATTCGTAGCCACGATAGGCCTACCCGTAACCCAGGCTATGCATCCAATGCCGAAGACAAAAATCGATGCTGCAACTAGACAATGTCTGACTAGGAGATCCAGTTCGGCAACTTTAGTTGGCAGCTCCAAAAAGAAATCGTCGTCTAGAGGAAGATGATGGCTTATTTATAACCTTTACAAAATTAGGGTAAACTGGCAAAGGATTAGAAAGTCTAGAATAGATTTTGTTATTTTCTCTTGTTTAGTTATCTTTATAGGAAATTACAGGTTTAGTCCCAATCTTTTATCAAAGTTGTGAGTATGGCGCTAAAGTTTTATATATGTTATTTGAGCCCAACAAGCCTTCGAGCCAAGCTCGAGCTTTAAAAAATTGAGCTCGAGCAATTTGAGCTCGAGCCCGAGTAGTACCAAACGACAAAGAGGCTGGGTTTGAGCTTGACCGGGCCCATTTTCACCCCTACAATGGTGGCTTTCACATTATTATACTGCAAATTTTCTTTTTTTTTTTTTATATTTTGACTCAAGCCTTATTTGGTTAACTCCAATAATATGTAGCCTTTTCAAATAGCAAACATCACTTGTTGCTATTTTTTTTCTTCTTTTTTGTTTTTTCTTTTTCTAAACTTTTTGGCGTTGGTTTTTTTTTTTTTTCAAATCAAGTTAAGATACGATTCATTAGAAGTCCCAATAGCCACAAAATTAGAGTATTATTTGAAACATAAATGACAATCAAGATTTTTAGCATATGTAATTAAAGCAGCAATTCATAACTTAAACATCTTAATCTTTTATCAAAGTGAATGAAATTTGACTAAACCATTATGTCAAACAAAAGTTTAAGCATGTAAGATTTAATGTAGTTAACCACCTCAATAGTTTTATCACTAAGCATAGAACTTGTGAGTGTGTCATTTTGTACAGGTTCATAAACCTCCTAAAAAAATGTTGTCTAGCATACCTACTAGAATACATCTCAAGAGTAAAATTTTTTCTTACTTTGTGGTCCTTAACTAATGGCTTTGTTTAAAGGTTTTAATATTAGTATGAGAAAAATCACCCTAAAAAAAAATTCATATGTCAACTATCCCTTCTCCCAACCAGATTGACACATCGTCTCCAATGTCAAAATATTGATAGGCAGAGTGTAAAAAAAAGTTACCTGAAACGGTTATTATTGAAAAAGAAAATTCTGAAACAACATAAACCAAAATAAATGCAATAATAAGATAATGTTGATAGTAACACTAAAATAAAAAATACTAAAAAAATTCACATATCTAGGTTACTATCTTCAATAGTGCTTTCATCACTTGTTAATATTAATATCCTGTAAAGGAAAAAAATAACAAAATAAAATGATTAACAATGTAAAGGATACTTACAAGATGAAGTTTGTTGGGAAGGACTGTCATGCCCAGTTGATTTGAATTACTGTTGAATTTGGTTAAGAAATGAATGCTTGCATTTTGTTGAGTAATTCTTCAGCAGTTGATGTAGATATTAAAATTCATCTCGCCTATTCTAAGAGAAATTTCTCCTGCATAACTTAATGCATGAAAGATAACAAACGTACAAATAAACTGTTAACATTCAACAGTCCAATGAGTTTTTGGTGCATATTAAGTTAGGCTATAAAAGCAATTTGAAAAATTTCTCCCAACATACTAAAACCTCTTGGTAAGGCAATGAAAGCATTAGAATTACAAAGCATTTCCAACAAGTGCTTACGCATATTTGGAACTACTAATTCTTCTCCAATTATGCTTCCACCATTCCACTTCAAAAGTGTAGGAATGATACCTGAAACTTAGCTACCCCCTACATATGTTGCTATTGCTACACCTCCTATTAACCCAATGTAACATCTCCCATATAAAAAATATATTTTTCACTCAGTTAGGACTCTACCCAAAACGTTTGTAGTTCTTAGGAGCTCTTCATTCTTTCTAGGGAAAGATATAAAAAATATACATATGTTTTAAAATCTACAAATTGAGTTCCCTTTATTTCTATCCTTAATCTTGTGGAAGATGAAAAGAAGAATTTTGCATTTATAGAGATAAAATGATAATGCAATGATAACACCTACATGATTAGGTAGATTATTGTCAGAAGAAAATGAAATTTAAAAAAATAATGAGATATATATACAGTAGTTGTGATTGTGGCCCACATCTTTATTTGGTTTTACATCTAATAACAGCTTTAATGCCTTCTATGAGTTAGAAATTTGCTTCTTTTCAAGTTTTCTAACAAAATTGGAAAATAGGGTCTTTTAAAGTCAAATTCCTAAGACTGTAACGCTTTTATTATTTATGAAAAATACTCCATAAACCAAGAAATTTATTTTATATTAATCCATAAGAATACGACTCAAGAGTTAATCAAATATTATCCAAGGACTCCTTAATAGTATTTTATGTTCTTGATTGTCAAATATCATTCCTAAAAAATGACCTCTAGTATTACAAGTCCGTCAATCACATTTGTGACAGACTCATAACCTTTTTGCCCTGTCTTTTTTAGCATAATAGTTTTTGCCTAAACCAGGCTTGTGGGACATAAATGCCTTCGTTCACCAACTAAACGGATCTTAGCCTCATTTAACCAACGTGCATCTTCAGGGATGCCTTTATTCATCAAAACTCTTAGTTTTTCATATCTTGTTTGGTAAATCCATTTAAAAACATTTATTGGGAGAGAGAGAAAATATTTTCGCAAAGCAGAAAAAAAAAGAATCAATTTTTTAAGAATAAAATAGGAAATGGAGAGAAAGAAATCAGTTTTGATGGAAAACTGAAATATCCAACTTAAGAGCCATGAAGTACTGTATCCATCAATCAACCAGGACAAGAAAAAAAAAGAAAATGAAAAGAAAAAAAAAGATCTTTACAAAAAGAAAAAAACATATTGGTATTTACTTACTATGATCATTTTGAGAATCATTGAAATGAACAACTTCTTCTTGTAAATCATGATTCTCTAAAAATGGTTTAAGTCTTTATCTATTTACTTTAAACACATCACCATTTTTAGGATTTTTGAAATCAATGACATTATAAGGACAGACATGTTTTACAATAAATGGACCATTTCATCTAGATCTAAAATTTCTAGAACATATGTGAAATAAAGAATTATAAAGCAAAACCTTTTGACCAACCTCAACTTTTTTCCTTAAGATTGTTTTACTGTGAAAAGCTTTGGTTTTAGCTTTATATATTTTTGAGTTCTCATATGCATCATTTCTCAACTTCTCAAGCTTGCTTATTCGCAACCTGTGTAATACACTAACATCATCAAGGTTTGAATTGAAATCTTTAATAGCCAAGAAAGTTTTATATTCAAGTTTCATAACCTATAGGGAGACATACCCAATGAGGTGATGTTTTAAAAGCAGTGTGATAAACCAAAAGTGTATCAATTAGTTTTAAAAACCAATCCTTTCAATTTGAGTTAATTATTTTTTCAATGATCTGTTTGATCTCCTTATTTCCAAGTTTTGCTTGTCCACTTTTTATGGGTGATAAGGGTTGACAATCTTGTATGTGATACCATATTTCTCCAATAAAGATTCAAATGGTTTATTGCAGAAACATGTTCTTTAATCACTTATTATAGCTCGAGGAATTCTAAATCTACATAAAATATTTTCTTTTAAAAATTTAAGCATAGTTTTATCATTATTATTTTATCATGGAACTGCCTCTACCCAATTTAAAATATAATCAACTGCAACTAAAATGTACATAAATCCAAATGATGGTGGAAATGGCCCCATAAAATCTATCCCCTAACAGTACAAAATTTCAATCACAAGGTAGGAGTCAAAGGTATCGTGTTTCTTTTTAAAATGGATCCTAGTTTCTCATGATTTTCATAGGCTTTATAGAATGCATTTGTGTCTTTGAACAAATAGGGCTAATAAAATCTAGACTGTAAACTTTTTTGCAGCTGTTTTCTTTAACGAAAAATGTTTCCTACATGTTTCGGAATGACAAAATTCAATCACATTTTTTACCTCATTCTCAAGTATGCATATATAGAATATTTGATTAAGGCAATATTTGAAAAGATAAGGGTTATCTCAATAAAAAATTTTCGCCTTATATAAGAAATTTTTCTTATCTTAGGTACTGTAATGACAAAATTGTCCCCTGTATGCTTCAGAATGACAAAATTCAATCACACTTTTTACCACATTCTCAAATATGCATCTATAGAATATTTGATTAACGCAACATTTGAAAAGATAAGGGTTATCCCAGTAAGAGTTTTTCACCTTATATAAGAATTTTTTCCTATGTTGGGTACTATAATGGGATAACATCTGTCTTATCACTAGAAAATTAACGACGTTAGCAAACCAAGATACTATAGTGACAACGGAAAACAATCATTTATGGTTGTGGCCTCAATTAATAAATTTGTCGTTATCCTTGACAAATGGTCAGTGACAACATTTTTAGTACCTTTCTTATCCTTAATCATAATATTAAACTCTTGAAGCAATGAAATCTAATGTATCAACCTTGGTTTAACATATTGCTTTGATATTAGATACCTGACAGTAGAATAGTCAGTGTAAACAATGGTTGTTGAACGAATTAAATAAAAGTGAAATTTATCTAATGCAAATATTATTGCAAGTAGTTAATCTTCAGTTGTAGTGCAATTCATTTGCACACTATTCAAAGTTCTACTTGTATAATAAATTACATATGATTTACCTTCATTCCTTTGTCTTAGAACAACATTAACTGCATAATTACTAGTATCACACATTACCTTTGTAACGACCCAAGTCCAGAACCGGTCAACGGAACACCTGCCCACACCACATGAGCTATCCTTTGGAAAAGGATAAGCACTAGGTGCCTGTGTTCTGGAATTAGAACCTATATATCCACATAAGGCTTCCCACAATTCACCCATGTGAGATATGGGGGTGTTATAAACTCCCCCCTTATGTACCCAACGTCCTCGTTGGGATCAATCGGATTACTTGGTTCCCCGGACCAAGTAACCTATCTAATCGAACTACTTAGCCCTAGCCAAGTAGCATCTCGAATCCAAGATCAGTCCCGGTAGACGACGCATGTGCATACCCATTATGCCACACCATCGTGGTCCTGGGTTGGCTCTGATACCATCTGTAACGACCCAAGTCCAGAACCGGTGAATGGAACATCTGCCTACACCACATGGGCTATCATTTGGAAAAGGATAAGCGCTAGGTGCTTGTGTTCTGGAATTGGAACCTATATATCCACATAAGGCTTCCATAATTCACCCATGTGGGATATGGGGGTGTTACACGCAATCTTAAAATTCTTAATATTTTCAAACAAGTAAAAATCAATATCCTTTTGTTGGATGTGATTAAACAAGTACATTCTTATGCCAAATTTTTTAAGGAATGTGGAAAAGAATGCATTCTGCCCAAGTAGGTAAGTTCTGTTATTCAAAATAATATTATTTTAAAATACAATGATCCTGGTTGTCCAGCTATTTTATGTTTCATTAGAGAACATAAAATTAAGCAAACATTACTTAATCTTGTGATTGGTGTAAACTTGCTTCCATATTCAGTTTACCAAAAACTAAATTTGTGTAGGTTAAAACCAACAGAAGTAACTCTATTACTTGCTGATAGATCAGTGAATTAGTGAAAGTGCATAGAAGAATTGTTAAAGATGTGTCACTTCAAGTTTACTAAAAACAAAATTGTTTTGGATCATGTTGTATCTTCTAAGGGAAATGAAGTTGATAAGGCAAAAGTGGAGCTCATTTTTCAGTTACCTCCATAAAAAATAGTTAGGAAAGTTCACATATTTGTTTGATATGTAGGATTTTATAGAAGGTTCATTAAAGGGTTCAGTAAAATATTTAGACCTTTTTACAATCTTCTTACAAAAGATTCTTCATTTGAATAGACTGATCAATGCCGAAATTTTTTCAATAAGTTAATTAGATTTCTGACATCATCTCTAATCATGCAACCCCTTAACTAGTCTCTGACTTTTAAGGTTGTAATGACCCAAGTTCAGAACCGGTTAATGGAACACCTGCCTACACCATATGAGCTATCCTTTAGAAAAGGATAAGCGCTAGGTGTTTATGTTCTGGAATTGGAGCTTATATATCCACATAAGGCTTCCCACAATTCATCCATGTGGGATATGGGGGTGTTACAAACTCCCCCCTTATGTACCCAACATCCACGTTGGGGTCAATCGGATTACTTGGTTCCCCGGACCAAGTAACATCTCTAATCAGACTACTTAACCCTTGGCCAAGTAGCCTCTCAAATCCAGGATCAGTCCTAGTAGACAATGTATGTGCATACCCATTATGCCACACCATCGTAGTCCTGGGTTGGCTCTGATACTATCTGTAATGACCGAAGTCCAAAACCGGACAACGAAACACCTGCCCACACCACATGGGCTATCATTTAAAAAAGGATAAGCGCTAGGTGCTTATGTTTTGGAATTGGAGCTTATATATCCACATAAGGCTTCCCACAATTAATCCATGTGGGATATGAGGGTGTTACATTGTGATTCACATACTTAAGAATAATTAATGCTTGAGGAAATGAAGGTGCAGGTGGAAATTCAATTTGTTCTTCACTTGGTATAAGTTCAACCGCTTCTTTACTTTTAGAAATTGACTAATCATCCCATTTACAAAGATCAGGAATGAATTTTTCAATAACCTTAATGTTGCATAGTGTAATGATTGATTTCACTTGATCTATGGTTTGACATTTGGGATTCAGTTGTGATTAAGAAGAAAATTGCCCTTCCTTCTAAATGTTGAGTGTATATGCAAATTTTGCAAGAGTATATCTCAAATCAGCCATGGTTTGACTTGTTTGAGTATTGGTAGACTCTTGCTTTTCAATGAATGAACGCAATGTATCTTTAAAGTTTTTCCTAAAATGAGGAACATAAGGTACATACTCTTGAGATTGTCAAAAATTTTGTTGGGTGTGGGGAGGTGGTTATGATAGTTGTGCATGATTATCACTTCTCTAACTAATGTGTGGATGATTCCTTCAACCAGGATTGTAAGTTTGTGAGTATGGATTTTGGGTTGGCTTTTAAAGTTAACAAAGCATTTACTTGTTTATAGATGCATTTTTTGAAAGACTACAATGTTGGAAAACTGTTAATGGAATGGTTGTTGATCCCACAAATATGACAAACAACTTTTTCAATAGATTTCAATTGATCAATTTTCTTCATTTCTAATACCTTAACATTTCTAGTTAAAGATTCAAATTTTGCTTAAAGATCATTATCTTCTTTAAGATAATAAATGCATCCACTAGACGTAAGGGATTGAGTCTTACTAGGGTTATCGTAGGCACTGACGGTGTCCCAATTTTGTGCATTATCTGCTAGCAAGTCTAGGTAATTTATTACCTCATTAGGATCTTTACCCTCAAATGTTCCAATACATATCAATTCTACCATTTGCATTTCCTTAGATGTTAGATCTTTATAAAAATATGAGACTATTCTCTATGTCTCAAAACCATATTGTGGGCATGTGTTAAGTAAATTTTTATATCTATTTCAACACTGGTAAAAAGTTCCTTTTGATTTTTGGGGTAAAATTCACCATGGGTCACCTAGTTTATTTTTTTGTTCTATCCGGGTACCTTACCTTTATTTTTTCCTAGCGAGGTACCTTTGCTCCTATTGCGCATCCTGTTCAACTACTTTCCGTCAAATTGGTCGTTAAATTGGATGGAAAATGATGATGTGGCATTAAATAATACTAAAATAAACTTAAAATGACGACTTCAGTCCTCAAACTATTTCAATTACTAATTCTAACCCTTAAAATTTATTTTCTTGATTTTCGTGTATTGTTCATATGATGAACACAAACACACAAAACCCACATGGATCTGAATCCTTGCCTGTTTTGAATGTTCTTGTTGTTTCGATGTTACTGGATTTTTGTTGAGAACATGGATACACCGAAAACAACTTTGTTTTTGAGAAAAAGAAGATCTGGTTGAGTTTTTGAAACTAACCAAAATTGCTCGATTTGATCCCGAGACTCCCCGGCCACCACCGTCCGTGAAAGTCACCGGTGGATGGCTCGGTTTCGTAGCATCAAGGCCGAAGGTTAATAGCCCCATGGTTTGGAGGCTTGATTTCGCTTCAACTGGTTTGAATTTTGATTCGTTTCGAATGTGGGTTCATGAAAAGGTTCAAGAACCCTAACACTTATTTTTGAAATTAAGTGTTATGTGTGCGAAATTGATCAAAAGGAATTGTTCCATTGTGATAATCGGCCTCTGGGGAACAAAACCCATATATTTTTGTTGCCGTTTGACAGCGATAGCGTCGCCGGAAAAGTCGCGACTTTCGTAGCTTGTTGAGCAGCCTGTGGACGAGAGCCAGCGCCTTTAACGCGATGATCCAGTCCCGCGTCTTGCTCAGCCGCTTGGAAATGGAAGCACCAGCACAGGTGCCGGAGAGGGGGAGAGTTCGTTGCGAATCGCCTGTAGTCGAGTCGCCGTTCTCAGCATCGAATCCCTGGCAATAACGTAAATTCTGGGCCCGATAGCGGCGAGCCTCGGCGAGTTCAGTGGTGGCGGAAACGAGGAGGATGATGAGGGCAATTCGGCGAGGAGTAGGAGACCGAGAGAAACCAGGTTGAGTTGGCGCCAGCGAGGAGTTCAGCGGCGTCGTATGGCTGCTGGAATGGAAGAATGGTCTGGAATTGTTGGCTTAGGAGTAGCTCTGGAATTGTTCGATTAAACAATTGTACAATTGTTTCTGTGATTTTTGGACAATTACTGCGGAGGACGGGGAGGACGACGTAGAGGTCGAGGGCGGCTGGGATGGTGGGCGACAGAGGAAGAGGTTGACGGTGGCTAAAATGATTTTGGTGGAAGTTTAAAGGTTAGAATTAGTTATTAGAAAAGTTTAGGGTCCAAAGTTATTATTTTACGTTTATTGTAGCATTAATTAATGCCACATCATCAATTTCCGTGAGACTTAACGATGGAATTAACGGAAAGTACCCAGATAGGACACGCGATAAGAGGTAAGATACCTCGCTAGGACAAAATAAAGGTAAGATACCTGGATAGGACAAAAAAATAAGCTAGGTGACCCATGGTGAATTTTACCCTTGATTTTTGTGTGAAAGTGATGATTTATCTTTTGAAAAAATTTGTTCTATAGGTAGGAAAATGCTTTTTTTAAAAAAATTGTTACTGCAATTCATTTCACGAATTAATAGATCCTGATCTAAGATTCTGTAACCATATTTTATCTTTATCTTTTAGAAAAAAAAGAAGAAAAAACTTAAGCCTGATGGTTTTAGGTTATTATATGTGTGGTAAACATCTTTAAATTCTCTCAAATGCAAATATAGATTTTTAGAATTAAAGCTATGAAAAGTTGGTAAAAGTTAAATGAAACTTGAGTTGAAGTGAAAGTGAGATGTATAAAGAGGAAACACTAGACATGATGGTGCACTATTTCTTATGGGATTTTTGTGTTGTTTAAGGGTCTTAAGCCAATCTTGGTTATTATATAGAGAATGATTATCCTTTTGATCATTAATGTGTTCAACCATATTTGAAGAAAATGAAGATTCTATTATTAGTCTACCACTTGATGTACATGGTCAAGTTTTCATATATATATGCAAAACAATAACAAGGAAAATTGGTATGATTAACGGAAAATGTAGGAGGTTTAACCTTCCATTCAATAACAATAAAAATAAAATAAAGGGAAAACAAGATGAAAAAGAAAAACTTATTCTCTAATTATACTTCTCCAACATTGACGCCAAAAACTTGCTGCATGTTAGCAATTGTAACCTAAGTGTAGGTTGCTGCAAGTAATAAAATCTCAAGAGTCTGAGTGTCGAACTATAGAGAAGTTAATTAAGAAATGTAAATTATAAATTTTTTTAGCAAGGAAAATATTTGTGCAAGGTATGAACAAGTTTTGATTAAAACTTAAGTTCATGGAAATTGTTAAGGCTAAGGGTTCCACTTTTGGTGTATCAGTTATGGTTAATCTTACCCTGTTTTACTAATCAATTGGGATCCATACATAAATGAGGTCTCAATCAGGGAATTTAAAAATGAAGTTCTAGAAACATTAGGTATGAGTTAGTATTAGCTTTCATTAATCTATTAATGCCAACACTTGCAAATAGATTTAAGTATTCATCATGCCAATTTTTGTTCACAATAATTGAAGATTCTAACATAGCTGACAGAGCTATACTCGATAGAAGGAATCAAGTAGTTTTTGTGTCAATGATCGACTACGATAAATCAAGACTCTCACTTAATCAGAAGGGTAGCTAAATTGATTAAGAAATTAAGTACCGATAACATTGCGATCCATTTAAATTAGCCATAACCTTTATATTAAAGGTTCCACATTTTTTCCTTAGAAAAAGGAAAATTAGTTAGACATGATAAAAGTAAACAATATGTATAAAGATAAAATAAATATAGATTGAAAGATCAAAGTAAGAACAACAAAAATACACCTCGAATAGAGCTTCAGGATTGAAACATAAGAACAATATCAAAGAAGGAAGACTAGCTTTGATACATAAACTCTAAATTTGTCTACGAACTAGCTTAATTTTGTCTTCCCCAAGCTATCTATTTATAGAGTTTTGGGGTATGTGAAATAGCAAAGGGCAGTTGGAATAGTAAAGGGTAGGTGAATACAAATCAACAAAGATGACTCAAACTTCTTTTAATTTTTTTTATCATCATACATATTGATTCAGCTTTTCCACAAATCACAAGATTTATATATCTCTTCTTTAGCTTCAAAATGATAGCTTGATCATTCAAAACCAAAATTTATAACTCAAGTTATATTTTTCTACAGAAACTACCCTTTAGTGAATAGTAGAGTAAATGGTTTCACTTATAACCAAATTTCGGCAATAAAAATGATCAAACTAGTTCTTAGTATATGAAGTAGAGTTAAAGATTTATGTGTCAGCTTTCAGATGGATTTAGAATTACTCAATTTCGATATCTACAGCTCCAAATATGATTTTTCTCATGAAAGATCATCAAGCACATGAATGCTGAAACTAATTCTGTTTGCGGTCCAAATTTGGACTCCTCTATCTCTTAATTGGGTTAGATTATGAATCGAATATTATAGACGCCTGAAGCCCTTGTCATCGATCCAAGAATTGTGAGATATCGTGATTTTATCCACTTACATAGAAAGCAGTTATTTAGCATATTTTGTAAATATGGATGAATAATATCTTGCATATGAATAGTAAATACTTGTATGAATAGTAACCATTATATGAACAGTGAAATGAGGTGAATAGTAACCTGCATATGAACAATAAGTATGCATGAATAGTAACCTAGTGAAATAATTGCTCATATTAGAGAAATTAATCAAACTCAAAGTGTACAATGATGATTTAAACCTTAATAACTATACGTTTATGAGTATTCATCTCTAGGCCATGGACATGATAGGCAATCTGGTCTAGGTCCTTAACCATCATGCGTTATTTATTTGGCATGTTGTTTCATCCATTATTTGTCATGCAATCACATTTAAATGAAATATTCTACCATTTAATAATATATTCTCACTGTCAGTCACATGAGTAATTGTATGTGGCAAAAATGATAAAGAGAACAATGAGAAGTTATCCCTTGATGGACTTGATCCACGAGCTAATGGTGGATCCGATGGTATATCTCTAAATCCAAAGATAGTGGGTCGACATCGGAGGTGGAAATGGACAAGTTGAGCAGATTAAGCTAGGACGACAGTTGTTTAGACTTTGATTTTTAACTTTTGTTGTATGTGAGAGAGAGAATGGAGAAGCTTTGCAAGAATCATTTAATCCATGACAACGCCATAAAATAAGGCCAGATTCATGCCTCATTTTGAGCATGTAATCACGAGTTGTTATTAGGGTTGTAAACAAACCAAACAAATAGAAATAAGCCATATCATATTTCTTTTGTTTAAGTTTTAATGAATATGAATACGAACATGAAAAAAAATGAACATACTTGTTCTATTCTTGTTTGTTTCTTATAACTATATAGTATTTGTGTTTGTTCTTGCTCATTCGTTTATAATAATATTATAGTGATTCAAACAAACATATATGAATGAACGTGTTCGTGAACCCTAAACCAACTATGCATGAACATAAATGAACAAATATACAAATATATACAATAATAAATATATAACTATCATATAAATGAATAAATAAAGAAAAAAACTGAACTATTTGTGAACAAAAATTCTTTTAACTAATCATAGAAAAATTTTTATTCATATTCATACATTTACCTAAATAAATGAACATGAAAAAATTCTTGACAAAAAGTTAATAAACGGCTTCCTAAACGCTTTATACATTTACAACCCTAGTTATCATGACCAGCGCATAGAGTGACTTGATGTGCAAATAATGCTACATTTTTTTTATAGAAAATAATGCAACCACTTTAATGTCAATTTAACTAAAACGAAATCTTATACGGTTCTAGAATCTAATCAATAATTTCAATATTAATAATCCGATGTTGTCAATATTAATTGTGTCTTAATTAATTTCTTCCTCGTTTTTATGTCATCAATTTGAGTTAATGAGTCTATGAGTAGTTATTTTTTCCAAGTTTAGCTCAAGCTAGCTAGCTACGTGATTAATTATAAGGTAGAGATAATGTTATATCTATATTCTTGATCCCCAATCTTATTATATATGATCTGCAGGATGTTGGCTAGGGTAGTCTATATATATACTTCTTTAATCTTTTGATATATACATATATGTAGTTAATTGAATGCAATTTAAGATTTTAATGTTAATTTAAACTTCATTATGGATGCATGTTTTCTTAATTTCTGTTGGTAACAGGAGGAATCTCTTTAATTTAATTTAATTTGCAACTAGCAAGATTTTACAGTAATTAAACAACACTTAATTAAGCTTATACTATATAATTGTAAGTTAGTTCTGTCTTATTAAACAGCCAGCCAACCCGTTCTGTTTGTTATCATGTGCGCCTCGCAAGTCCTACCATAGCCCGTCCCCATATAGCTTCACTACTTTCATCGACCTTCACTAGCGTAATTGACTCAATTGCAGCTGCAGTCTCTCTTTTGGGTGTGGGTGAGCATAAGTCAGGTAGAATTATGGGTTTACCCAATTTAATAAGGTTAGATTAGATACAAATTAATCATGGTTCATGAGCAGGTTCCACTCATGCAAAAATCATATCTTTTTGAGTTGGTTTCGGTCTCATATAGAATTAATCCAAAAATATGTATTAATATATTATAAATTTTATGATTTTATACATATAACTATTTATTGAAAATTATATTACAGGGGTTTTTAATGTTTTAATTCTAAACTTAATTTTAAGTCCTAACTATGCTAATCCCACTCTATTGAGAAAAAATTCTCGAATCATTCATCATGCGCGGCGAAATAATAAACAGGATCAAATAAGCACACACAAACTTAACATGGTTTGATTCTTACCTAACCTATATTCACAGATGAGAGAAATTTGACAAAATATAGAGATTGCAGTAGAGGTATAGCCTTAGTGTTCATGCTGGCTCATGGATCCCCTAAACACTATTAGTAATTTCAATATCTTATCATCACATAAATACAAATATGAGAATCACAAAACGCTTTATGTCCTACTTCTTTCCTCTTTCAGACCTCTATCTCTTTTGAAAATCTTCACATCTTGCCTCTTCAACACATTGGATTTTTTCTCATACTTAAAACTCTAACACAATAAGTCTTTTTATAGATCACACAAACCTAAATCATTTCAAAATAGAAAAACTAAATGCTAAAAAAATAGGAAAACTAACACCAAATCCTAAACAAATTAAAATTATAAATCTTAAACAAGCTCCACTTTGGCTCAACTCCTCTCAAATACAAGCACATATGATGGCAACCATGAACAAATAACCATAACTACAAACAACAAACACCATCAAGACACAAACACAACAATAAGTGGAAACGACCATGAACATCACGAGTGTGACTTAAAACACCATCATCACAAACATCAATACATAGGAACACAAGCTCCACCTTGCTAAAAACACACTGCAGGCTCTACCGTGCCAAGAGTGCACCATATGCTCCACCATCCAAGACCAAACCATAAGCTCTAATACCACTTGTTAGGAGAAAAAAAATTCCCAATCATTTATTATGCACCATGTGATAACAAACACGTGTAGACAGGCACACACGAATTTAATGTTGATTCGGCTCTTAATTAGCGTACATTCATAAATAAGAGAAATCTACTAATACAAAATATAGAGATTATAGTACAGGCATGCCCTTAGTGCTTATGCTGACCTATAGATTCCCATACATTACTAACAATCTCAATATCTTGTCCATACACTAATACAAAATATCAAAATCACAAAAGGTTTCCTGTCCTATTCTTCCACTATTTCTTATGTCTCTTCCTTTTGAAAATTCTTACATCTTATCTCTTTAACACATTGACTTTTCCCTCATACTCAAAACTTTAATACAATAAGCTTTTTTATAGGCCATATATAGACCCAAATCACATCAAAATAGGAAAACTAAATCCTAAACAAATAGGAAAACTAACATAAATCCTAAAAAAACTATAAAATTATAAAGCTTCTTAGATTTGATCTAATAAATCCAACACACTCCATAAAAGCATTCCTAATTTCACAAACTATCATCGGGGCAGGGGTTGTGGGTGGAATTTATTGAGTTTTGGTATTGTTATAAGTACATGGTATAAATGAAAAAGAAAAACCCTGAGAAGCAGAACAAAAAAACCCAGAACCATAGTTTTAGTTTTGCTCAGTTCTTGGTTCTTGGGTTGCATAGAAAATTTTTAAAACTGAACATATTTTAGGTTGGTTCAGTTTAACAAAAAACCTGAACTAATACGAACTGGGCTCACACCTACTTTTGGTTAATCTGAGAGCTTGGGCACTTAATTTTTTAGGGTTAATTATTAATCAATATCCGCTTGCTAGCATTTATCAATGACTGCAAATTATCTACTATTGTTTTTTTGTTTTTTTTTTCTTTTCCTTTGATAGAATCTACTATATATAAAGAAATTATACTAAAAAAAATCAAAATTATATATAGCATACTAAAGAGTGAATTATAATGGAATCAAATATACTACTAGCAAGTTAACACCTTGATGGCTTGAATTATGCCCAAATTCATAATTAATTAGTTTGTTGTCTAAATTAAGTAATTAAAAAAATGTAAAACCTAGCCTCTTCCTCTTTCAACCTATTCCCTTTAACCTATTCCCTTCTATAATCTCCTCCATGTTTCTTTGCCATTTCTAGCCAGATTTGGACTTCGGTTCGGATATAGCTAGTTCTCTCTCAATGTTTTTGTTGCTTGATTAACTTTATCCTATATTATTTATCAGATTTTATGGTGGATATAATTTTTTTCAATTCTTGGTCTTTAAAAGTTATTCGAGACTTTCACATGGCAGATCTTCAATTGAAAGCAGGCAATGATAGATCTAAATTTTGTCTTGGGTTCACCAGAATCTCAGTTCTACTGGGGTGTCCCAATGTTTACAGTAGATGTGGTGGCAATTGAATAAAATAAAATCAGTCTTTAGTTTTTTAGGTTTTTAAGGTAATTTTTTTTTATTTTTATAAGCATCTTGTTTAGTTGTCTAATACATAGTTGGTTCTAGTACTACTTGGTTATTGTTGGTTTAATCTAGATTTTGTTCCAATTATTTGTGAGTTTTGTACTCCAGATTTATTTTAGTTTACCTGAAAGGTTTAGCATTATCTGATTCTTTTTTTTTTTCGTTCAGCCTTGCAGGAATGAGGAACCTTTTTATGGCTAGTTTTATGCTCCTATTGTTCTCTAGAGTTTTATATCATCGCTAGTTTTTTAGATACCGTTTAGCTCACTTTTAATTGAAATAAAGCTTTGTTTATAAAAAAAAAAAAAAAGCAACTATGTATATGAATGTGTTGTGTGTATATGTATACATATAATAACTTCTGTTTTGATTTGAACCACAACATTAGGTACGTACTACCTATAAAACTATTCAAGCTGAATTTTTAACCATAACTATTGGCTTTATTTAGTATTAGCTTAATGTCAGCGATTAGTATTAGAGTTTTAAAAAACCTATCTAATAGTAGTTTTTACCTTTTAGATTCAACAATTTTATCTCCATCTTTAAATAAATTATTCATAGCTTTGACGTTAATCAAAAAAATTATTCAAAGCATGGCCATTATATTTTACTATGAATACAATTTAAGAGGAAAAAAAAATAGCCATTCTGGCAGAAGGTCAAGTCAACCTAAATAATATAAGGTATTGCTAGAACTTTCCAAGTAAGCGAATAAGCAACACCATTCCAACCTTATTACATGCTTTAAACTAACAGGAAAGAAATCTAAACATAACTGTCTAATACCATCCATGATCACACCAAAATGCATAAAAGAGTGTGAAGACTGTGAGTAAGAAAGGTCCTTCACAATTGTCAAACAATTAGACTCCACAATTAAAGTATGAACACAAAGGTGTCAAGCTTCACTAAGAGTAGGCTTAATAGCCAGAGTCTCCACTAATGTTGGGTCCTTAAAATCTATGAAACTTGTTACAAAAGCAATAAAAGATGCATGTCATTCGCATCCCTCATAACCACCCCAATAGCCACTTGATATTTCTGTAGACATAAAGCTCCATAAATATTGAACTTTATAACACCATTTCTTTTTGGAATAACAGCACTTTATTAATATTAATACATAAAAATACTGAGTATAAGAATAAAACTAGCAAGAAGCTAGTGCCGTGATGATTCCTCAACAAACAACCTACACTAGTAACCTTTAGAACAATCACAAGCTAGTTACAGATTGTGAAAAGTGGATTACGACACCCTTCATACTAGGAATACCTAGCTTTAGTATACCAGTTAACAATCCAAAAGTATGACAAAAATTGAAATTTCAAATACACCTTCACAACCACAAACAAGTTATAATTAAATATTATGCCATTCCTACCTTTTCAAATAATCCAAGTTGTGATACTCAGTGTAGCAGACAAAGTAAATACTTGTTTTTTTTAAATGATTGTACAAAATACCTTAAAGAACCTCCTATAAGCTGAAGCCCATTTGCATATCTAATGGCCACCAATTGAACACAAAAGTCCAAACATGAAAAGATATGAAACACCTAACCAAAATGTGATCATTTGTCTCTTTAAAGCACCTGTATAAGAGACACTAAACAGCATCAAGATGCATACCCCATACGCTTATATTTATAATACCAGGTTGAGTGAAGACCAAACATTAAAAGGTGGCCAAGTAGCAAGAAAAGTAGAAGATGATCGATAAACAACTTTCTAATTATCACATAATTGAAGCACAACTATTTCAATAGTAGAACAAACTAAATCAAAAGGTAGCTTCATTTTTATGCCACATCAAAAACCAAGCGTAAATGGAAGGAAGGAGAAAAATCCTCATTTGACTCCATCATTGTGACAAGCCAATTAGCTAGAGATGAAACAAGACTAAATGTAACTAGGAATTTGAGAAAATCCCGTACACAATTTGTAAAAGGACTCATAAGAGAGTATGATCAATTGATCTACACACACTAGGCAAATTGAGGTAACATTTGTTCCATGGAACACTAGTTTTACCCTGGCAGGCAACAAATTTGCTAGAGTCTGTCCCAAAAATAAATGCACAAGTACTGGAAGGGATAACTTCCAAAACCACTACCAATACCCATTTGATTTGTATGGTGATCTTTATGCAACAAATCATTAACTACTTGATTGGCCATTTTAATTGTTAACATCCTTGAATTTGTTATTCCTCGGGTGAGTAGATTATCTTTCAGTAGACACTTAATGGGATTTGTAGAATATTAACAACATTAAAAGGAAGGAGAAAAATTCCAATAAAGGAATATTGAAAGCACTAATAGTTTTGACCATTAAATGTACCGCCTTTAAATAATTATAACCTAGGAGTTATTGAGTAATTGGCTTCAACAAAGGAAAAAAAGATAGCCAATTATCATCCTAAACACTAACATCAGCACCATGCTCCAATTCTTAAAAGCTGAACATCTTTCTAGTAAACCTCACTAAATAGGTGATGTCCCATCTGGACACCCAAATCTCAGGAAAGAAATAGTAAGGAGCAATATTTGCCTGAAAACACTTTGAACACTAAATAATTAGTGTTACAAACAAGCCTTCACCCTTGTTTAACAGGTAAATCATGATTAAAAGTTCCTAAGCACCCAAATTTGAAGCCATAATCCCTTTTAGAATTGTAGAGTCTATCAATCAAACACTAATAAATTTTCCTCAAATCATTGCTTGAGCTCTAGAAAATGCGAGCCATCAACGCCTAATGCCAGTCATACACTTGATACAAAATTAGAATACAACTCATAATATGTATTGACATAACTTATATGATCATCTTCAATAAAACAGTCTACCTCGCTTGTGATAAAAAATCGGCCTTCCAACATGCAAGAGTTTTTTGTAACCTAATCAACAAAATAGTTAAGCTACGACACCTTTTTCCTACCAAGCATCAATGCAAAGCCCAAATATTTTTCCTTTTTCAAACAAGGAATAATGCCCAATCAATCCTTTACACAAGAAACCATTTCATCAGGAACATTAGGACTAAATAACAAAGAAGATTTCTAAACATTCAAACATGCTCATACAGTCGCAAAAGGCTAATAAGTGTTCCACTTTCAGTTCTTTAGCCCATAGGGAAAGAAAGCTATCATTAGCAAATAACTAGTAATAAACTGAAGCACTATGTAGACTATTTGAAATGCTTATAAGTCATCCCAATAACTTAGCCTCATGTAGTAAAGCAGACAAACCCCCAGCACAGAAAAGAAAAAGATAAGGTGATAATTAATCCCCTTATAGTATCCCTTTCGAAGGAACAAAAAAATCAAGGGGAGTGGCACTAAGTAAAATAGTGAAAGAAATCAATGTCACGCAGTTGACAACTAAATCTAACATTGATCAACGAAATCCAATATAGCAACAATGCTTTGCAAAAAGAAAGGCCATTCAACTCGATCACATGCCTTTGGCATATTTAATTTCTCACCTAATGCTGATTGGCTTGAACTTCTCATATTACTTATATAATGACACATTTCCAAGGCCACCAAAGAAGTATCCAAAAGTAGAATCCCAAAAACAAAAACAGTCCGATTAAGAAAGACTATGAGTGAAAAAACAACTTCACTTTATTGACCAAGACTTTAAACACTAACACTCAGTTTATTTTAACTTAAGTTAATTGACTTCAAATGACTTATTTTTATTCTTACGTCTTTTTACAGGGAATTAATTTTAATTAAAATTTAATATTATGTTGCTATAATAATCCATTGAAACTATAATTTTTGTAATCTTACTAAATTTTTATGAATTTTTTTAATTTAATGCATTAAAAAATAAAAATTCATAAAAATTTAACAATATCATTAAAATTTTCTTTCAAATTGATTATTGTAACTACATAATATTGATTTTCAAATGAAATTGGTTTCAGATAAAAAAGATATAAAAGTAAAAATAAGTTAGTTGACTTAAGTTAAAATAAACTAACTTTAACTTGTATAGCATATTACATAAACTTATGGGTCTAAAATCTTTGATAGAAGTCAGATTCACTATCTTAGATATTAGAATAATGTTAGTGGACATGAGCTTATCTACAATATGGCTTAAGTTCATAATACCAACATCAAAATTAGTTACTTCCTTTTTCAAAATTTGCCAATATTTCTAATAAAATAAAGCAAACAAACTATTGAATACCAGCGATTTTGTCAAATACATCTAAAATAATGGTTGACATACCATCAAAAGGGTATAGTAATAATAGATTCATTTGATTAGTTACTCCATGTTGAATAGAAGCTCCTCTAAAAGAACTAATGATTGAAGAAGATTCACGAAGTAACTACTAACATCAGTAATGAGATCCTTTCGCTTCTTTAATACTCGACCACGAGCTGCAGTTTTAGTTGAGATATATGGTTTCCCCATCTAGCACTCAAGCCGAGCTTTCAAAACCCAAGTGTGTTCGATATAAAACTTCTTTTATTTTATCAAGGTCTGAGTTTATTAATAGATTTTCGGAACCTATTACTTGCAATTAATTGACATTATCTACAAAAAATGAGTATAAAAAATTATTATTCACCTACCGACGTTGAATATTTTTGGGTACAAAACCAAAAAAAAAAAAGTTAATGTCAAATGCTTTTATGCAAGAAGTTGCCCTGCCAATGCATTGGAAATGTCTTGTAATTAGTTAAGCCTTAAATCCTAATTATAATGGGTGGACTTGGATGGAGTTCTTCATGTCATTATTCACTACTAAAAAATATCTATTTTCCAACAGCTTTCTTTACAGTTGAAAATTTTTAACACGTAAGGCCATTGGAAATAAAGAAATAATTCTCCAACGGCCTAGCCATTGGAAAATAAAATTTCCTATTTCCACCAATTACCCTATGTTATGTTGTTTATGAATAAATTGGTAAAAAATTTGAAACAAGAAGTGAAGAAGGGGGAATTTTCTTGGTTTTTCCAATAAGAGAGCCATTGGAAAAAGGTGGAAGATAATTTACCAATGGCCAAAGCCACCGGAAGTTTTTCTAATTGAAATTGTGCATTTTAGAAATAATTTTTCCAACGGTCAAAGTAGTATGAGTTTATTTGGTTGGAAACGTGTGAAATGTGGGAGATTTGTAGTTGTTGATGGTTGGAACCAAAGTAGTTAAGTTACCCATTGATATTTCCAAGTTATGCCAATTTTTTAAAATTTTTTTAAAATTTTGTGTTTAATAGAAAATTAGTATATTATTAGTTTTAATTAAATTTGTTTAATTGGGTAGTATATTTATGTGTGGAATTATAGTTGATAGATCACACATTCATATATGCAATTTTTTCTTTTTTCTTTTTTTTAATTTTATGATTTAATAGAATATTAGTACACTTTTATTGTTAATTAAGTTTGTTTAATTGGGTGTGATATTAATGTATGAAACTAAAGTTGATAGGTTACCCATTGATATATGCAATTTTTTGAAAAGTTATTTTTATTTTTTTTATTTCAGGATTTAATTGGAAATTAGTATATTGTTAGTTTTAATTAACATTGTTTAATTGGGTGCAATATTTGTGCGTGGAATTAAAAATAATATGTTGCCCATTGGTATATGCAATTTATGGGGATTTTTTTCTATTTTTTTAATTTATGGAATTAATAGAAAGTTAATATATTGTTAGTTTTAAATAACTTTGTTTGATAAAGTTTGATATTTATGTGTCCATATACTTATCAAGTACTTATCCAATAAAAAAAGGTATCCTATTAAGCCAAATTTATGTTTGTACTAGGATGTATGAAGCAATGGAAATTTGAAAAAAAAAATTTAATTTAAAAAAATAAATTGTAAATAACACATAAATATGAATTTTATTAGTAAATTTATAGAATTAAAAATATTTCTAGTTTTTAGGTGTGTGAGATTTCATCTATGCTTACTAATTTGTTTGCTTTATGATGGTTGAATTATAAATAAGTTTATTTATTCATGGTTCTCAAGATGTCTTAAAGGTAAATATATTTGCATTGGTAACACTTAATGAACAAAAA
The DNA here is from genome assembly GCA_005392925.1 of Aquilaria sinensis. NCBI lineage: Eukaryota > Viridiplantae > Streptophyta > Magnoliopsida > Malvales > Thymelaeaceae > Aquilaria > Aquilaria sinensis. Next base: position 219,031 of record SMDT01001941.1, on the reverse strand, counting down.
CGTAGTTGGATGTGTAGTAATCATTTTTTACCTAGACGAATAGGGTACAAAGAGGAGTGGGAGACAGGAGTTAAGCAATTTATAACATTTGCCAATAGTAATCTAGGCCATATGGACAGAGAAAAAATATGTTGCCTGTGTAGGAAATGTAAAACTTTGCGGTTTAAGGATTGTGATGACATTATAGTTCATCTATACAAATATGGTTTCATGCTTTATTACTTAAACAGGACATCTCATAGGAAGTCATTCAAATGATCCCCTAAATCAGCCTTATGATAATTTTGATTGGTATGAGCATTATGACTATAGTTCAAATGTAAACTCGTATGCCCGAATGGTGTTTGATGTAGTCAAACCAAGTTGCCCTCAGAATTTCAGTCAAGTGGATGAGCAAACTAATGAAGGTCTTAGACGATTTTCTGATTTATAGTACTCGGTAATTACACTTATATGGGATGGATGTGATACACATTCTGAGCTATCTGCTACAGTTTGTTCGTTAAACCTTAAAGTAGAATATCATATACTAAAAGGCTGCTATGCTGGTATCGTGGCCTTGATGAAAGAGACGTAGCCTAGTGACAGTAAGCTGCCATGTAATTGGTATGAGACAAAGAAATTAGTTTCACAATTAGGTCTTTCACATATTAAAATTAACGCATGTGTGAACAACTACATGTTGTTTTGCAATAATGATAAAGATGCTACAAATTGCAAGTTTTGTGGTGAATCCTAGTTTAAGTCAATAAAAGCTAGATGGGGTAAAGATAGAGCAAAAAAGACCATTCACCATTTACCACTAACTCCTCACCTTCAACAACTATATGCTTTATTTTCAATGGTAGAACACATAATGTAGCACAATGAGCATTGATCTGAGCTAAAATTTTTAAAACATCCTTTAGATGGGGAAGCTTGGAAACGTTTTGATCACACACACCCGTGGTTTGCCGCAGAGCTTTGAAATGTTTGCCTTGGTGTTTGTTTTGATGGCTTTGTTCCTTTTGGAAACTCTGGTAAATAATACTCATATTGGCCGGCCATCGTTACTTTGTATAAATTACCTCCATGGATTTGTAGGAAGAGACCATATACGTTTTTGACTTCATTGGTACCAGGCCCTCACAGTTCGAAGAAGAATATTGATGTGTATTTACAACCTTTTAGTGTTGAATTGAAGCATTTGTGGGAGGATGATGTCAAAACCTAGGATGTTTCATTGAAACAAAATTTTCAGCTATGAGCTTCAATTTTGTGGACTATAAATGACTTTTTGGCCTATGGGATGCTATCCAAATGAATGACTCATGGGAGGTTATTGTGTCCTATTTGCATGGATAAAAGTAAAGCTTTCCAGCTTGATTATAAGGGAAAACTTCATTCTTTGATTGTCATCGGCAATTCCTTGAGTTAGATCACCTATATAGAAAAAACATAGTAGCTTTTAGAAAAGGAAAAGTTGATCTTTGTCTCCGGAGCGTCTTCCACCTGAATTAATATTTGAACGTATCTCAAATTTACCTTCTGTTGTTCACAATGGATAGGTTCGTACCATACTAGGTTATGGGACAACTCATAATTGGACAAGATGAAGTATTTTCTGGGAGTTGCCTTATTGGAAGATAAATTTAGTCCACCATAATTTGGATGTGATGCATATAGAGAAGAATGTATTTGACAATATATGGAACACAGTGATGGATGTCGAGAATAAAAATAGGGACAATGTAAAGGCTCATAAGGACCTTGAGATGTTATGTAGTCGATCAGAGATATATTTGATTCCTTAAGCAGACAACAGTGCATTCAAACCCAAAGCCACTTTTTCATTAAACACACAGCAGAGAACAGATGTGCTCAGTTAGGTTAAAGAACTTAGACTCCTAGATGGTTATGCATCCAACCTTGGGATGTGTGTTGACAATAATATGAGTCATATGTCCGGTATGAAAAGCCATGATTGTCATGTAATGATGTAACGGCTCCTCCTAATTGTCATTCAAATGCTATCTGAAAATATATGAAAAACGTTAACTGAATTAAGCCAATATTCTTGTCATACTCTTCAAGTTAGAGAGAATATTTCTGCTTGCTTTTTTTTATTCCATGAAACATTTGCTGGTCCACCTACCTTATGAAACAAGGGTTGGATGCTTTATTCAATATTGGTGGATATACAAATTTGAGCGTTGCATGCATGAGTTCAAAATAAAGGTATCAAATAAGGTTCATGTAGAGGGTTCAATATGTGAAGCCTATCTAATTGTGGATACCTCTACATTGCATTACTTTGAATCCCATATTCCACATATGACAGCTAAAGTACCTCGAAATGATGATGGTGAACCAGGACCATATGATGAATCATTGTAGTCTATCTTTAGATACCCAAGTTGTCCATATTTTTGCATCAAAATATCGATATCTTGATGACAATAAAATGAGGGTCACCACTGCATACATGTTACTAAATTATAATGAGTTGAAGCCGTATCTCGACTAAGAGCCATAACACTTTTTTCTTTCTATAATGTCGACAAATACTTTTATGTTTTACTGACTAATATCAATATCTTAAAGTTTGTTTGTCGATGAAGTGCGCATGCATGAGCCCAATTTAGGTTTGTTTGACCTAAACGTCTACATTTAGAATAACTTGGCCATATGGCTTAGGAACTATGTAAGTTAACTACACCTGAACTTAAGCCTTTCTTATCTTCAAGGGTAAGACTTATTCATATTCTTGATATGTAATTACGTGGATGATCTATGTAACAATATCACAAACCGCATGTTATAGGACGTTACATGCAGCCCATCACGTCGTGTTAAGACTTGGCCCGTTTATTTCATCAATGGGTACAAGTTCCACATCAGTAACTAGAGTCGCGACGAAACAACATATAACAGTGGAGTATGTATAAGAAGTTCAAGATCAAGTGAGGTTGAATATGATTTTTATAGGATGTTACAAGAAATCATTCAACTCGAATATCCTGGATGGCCACACAAAAATGTTGTATTGCTTAGGTGTGATTGGTTTAACCCGATACTTGATTGTGGGACTCGAGTTCATAAACAATATAGAATAGTTGAGGCTCATGATGATCACCAATATAGGAAGTTCAATCTTTTGATTCTTGTCTCCCAAACTGATTAAGTTTACTACACCCTTTACCCAACAAAGTCACGCAATAAAACAAGGTGGTCGGCCGTTTTGAAAATCAAACCAAGATGCATTGTTCATTATAATGTAAATGATGTAGAAGATGCATTTCAGGAAGAATTATTAGGCGATTTAAACAATCTTGCCATAATTATGGATGACCCAATCGACAGTTTAACTGAAACAGAAGTAGGTAAAGTTGTAGATGATGACATTCCAAATATGGAAGGAACTTTGCTACATGATGATGATTCTCTGGAAGAGAAGTCTCTTGAAGCAACAAATGAAGAAGATGAATTTAAATTAGGGGATAGTGAGAATAGTAATTCAGATGCATAATTTGATAACGATAATAGCCATTAACTGTAACATGAACGTGGAATTACATATAACATGTAAATATTAAGTTCAACTTTGCTCTAGTAGGTTCAGTGTAAATTGTACAAATTCTTTCCTTCATGTTCTCATTGTTGATGTTGTATGCTTTTGTTAATTAATGTTGATGCCACCTAAAGGTAAAAATATGTACAAACGTAGTCCAAGGAAAGACATGCATGCATAGATGAAAGAAGCGTTGGTAGAATATGTTTCCAAACTATATCAAGCTGCCTAATCGCATTCACATCGTTGGGATTCACAGACCTCCATACAACAAACCACTGTTCCAAATTCCAAACCTCGTACAGGTGATGTTCACCTTGAGTTTCGCGGCCATAGTACGAGTTGATCTACTCCAGCCCCTGCAGGTTCACCCAACGATGCACATTCAAATGTTTAGTCGTCGATATCACATGCCCTGGTTCAGCCTCATTTATGGATCATCCTTTACAGTAACACATAAGTAATGCACTCTTATTCAACTATAATAGTCTATGTTAGTTGTAGTATGTTGAGTACCAAATAAATTATATATATTGTGTTGGAATATGCACTACATTCAGCTTCCTTCCATCAGCAGCAACACGGTTGGTGACTTGATGCTTCACCACACACTTCAAGCTATATCATGATTGGTCAAGTGCTAGCCAAATAGATATTAAGGCATGGTGGCACGTCCTTGAGGTAAGGAGTATTCTTTTTGTTTCAATGTTTTTAGACATGTTGAATAATGTTGGACTCCTTAAATTTTATTTACATGAACGGGTTATGTGAGTGGAATTCAACTCATCATAATAAGGTGTATTGCATTTGGCACATGCTAAGAGCTACCCACTATAGACAAAAAATGACAGTACACGCAAATGGAGGAATGGTGGGTCTCATCAGAGTTTTAGGAGTGATCAGCTAAGGTTAAGACACTTTGGGCATCATCAATGCAGGACTCATCCTCAACTGGTGGGTTCAGTGCTACTTATGCAGAAGACTCTCTTTTGATCAATGCACACTGATAGTAAATAGTAAAATTCTCAAGCTCTTTTACACATAATTCAAGTTATTTATGTTGCACTCAAATTCATCTGACTAACAACCAATGTAGTGGGAGAAAGATCCGAAAAAGAGGGACTCTAGTTTGTTCAAGGTTATGCAAAAAAAAGATCCGAAAAAGAGGGACTCTAGTTTGTTCAAGGTTATGCAAAAAACTCATAAGAAAAAGAACGGGGAATATGTTAACAGGCGGATTGAAGAAGTAACGGTAATTAAGACTCAGGCTAGTTATATATGAGATTTTTAAATACCATATATGATGGTCAATACTAATAACCTATGTTTGCCTTTACTTGTGTAGGCAAAGATAACTACTAAGATCGAGGAACAAATACAGTAATTGGATGAAGAAGGAGGCTTACAAGACATTGATGAGGTTGTGATTATGAGTGCAGCTACTAGTGGAAGAAAGAAAGGGTGTTTATTTGGCCTTGGATCAAAGTAGCATGTTGTTGTTGGACAACGACAACCAGGGTATAGTCATGCAAAACATGCTGATGTCACTTAGACGCCAGAGTTCATCAAACAGGTACAATGGGTCATAGCAGAGCATACAGTGTAACCGGTAACAAATTTTGAGTGAAAGCTGGAGCGCAACGCACTGTTTTCCAACGGGCTTGTTTTTAACAGTCTTACATTAGAAAATCCAAAATTTCCAAAGTAAGGTCGTTGGAAAAGGCTATTGAAAAATCTTATTTTTTTTTGTGTAGTGATTTTTTTGTAATGAGTTGGGAGACAAAAAAATAAAAAATAAAAAAAGAAGTCGCCTATCCCTAACTAAGATAAAACAGTAGTTGCGAGATACATTTCAAAGAATTGCTTATTAAGCGGCATTCACGAGATTAATTTGATTATAGAAAGGGGCACACTAATTATTCCAAGACAATATTACTAAATTAGAGAAGGGGTGACGGGGTAGCCGCCCGAAACATGATGGCCGAACTGGTAATTAATTAATAATTAGTAAGGGCAACTAATTAGCAAGCTTCTCTTTAGTATAATTACCTGAGTTGTCGGAATATGGAAATGGAATTGATTCTGAACATGCATGCATGTAGGATAGAGTATTCAGTGTTACAATATCCCTATGGGTGTGAGGGCCGGGGGTTGACTTCATTAAAGAATAATATCAAACACTACTCTTTAATTTGTTTTGTTCTAAAAGGCTTCTTTTATATATTCCATCGGCCTTAGCTTCCACTTTGGTCAACCCCTTCGACAGCAATGTTTCTGCTGCTTCAGTTCCACGGATCGGCTTCTTCCTTCGCACGGTTTGGTTTCTAATTATACTTTTGTGTTCATCGACAAGATATTATAAACAAATCAAAGCACGACAGACAAATCAGCTTTGTTTGGTCTGCAGACAAGAGATGCACATTTCCATGCCGGCGAAACTTCCCACCTCTCGCTCCATAACTAATTAATTAGCTCAGCCAATTTCCCTTCCCAAAAGTAAAGCTTCATATATATATATATATATATATATATATATGTGTGTGTGTGTGTGTGTGTGTGTGTGTGTGTGTGTGTTGTGTTTCTGACTTATTACAACCAGTTCATTTTAACTTAAATTAATTGATTATAAAATAATTTATTTTTATTTATATATTTTTTTTATTCTAAAACTAATTTCAATTAAATGTCAATATTATGTAGCTAAAATAATCCATTAAAAATAGAATTTTTATAATCTTACTAAATTTTTATGATTTTTTCTAGTTTAAAATTATTAAAAAAAATTATAAAAATTTAATAACATCATGAAAATTTATTTTCAAATGAATTATTGTATCTACATAATATTGAATTTCAAATAAAATTAATTTTAAATAAAAAAATATAAAAATAAAAATAAGTCAATTGATTTAAATTAAAATTAATTAATTAATTTTTCATGAAAGAATATGAAAGAAGCAACCTCTATAGTATACCAAGGGAAAGTTACAAAAACCCCCCTGTGGTTTGGTCAAACCTACAGTTTGCTCCCTCTCTTTTGAGAAACCTACACTTTGCCCCTATGTTTTTTATGTTGCTTGATAACAACTTATGAAACTGTATTTAAACTCTACGATAATCATCTTCTAATAATTTAAATTTGTCAAGTATTTTTTTTATAACTAATAGATATTTCAAACTATCAGTTTTTCCTTTCTGTAAATATACTTTTCCATTTGTAATTATATATCAGTATTTTTTAAATGTCAGTTTGCTGTGAAAAAAATATAAAAAATCTTGAAATTACTAGAGCATTATTACCATATAGTTTAAATACAGTTTTAGAAGTTGTTATCGGCCAGCATAAAAAGATAGGGGTAAAATGTAGGTTTCTCAAAATAGAGGGAGTAAATTGTAGGTTTGACCAAACCACAGGGGGTTTTTTGTAACTTTCCCCTATACCAACATAAGTTTTTCAGCTCGAGTGAGATTTGACAGTTTGCGTACGTAGGTGGAATCCACCCGGCGTCCACCCCCCGACATAATATTTGGCAGGGAAAAAGTTAGAGAAAACATGAAATAATGGTACTTCTTTTTTAAGGTTAATAGTTGAGCAACTCGTTAAAATCCACCTTTGCTACTAAAGTACCCAGTTAATATTCTAGAGTTGTCTCATAGGGTGGGCACACACATATACATAAGTAAAAGTTTTGTAGATTTTGAAATTTTTTCCAAAAAAAAGAAAATCAAGGGCGTGGTGAACTTTACTCTTTAATGTTGAGTTCAAATAAGCAACATAGCTATGAATTTAGGATTGAGGGTGCGAGATCAAAAGGCAGTTTGGTTTGCTTTAAACAAATTAATGAGGCCACATTATCCGTTTCAACAATTGGGTCTTTTGCGGGTCATTGTGACCTAGTTTCCCTCTCAAACAACTTACCCTTTTAGCTTTGATTAATTACGACTCACTCATGCCTTACCCATTTTCACTACTTTTACGTGTCTATAAAGGAGAATCGAGATTCTAGCAACAGCTTAGATTTCACCGCTCGGGTCTGGTCGTCTATCACCGCCGTTGTCCGATTAGGCCATCCATCATTTGTCAACCAGAGCCCTAGATCTGATTCCTCTTACTTTTGCTGCTTTGGTTACCTGCCATTCGTCACCATCGCCGTCCACTCAAGTTGTCTTCAAAGCAAACACAATCAATTGGTTGTGTCTAGATTACGAGCTTGTCACCGTTTTGCATTATTTGCAAATGACACAGGAGTAGAGCAGATAAACGAAGCCCCTTCTATTCATTGGCAAAGGCTGTGTGCGATGGCAGATTGTGGCATAAGAAAGTAAATAACCCCAACCTCATTCCCAACTAACTTTCTATACCCATGGGTTGTTTTGACCCGCTCCATACCCGGTCAAGACCCACAAATAAAGAGGACATATTAATCTCATTAATGTGAAACGAACCGTCCCCAATTCTTAATTGCTTGTTTTGTTGCATGATAATTTCAACCATGTTTTAACTTTATTAAGTTTTTCATCATCTTTAGTTTCTAGGTTTGACAAAAATTTCACTAAAATTTTCACCACATATAAGTTAAACATATAGGGATCTTATCTAAATTGAAAAAAAAAATAGTAGCTAAATTTATTAAAAAAAAACTAGCAAAGTGTAAGATAGTGATGAAATTTAAAAAAAAAATTGGTTAAATATATTAAAAGAGTCAATTAACAATTCTCAGCAAAAGTTGAAGATGATCAAGTATACAAAGAATAGGATTAGGATGGATTTACAGCAAGAAAAGAAGGTTATGGATTTTGGCACTATTTATCATATTAATAATATGTGGTAATTCTACATTATTAGAATAATAAATTTGTTGTAAATGCTTTTAAAATATTCGTGATATAGGAAAATTATTATTAATCACTTAAAAATATTTTGTTTGATAATTAGAAAGATAATAGATGATAGCATATTAATATCATAACAATATGTTTAATAAATTATCACATAGAAGGTCGTTAAAAATGTAAGTTAAAAATACACAATATGGTACAAATAATTTATCATATATGTTTTTCTACTAATTAAGAAATGAATTTGGCATTTTAGTAGTAAAATTAGTCCACTAATTAAGGGCATTTTTTATGTTCCAAAAATTTTATTTGAGAGTATTTTGTTCTACATAAAAATTGAGTGAGAAAATAAAGTAAATATTAAAATTTTGGAGTTTCCTAGTATTCTACCTTCACCTATTATGTTACAAGTAAATTATACCAACATTCTTTGAAGCAAAAAAGAAATGTTCTATACAAATAAACATTCAAACCAGCTTTTTTATAAATATATCTTTACTTAACCGCTTCAATATGTGAATGTGCGTTCATTGATTTTGAGGAATTTAAGGTTATGATGATCGTGGGGTTGACGACTAATCAGCATGTTGATTCTTACAAATGATAATGAGGATATTGTTGATGATTAACACCTAATTCATTTTAACTTAAGTCAATTGACTTCAAAATGACTTATTTTTATTTTTACGTCTTTTTAACCTAAAAATAATTTTAATTAAAAGCTAATATTATGTAGCTGTAATAATTTATTGAAAATACATTTTTTGTAATCTTACTAAATTTTTATGAATTTTTCTAATTTAAAGTATTAAAAAATAAAAATTCATAAAAATTTAACAATATTGTGAAAATTTACTTTCAAATAGATTATTGTATCTACATAATATTGGCTTGCAAATTAAATTGATTTCGGCAAAAAAAATATAAAAGTAAAAATAAGTCAATTGACTTTTGTTAAAATGAATTGATTTTAAGACTAATCATTATGAAATTAAAATCGAGGGGTTTTGGAGATCTATAATTAAAATCTATTCAATGGAAGTTGTTAATTGGTTTGTACTTTACTTTTGGATAGATGGCTGGAGAGAAAGATAGCTTGTTTGCATTTCTTCAAGCTCTATAGCTTATTTTGACAAAATTAAATAGATAAAAAGGGTTCTTAGTCTTTTGAGTTGATTAGCTATTGTGGTCCAAAGTTTTTAAAACTGAATTATATTTCAAACCGTCATAGTCTTCAAGTCACAGTCTATCAATTGAACCATCAATTTATTGGTCTTTTGTATTTATATTACATGATTACTGAGTAATATGATAAAATGTGAAATAAAATAGGATTAGAATACATTTATACGTAACATAAAGATTAACTTTGCATTTTGCTTAGAATATTAGGTCGCAAAACCCTAATAAAAATATGTTCCCTTTTCCCTCTCCATTCTCATTAGCTGCTCAGCTGCTTCTTCCTCTCTCTCTCTCTCTCTCTCCTATTATTCCCCTTCTTTTGTTTTCTTATTTTTCTGTACGTTTTCTTCTTTTTGCTATTTTCTTCTTTCTTCTTTCGTCTTATTCTTCTCTCTGTCTTCTTTTTCCTTGGTTTTTTTTCAGGGCAATTTATTTTAATTTAAATTAACTTGACCTAAAATTACTTACTTTTAATTTTCAGCTTTTTTATCTAAAACTAATTTCTTTTAAACCGTCGGTTAATTTCGGTTTGACGATTCAACGATTTTATATGGTTTTCCAGTTTCAACTATTTTTTCTTTTTACTAAACACAAAATAGCCCGATAACCGACCAGTGCCGATTAAGTATGATTTGCCAACACTAATCTGGTCCACTTTTAAAAATATCAATTTTTTATTTGAGGAAAGAAAAAAAAACAGGGGGTAGGTGATTTGAGCGAACCACAATGAACTTTTTGCTATTTTTACCACTCTTCTAGCATTTATTGTTTCAAGCTCCAGGTTTGGAAAACACTTTGAGGCAGGCCTTGTTAGGATTGACATGACAAAAAGTTAAACACACCAGGACAATTGATTGTTTCTCCCTAGTTCCTAACCTTTCTTCGTTGCAATTGACAGTTTTTCTTTTAATTTCTAATTTTAAGTAATTCCCCCGCCTTATATTATTTATCACTTTTTAACTGTTTGAAATTGAATTTTTTGTTATAAAATTATTAAATAAAAAATTTTAAAAATCATAAAATTCAAATTTGCATACAAATTTATCAATTTATATGTCAGTTCAAAAATATCTATCCAGTAAAACCCAATTTAGAAAAAATAGACAAATGCACAACATTTTGGAGAGAGTTTTTAACCATCCTTGAGATTTCAAATTTGATTATCACTACTTAGTTGTGCTCTGATTGTGCCCTTTTTGTATGTTGTTCAATTTTTTTTATATCGTCTTTCACATATTTCAATTTGGGAAAGTTACAATTATTTCCCTGAGGTTACCTTAACCTACAGTTTGCCCCCTTTATTTTTAAAAATCTATACTTTACCCCTACGTTCTTTTATATTGTCATATAACAATTTGTAAAAGTGTAATTTTAACTGTATGATAGACATATTCCAATAATTTTAGTCTCTTCAATGCTTTTTTATAGTTAATAAATATTTCAAATTACCAGTTTTTTCTTTCTGTAAATTTATTTTTCTTCTTATAAATACATATCAGTATTTTTTAAATGTTAGTTAGCTAAGAAAAGGATATAAAAAATCTTGAAATTACTAGAACATAATTATCGGGTAGTTTAATTTAGGGTTCCAGAAGTTGTTTTGAAATACTATAAAAGAAGTAGGGGTAAAGTATAGGTTTTTAAAAATAAATGAGGTAACGTGTAGATTAAATCAAACTAAAGGTAGACTTTTGTAATTTACCCTTTTAATTTAGTAGATATTTTCCCTTGTACGGAAATGTATTTATAAATTTATGTACTCTCTCTATCCTTTCTTTTTTTTCTTTTGGGAACATTTGTCATTTTGAATTGTTTTCCTTTTTAGTAACTTTTATAACATTAATGGACCATTATACTCTGAGTATATTTTATGAATGGTCCATAACCTTTAGTCATTGTTTCTTTTTAATTCCTAACCTATTGAATTTTTTATTTTAGTCATAAACATATTAAAATATTTTATTTTAGTCCTAAATTTATTAAAAATGTTTTATTTTGGTCCCAAATTGATGAATTTTGTTAACTTAAAGTGTTTGTCTGATAACAATTTTTTAGATCATAATTTAAATTATCCGGTAACTATCTTATAATAAATTTAATATATATAATAATTTTTTTATAGTTAATAAAAAATTTGAATCATATTTTTTTCTATTTGTAACTTGAACTTATTTTATTCAGAAAAAAAAAATTATTTAAATTATCTATTCACTGTTAAAAAACATTAAACTATTTAAATTTATTGGAAGACAGTTACCGAATATTTAAGTTAGGATTTCAAAAAATTTTGTCAGACAATTATTCTGAGTTAATAAATTTTATCTGATAAGGGACCAAAATGAAACAATTTTAATAGATTTAGGACTAAAACAGAATATTCAATAAGTTAGGGACTAAATAAAAACAATGATCAAAGGTTAGGGACCATTTATGCAATTTACTCATATACTCTTCCACTTTCACTTTGAAAACACAAATCAGGTGTTGATGGAATTCGTCCGACAGCGCCTCGCCTGACCATTTATGCATTCGTCCTCCAGCAGCACTTTGTCGCCTGGGCCCTGGGTTGGATTTTGCTGCCATCCTCCTCCAACAAAGATTTCATTGTCACCTTGATCCGAATCGTCGTCCTCCTCCAACAGCGATTTCGTCCTTGCCCCGGTTTGCTTCGTCGTGGTCTGGGTTCGGTTTGTCATCATCCTGCTCCCGCTGCACCTTCGTCCTCTCCAATGTCCGATTCACCCGTTCTGTTCCTCCAATCACACTTTCATCCTCATATGGGTCCACGTTGCCGTCGTCCTCCTCCTACTGCGCCTTTGTCCTTGCCTCGGTTCGGCTGTCCATCAGCCTTCCTCAAGTTGCTGCAAGTGAGAGAAAATAGGGGCAACTACGGAAAGTTATTGGATATTTTTGCACTTCCCTTAATATGCGTGCCTTGCCGTATGTTCCAAAGGAAGAGAGAGCAGAAAGAGGAGTAGTATTTATCTAAAATATTTGCAAATGTGTACTTCAGCGACATTGATTTGTGACAGTAATTAACGCCATGGTCTTGGTGGGCAATCCTTGGCCTCGGGATGATGAGAGAGATGGGAGAAGAAGCAACAGAGACACAATAGGGAACTATGTAGCCATGCTTGAAGGTGATTAGTCTATTTGGAGAGGGGAGGCAGGAGGGTAGTTTTGAAAGAATTTATGGCATGTAAAATGCATCTCAGATTGTGTACAGGTTATGAGTGACGTGGATATTTTCAAGGATCACTACATGCCACCTCGGATTTTCATCGAGAAATACTAAAACAACTTGAAAAGTCATGTAGGATCGGTTTTCTTTTCTAGGGAGATTTTTTGGGGGGACCCCGAAATCGAATGCCTCATCCACGTCAAGGTGGCCAAACTGGGTTTTGTTGTAGTCTTCCAGATTTTGAGAAAGAAACAGATCATTATCGTTACTTTTTTTCTAAGCACTCTATCATATCTTAAATTTGTAATTATTTTGAATATCAATTAAAAAAAATCAAAGGTTGTACCGGACAATTTTTTGAACTTGCCTCCCCATTGAATTTTCTAAAGCGGAGCTCATAATTAAGCAATCCAGTATATGTCGAATTGACTAATTTTTGTAAATTTTGGGAGAAAAAGAGGATATATATCTCACAACTTTTCTTTTTTTGTATCTCGTTCAAAGTAAAAGCAAAAAAATTAGTAACAGGAGACCGGGTCATGGAGCAGCCGGCCGTCAGCGGCGGCGTAACTTGCGTAGTGTAGGGTGAAGTCTAATTAACCAAACGACACGCAATGGTCTATTGTTGATTTATGGGTTTACTATGGACAAATTACCAGGGTACAATACAAGCCCACAGTACCAAGTACAACAATCTCTCGAGACTTTTCCGGAACTTGGATCGTGCGAACCTGGCTGCAGCTTACCAATATTGGTAAAAGTTTCGACGTGCGGCTAATATTTGAAAATACTTCACTTATACTCCTGATCTTATGTAGTCCTCTTGTGTCTCATTCTTTACAATATTTCTTATTTAAAGTTATTCTACATTTCTGTAACGTTTTCATGTTTAGAAAATCATTTGTTCGTAATATCCCTCATATTGTTATTTTAACATTCATTTTTTTAATTTACATATGAAGAGTGAAAATAAAATTGAAAATAGTACACAAGATTTTTCTTCTTCTTTTAATTTTTATGTCAAATTCAAATATTTTAAAGGAGTTGAGACGGAAATAGTACATTAGGTGTCAACATTAATTTATTTTTTACCTTTTTGTTACTTGTATCTTAAATCATATAATGTTTCTAGAAAATGGGAGCATAGAATGGAAAACTGTCACTTTTTAAAATTTAAATAAATAAACATGTTATAATAATAAAAATATGAATGAAAATTAAAAGTGAAAGCATGAACATAAAGTAAAGGAATTATGTAGCTTATTCGAGTAACATTAATTTTGAACGAACAATGAAATCGAATGATTTGACATAGAAAGAAAGCAAAAAAGGGTGAAACACGTGGGAATTCACACACAAGGCATGGCGACAAAGAATGCTTCGAATATTATTGATAAAAGCATGAAAATATTTCAAAATAACATATTTATAGGTCATTAATTATCTGAACCCTAAGCCTGAATGAAATAGAAAATTGAAAATAAAAATGACACTAAAATGTATAAAAACTAGTTTTTTTCCCCAGAGCTAAACAAGTTAATTTCTTTTTTTCTTAAAAAAAAAGTTTCATGTTTTAAAGAGTGGAAAAGAAAAAAAATCATAAGCATAAATATTTTGAAAAAAAAAACTGCTTTTAAACTATATTGGAAGTATCATCTTTTAGTTAGTGCATAATAACTTTTGGAATAACTCCTTAAAATGATTTTATGAGCATGGAATTAAATATTACGGTATACCACTTACTGTGGTTAAGCAGTATACAGTATAAATTTTTTCACATTCTATCATTTTATCGCGTGGTATACCGTGGTATTTCACAGTATTTAGCATACTGCACTTTTTGTGTGCTTTTTGTCAAAAAACTGCGGTATACCGTAAATACTGTGAAGTACATATTGTAGTATTTTATTTTTCACGAATGTGTGTGAGATATTTTGTTTATTATTTTACATCAAAATATCATAAATATATAAAATATTAAAATATAATTAATACACATATTATAAAATAAATATTTAATTTTATTCTTTTGGTTACTTTTCTTAGTTAACATAAAAATTTAATGGTTACTTTGAGCCACCTAGAAAGTTAATGTGGTATTAGAAAATGTATTGTTATTATTAAAGTATTATTTTTTTTCTCTTATATTAATAAATTAGTTTCTTTATAAGTATTATATATTTTGCTCTATATATAACATTTTTTTATTAAAATGATCTTCTATAATACATATTTTATTTATATTTCATAAATTAGAATGAGAAAAATTAGAGTACATATAAAATATGTAAAAAAAATTATTGAATTTATTTCATCTTAAAATAATATTCTAACATTTATTTTTTTACCAGAACAGTAACAGCATGCAACGCGGTATATCATACGATATACTTTAAAAAATTGAAGTGCGGTATACCCAGCTATAATGATATTTTAACACCTTGGTCATGAGAATATATTTCATCTTAAATGTTGATGATCATTTACGTAATTATTTTATGGGTAATTTGTTAAAGAATGAAACGAAGTGTTTCAAAATAACATATTTCTAGGTCATTAATTATGTGACTCCTAAGCCTAAAAGAAATAGAAAATTGACAATAAAAGGACTCCTAAACGTATTGGAAACTTCAAACCCGTGATGGAAACATCATTTTCTAAGACTAATTGCGTTATGGAGTCAAAGCCTAACGATGTCTGTAAAGCGTGTAATTCTCATAAAAAAAATAATACCCCTCTAACCTACTATCTTTGCTCTATTTAATTTTTCTAGCTAGTTTATCTTAAATTTATTTATATTATTATATATTTAAAAAATTTAAAAAATATATTTAGAAACTCTAGGCATTAATTTATCATTCATATATAATTTTTTTTATTTATATGCTAAAATGTTGAAAATAAAAAATTATAGATTAATTGTTAAAAAGTGAATAATACAAAAAATTTAAGACGGATAAAGTATATTGCAACATTAATTCTAACCATTGTAGGAAAAGTTATATTTTTTAAAATTAGACATCCATTTAGGTTAGATTTCGCGTTTCGTCTTAGCTTTGCTTCATTAAGCCCAATCCCAGTATTGTTCCACATTCCAACGTCATGATTAAAAAAACTTTATTTTTAAAAATTTAGAGAACTCATGGCTAACATTTCAATTTCGGCCTCTTGAAACCGCGTTGTGAAACTATATATGCCAATTCCATAGATACTTAACTTCTTATATGTAGAGGCATATTATTAAAGCGCATAAAAAATGGTGCGTTTGGCACTCATAGACTATACATGTACATATGCATTATTGGACTGCTTAATCAGTATTTGATGCAACATTAATTTACTAATTACTCTATTTGTCCCATATTATTTGTACTATTTAATTTTTTTTATTTAACTTTAACTTAAAATTATTTATATTATTATTTGATAAAAAAATTAGAAAAAATTATATTTAAAAACTATGATTCTTACAGTTTCTAAATATAATATTTTTAAAAAATAATTATATAAATAAATTTAAGTTAAATCTAAGTTAAAAATTTGAAATTGAGCAAATAATAAAAAAGAAAGGTAATAGCATTCATGAATTAATGTCCCTAACGTTAAATGTAGGACAACGTGATCAACAGAGTACCTAAGAACTAGCTATGCATACATTACTATTAAATTCTAAAAGCTGTGAGGTTGCTACTGTTCGTTGCATAGTATATTGTTGTGAACTTCCCATTTTACCCTTGGTGTTGGTCCAGGTCAAAGCGGTTGGTTGAGCACACTAGTCATATACTTTTTCCCTTGATCCTTTTTTTCGGATGTCGTTGCTTCTTTTAGAAACTTGGAAAACTTTCTCAAATACAATAGCTTTTTTAGGGCTTGCATTACTATTTTTTCACTTTCATTTTTGCTTCACATTTTCCTTTAGCCAAAAACACGTTTCCAATCCTAGATTGTTTCTATTTTCCATATTAGTCCCTCTTTTCGACCTATTTGGCATTTTGGTCCCTCAATGTACTTAACTATAGTATTTTTATTTGTTCTCTTGGTGCCTAATTTTTTTTATGTGCTATATTCTAAGTAAAACATTGGCCACCATGGTTTGTCTGTTTTTAAGCAGAATATTTCTCTCAATCTCTCTCTCTTAATATTTTAAGGTCAATTATTAAGCCATTAATACCTAAGGTTTTTCCATTTTCTCTCATAATTCCCAAACTATTTGTGTTACCTTTCTTTATTATTGTTTTCTCAGACCAAATTTTAGTTACAATGATTTGTTCATTTATTGCATGGTTCCAATTGATTTAGCTTTGTTTTTCTTTTTTTTTTCTTTTCTTTTTCACTTTGTTAAGTTAATTGTTAAATTGTTAATTCAAGACAATTTTTGTTTTGGTGATATCATTTTGTTTCTAATGACTAAGTTTCATAGCTTGAGTCATTTATTTCAAAAGCTATATTGTTTGACTAAACAAAAAAAAAGCTCATAATTGCTAAAATTGAAGTTGAGTTATTTTAAATAAATTTCTCCACAGTATTTAGAATTGCAATATAAGTTGATAAAAGATGAAATTTTTTAGTGAAATGTTTTTTAATGATAAAAAAAATCTATTTCTCCACAGTATTTAGAATTGCAATATGAGTAGATAAAAGATGAAATTTTTAATTGAAATACTTTTTAATAATAAAAAAATACCGATGGTTTCAAAGCACGTAAATATTTTGTTCCATAGTCTTATATTGTGATCATAATTATTCATTTTAATGATAAAAACATAGCATCAAACCTAAAATTGAAATAAAATTAAATTTTAGTTGATTACATAAATTTATGAGTGAAATTTTTTTATTATTTGTTATTCATATTTTTTTTAATTCTAAATTTATTATAAAAAAACACACGTAACAAAATTTAGATCAACAAATTTTTGCTGTATTCTAAAAGTAAAAAAAATTCACCGTACAATGAACAGTAAACTACAATGTATTTACTAAATTGTCCTTGGATGTTTATGTGAGCTGTGCCGTAGGTCATGAAGCTCACGTGCGTTATCTAAAGTTTTTCAATATTCGCTATTGGCCCCCAAATTATTTTTTATTATTTTTCTTCATTATTATTTTACTTAATATTATGATATTATGTAAGGGCCACAACGTGCAAACTTTTATACCTCATAAACTCTAATGCATAATCACTTACGAAGAAGTCAAATCTATTGTTGTCCGCGATAAATTTACAAATACAGCTATGAAGAAGTACGATTCCCGAAAACTAGAAATATAAAATAAAAGATTAAAATAAGGGTCAAACCAATTAATGGTTACTTGAGCAGGACTAAAGTTCACAAGATCTTAAGATCCGGGGTTGAAATTTGATCATGGTATTAAAGAGTTAATTCACTAGCTATATTAATTAGAGTATTAACGATAGGTAGGTTGTTACATGTTATTATATATTTTGCCCCCGGAAGTATGTTAAGTCCGTTAATATTTCGTTCGTTAGGATGTATTGCATTTCTCAAAAGTAAAAAGTCAATGCAAGAAATCCATTATAAAAAAAAAAAGTCAATGTAGGAGGAAAAAATAAGTGCATTTTTTCTTTTTATAATACTTCTCCATTAATTATATGTATGCGGTGCATACAAAACAATTAATAAGAGTCACGAATATCTATATTAACTGAAAAATACCTTGAAAACTGATGTGGGAGCAAAGCAAAGAGGAACTGGATAAATTGCAGCCAAGTGGAAGTTGTATTTTAAAATACCTATCATAGTTTTTGTTATAATGATCAAATATCACTATTATAATATGTTTTCTTGATGGGAATATGAATATTGTGCTCTACAGACTTCATCAAACTTTACTTTTAATATGACTATATTTTCTTTTTTAGCTTTAAAAATATCATTTAGTGCTAGGTCATCGATGAATTTTGAAAATTCTCGCATTTGAGGATTGCTTACTATACGTATGTTCAATTTTGTGTTTCTTTTATTAGGCTTATATAGGGTTCAAATAATATCCTATAAACATGTTGTTTTGAGATGATTCATTAATAGTATATCGAACTTCAAAGTATTATTTGGTTTGTGACATCTCTTCCTCTTGTAAGTGGCTTCTCGTACGTGTTTTTAATAGCATATTGCTCAGCCTAGTTTTGATGTCTTGCTTTCTCTCACTACGTCAAAAACAAAAATCTGATGTTTTTATAAATTAGCTAGATATACATACATACGTATGTACATACATACATACATACATATATAAGTGTGTATGTACATATGTATGAATGTATACCTCTCCATTCCATACCGTCGTCTCGACGTCGAGTCGCCAAGCAGCTACATGATCGGTAAGTCCCACGCACCTACCGCAACTTATATATATATATATATATATATATATATATACACACACACACACACACACACACACACACTCTATCACTTTCTAATTTCCACATCACGTCTTCCCCAAATTTGCATATAAACCGTTATCACTCTCCACCTACACTTTCGGGTACTGGTCCTCAATCGAATAAATATTGATATATATTAGCTGGCTGGCTTAGCTATGTCTGGGATTTTTCAGTACTTCATGCATATATACTTGTAAAAGTACATTGTTGTGTGTGTGTGTGTGTTTATATATATATATATATATATCCTTACTGTAAAGTGTGCTTTAAATGAGATTTTCCATAGGAATTTGATCATCATAAACTATAAATTATTTAATCGACTATTGATTGATAAAACTTCAAACTTAACACCGTTAACTAGAATATGTATGTAGTTAACAATACAATATGGGGGAGGAACTGTCAATGATAGGATTAACTTGTGCTAGTTCCTCGAGTCCATGTTACTATATACTCCTCCCTCCATTCAGAACAAGATACAAATATTTTATTTGAATTGTTCTAAAACTCTTATAACATTTTTATATTTAGTAAATTATCTTACTATATAATGTTTCAAATTATAATTTTAATATTCATTCTTGCAATTTTCCTAGATTTATGTGTAAATGTGATAAAAATTGAAACAATATACAAATATTTTCTTTCTTTCTTAATATTTGTGTCAAACTAAAACATCTCATCCAAAATGTGAGGAAAGATGCGCGTGTGCGTGTGTGTATATTATTCTCCTTATTAAAATAGGCACTTAATTAGTTTAAAAATCATTTTCTAGATTTAAGTAATAATTTCCAGCCAGCTTTAACTTCAACTGCCAGCTAATTCCTACGCTAATCATCGAGTGAATAACTCGTCAATTTGCATTAATTCCCCACCCAGCAGTCTAGGACTCTGTTTTGTTTGTCTTGGAGAATTGTGGTTTTCCACGTTAAGACTTGTAAAAGCATGGTTGTCTTTCAGATTTTGAAAAAAACAGATATACAGTATTTCTTATTTCTTATAAAAATATTTTTATGTAAAAAAAAAAAAACAAGTCAGGACTTTGAATTAGATTACTCAGCCCTTAAGTTTGTCTGTATACAGTACAAATACATTGAACGGTGGTGTTGGTGTAACTTATAGCCTCTCCAAGTGAAAATTCGCCACTTCCAAACAGCTTCCAATTTTCTAATGTCAAATTGAGCTTCACTGGTGTACCAGAACGAGGGATATCCCGAAGGGACGACAAGGCCCATGTAGTAATTCTTGTTTTAAATCAAATATACCGAAAAATTTTATCCTGTCTCCCCCTTCAACTATACAAAACTTTGCAAAATGACCCATAGAGAAATCGACATTGATCCAAAAGGGCACCTAGGATCAGTTTCCTCCGCCTCACCCAATAAATTAATTTAATGGATTTCAGCCAGGGGAGGTGATTGTATCTGCGATGTGCCTTGCTCGACATCAACAACTAAAACAGCTCCTGTCAGCTCCCTAGCCCTCTCTGCCTCCAACTCCCAGTCCGTCCGAGCCAGAACTATCAACATGGTAGCCATGCACGAGGCCTCCGCCGCCAGAAGCCCAATCCACAGACCCTCGAAATCGAACCCTGCGTAAAACGCCAACCCGACCGCCACCGGCATTCCGACCAAATAAAAGCAACCCAAGTTTATGTTGGCCCCGACCTTGGGACGAGCCGTGCCTCTCAGAACGCCGCACCCGGTCGTCTGCGGGCAGTTTCCGAGCTCGCACAGCCCGATAATCGGCAAAACCAGAGACGTTAGTTTTATGATCTCTCTGTCTGTAGTGAACATTGTGGCCCAAACGTGTCTCACGGTCGTACCAAAAGTTAGAGCGGAAAATCCCATCACGAAGCTACAGCAGAGCCCAACGACAGCGGCGAGCTTGGCCCTCTTGGGCTGATTCGCTCCAAGTTCGTTTCCTACCCTCGTCGATACGCTGAAGCTCAGAGAAGATGGGAATATGTAGATTAGAGAAGTGGTCTGAATCAAAATCCCCATTGAAGCGACGGTGGCCGTAGGGTTCATCAACAGCCCACAAAGAAGAATCATGATTTCGTACCACCACCATTCGAGGCACACAGAAATGCAGTTGGGAATCGCCAAATTCAGCAGAGACTTCCATTCTCTGAAGCATTCCATGGAAAATCCTCCCCAAGTCTTCTCATGGATGCGAGAGACAAGGATATAGAGGATTAACGAGGCCACAAGATTCAAATTGGTCCACGCCCCGCTCAAGGCGACGCCTTTGATTCCTAGATTAAGGTAATTCACGAGGAGGTAGTTGATGGGTATGTGGAGAAAGATGGAAAAAATGGCACAAAATGTTAAAGGAAGCGTGATGGATTGGGTTCTGAGGTAAATCCTAAGTGGGTGCAGAAAAGTTTGGGCTAAGAGGTCAGGAACAGAGTACAAAAGGAAGGATTGAGCTTCGGTGGCTATGGCCTGGTCCTGGCCGCAAAGAATAAGAATTCGCCTAACATTGAGCCAGAGGAAGATGATGGGAACGCAGGTGAGAATGAGCAAAAGCACAGTTCTTTGCAAGGTGAGCCCTAGGAGCTTATACTTCTTGGCACCAAAGGCTTGGCCGCAGATAGATTCCATTCCCATGGCAAGGCCGGAGAGAACAGAGTACCCGGTGATGTTGGCGAAGCCGAGGGCGAGGGAGCCTCCTGCTAAGGCGAGCTCGCCGAGGCGGCCTAGGAAGAGCATGGAGATCAATGAGCGGGAGTAGAGGACGAGGCCGGTAAGAACCATGGGCAGAGCTATTTTAGCGATTGAACCAGCTTCCCTGAGCCCAAGAAACAGAGACGACTTGCGTGCCTCATGCTGGCCAGCTAGAACAAAACCGTGCCCGTTTTCAGGCTTCTCGGGGGTTTGGGGAACCAATAAAGGCTGGTACAAATTATGGTTTCTGTTGCATTTGGAGGTGGGTGAGGGAGGAGAAGAGTCAGCGGAGTGGCACATTCCTTGGGGTCAACGAATTGGACTGAAGAGAGGCGAAGATTTAGTGGGTGGGAGGAGGGGTATTTATAGGAGGGATTTTGGACGGCCCAGTGATGAAAAAGCAACTTTTTGAAACCAGAACAGGAAGTTTGAAAAACTCCACAATATTTGATGCCAGAGAGTCGCACGCTGAGCAAAATTTGTCCGGTTATGGATGTCGTATCGGCAGCCGGCCAGCCGACACGAGGGGGCAGAAAGGGGAGGCGAGTCGATAACAATAAGAGTCATGACTCTACACTTTCGAGCATAAATAATAGTAATACTACTAGAAATTTGAAGCCTTTTTCTTTTAATTGATCTTGCCTAGCCATGACTTGTGATCCAGAATCCGGGTTGAAAAGATCCCAGACGTTTTTTTTGCTTTGTTGTTTTGTGTTTAACCCAACTCAGCGTAGCCTGAGGAAGCATTTGGACCATGCAAATTAAAGCAAACGCAACTCCCTTGTTGCCTTTAATTTGCCTGCACACAGATAACAGATTTGGGCATGTAAAAACTGCTGCTTCGGGATTTATTGAATCGGTTTCGAAGACAAGGAATCGTGTTGCCCTTGCAGTCACGGGGAGGAGGCCTGGCTAAAGCTAATAGAAACGCAAACAACCCAAAAAGAATTTGCTCATCTTTGCATCCAACATTTTCACACGATCGATATTTTTCACTCCTACTCCTGGACGTACCACCGTAAATCAATGCCAGTTTCTTCTACTCCTGCTATTAACATGCAAGCGCAAACAGTCTGGGGTAGAGTAGATGATTCTCTCTCTCAAATAATCTACTAGGTAGGAGGTAAAACTGTGTTTTACATTAACCTTTAACCCCTAAATCATTGATGCTCATCCACCAATGTCCGAATATCCACCAATCTCGCGCATTTTTTTTATGTTGAAAAACAACATGACCTTACCATAGAGCAGCATTAGACAACAAACTAGTTTTGTCATTATTATTATTACACAAATTTAATAAAACATCGATCATGTACAAACAAAAACTTAAAAGTTGATTTGGGCAACCATGAAAGGAATCGAGTCACTTGTTTTCCATAGGTTTGTGTTTCCAAACAATTGATTGGTGGTCAAAACAAACATGCAATAAACACATTTTCATTCCTTGGCTGAATGGATGGAGTTTGGGCTTGCACTGGTGCCCACCCAGACTCCAGGTGTACCGCTGACGGCAACCCCCGTTTAAAGTAGTGGGTTCATTGGATCCCAGTTCATTTTTAAAATTTTCGTAGATATTAAGTAGTATTTGTTGAATTTTTTTTTAAAAAAAAAACCCAACTAGCCAGACCAAACAATCTTAATAAAGAAACAAAAATTAATGAAAAATTATATTGTTATTTTCATAAATAAATGAAATTTGATTGAAATTGTAGTCACATTCGACGTTTACTGAAAAAAGCCTTAAGAATGACTTTAAGATTTCATATTTTCTTATGAAAATCAATTGTATTAAGATTTTACTAATTTATGAGGTTTTACTCTAAAGCATTCCTAGATCCATCCATGCACGCCACCAATCCTATTTCCTCAATAATAAAGTTAAAAAACTCTTATATCTAACTGCTTTTTGAGTTAAGAAAATACACAAGTAATAGTTAAGTGATCAATTAAAGTCTAAGTCAGAAAAATATTGGGGAATTTTGGTTTGAGCTGGTCTATAATTCGAAGGCTATCAGTCATAGTTTTACACCTGAAGAGGTGTGACAAGTGATTACCAAACAAAAAAAAAAGGTGTGACAAGTGGACGGTCAGTATAGGTCCACACCACAGCCGTTGAGTGCTTCGGTCTATGGAGGTATATACATGATACATGTATACATGTATGCAGAGACCGGCCCTTTAATAGGAGCCCACTGTTTTGGGGCCCCTTTTTGACCCAACAAGCTTCAGCTTTTTTTTGTCTCTTTTTTTTGCCCTTTTTTCTCCTTTAAAAATACAATAATAATAATAATAATAATAATAATAATAAAGGAAATGCACTCGCAATCAAAAAATATGATACTATAGCTTTTCCTATTAATAAACGTGTGAATAATTCTAATTTTGAAAAAGCAAAGTTTGCCAATATTTTTTGCATGTCGGTGTTACCTGACCTAACATCAATTCAGGTAAGGGCAGAGTCAAGATTTTAAATTAAGATGATCCAAATTTTATTTTAAAAATGTTAAAAGATTGGGGGCGCTACAATAGAGATAATTAGTTTATATATCTAGCATTGTCTTGGAATTCAAATGTTTTTTAGTTTTAAAAAATAATATATATTTAACTGTAAATATATTATGATCAATATTATTATTAAACCAACAAAAATTAAAAATAAAAAATTATTCCGACATCATATTGAGTATCTCCAATATATCTATCCATTAACATAAAAAAATTTTGTTATAAATAACAACTATTCATGTACACATTTAAACTCAACAACTATACTGCTTAACTTACCAAAAATAAAAATTACCATGAATCTTGGAAAAATATTTTCATCTCTTTTTTTAGAAACTTAAATACCTTGGTTCTACTTGCAGATTTTTTAATAGAAGAAGCACAAGAACTCAGGAGAACGATAGCTTCATCAATGAATTTGGCAAATGATCATTAGGAGCCATAAGTGGGTGAGGAGACAGGAGGAGGAAAGGCAGCGTAGTTGTCCATCAACTTTGGTTTAGAAGTATAATGAACTTAAAATTTTTGTATTTTGGATTTATATAGGCAACGTGATTATTGGTTCTTAACAAAAATAATTGAATGTGCATTGATTGGATCAATATAATTGGAATATGACAATGTTAAAATCATTTTTTTATAAGGGATAATATTTATAGAATTATTTCAAAAAAGATAATATTAATATAAAATTATCATAATTAAACTTCATTATAAAAAATTATTTAGAAAAATGATTTGATTATTTCTAACTTCATTAATTCAAAATTTGGGATTTAAAAAAATCAATATTAATCTAAATTTAATCTTATATTTGTCTATCAAAACAAAAAATTTGATTATAAGTAAAAAATTATGGCTTTGACTACTACGTGTTACCATCGTATTGCATCAAATGGTGAGGGGTATATTCAATAAACCATGTATAAAATTTTGTGATTAACTTACTAGAAAAGGAAAGCATATCATGTGTTAGCTCCAAAATTACTCTCATTAAAGAAAAGACAAAAATTTTGCGATTAACTTACTAGAAAAGGAAAGCATATCATGTGTTAGCTCCAAAATTACTCTCATTAAAGAAAAGACAAAATAACTCTTTGATGTATCTTACTTTATATATATATATATAATTTGCACCAACTTTTGGGCACCCCTAGTCCCCACTTCCTCGCCCTCTAAATTCAAGGTCTTGGTTTTTTAAGCAAATTCATTTTTTTCCAAACATAAATTTACTACTAAGAAATAAAACAAACATTCCCTTCCCAACCGGGCAAATTTGAAATATTGGTGGTGGACGTTCTAGAAAGTCCATTTCTGTTGAACATAATTTGGGTTTACATGTTTGCCGTGGTCTTCACTCTTCCGGTGCTCCCTAGGAAGCTTGGATGGATTTGGTACTAATACGTGCCACAATCGATGCCTCAAATGACTACTTAGCTACCCCACGCCCACCCAAGTTGCTGTAATTGGAAACATAACCAACTAGTTGAGGGCAAATTTTGCTTAATTGTTTTCGCCATGGCCAAACTCACACACATACACATATATATGCATGTGGGTTACATTAATTAATGAATCTAATTAATTTTAATCTTCCTTCGGAAGCCCTTAATCTCAAAAGTCTGTTTGTTACTCATACGCTATTACGTTGAATCGATCTTATTACCTTGCTTAGCTGGAAAAATATAACAATACTAGCTAATTAGTTTTTTTTTTTTTTGTTTTGGCATTTGCTAAAATTATATCGGTATTTTGCCTTCCGGGTTCTCTTAAGGAGTTCTTTTATGATGGATAGCTCCCTCTTGTTCCTGTGCGACTCAAACTAAAAGTGAAGAAGGATGCCTTGAGCCATTGGAATTTCATCAAATAGCTCTCCCTGCCGTACACATTTAACGTTTTTGTTCTCTTGCTCCTTTTCTTTAGGATTTGAAGGGAGTTCTTATCATTATTCTCCAAACTTTACCACATAATTGTATCCTCTTTATTTGTTAATGCATATTTCTCGCCTGATGAAACATTAAAGAAAAAATGCCACGGAGATTGAATCTTGACTTTAGTAACGTGAAGAGGTGTAAGAGAATACACACACGTGAGGAGACATAAGAGAACACACACACACACACACACACACACACACAAACGTTTGACAATTATTCATTTTACATAGCCCTAGGTTTATCTCTCCCGTGTAAAGCATGTGTATGGAAAATTTTTTGAAAATTGTTAGAGATATATTCAACTATATGAATGAGTTTAATCATCTAAATATTTATGGAACAATTACTAATTTTATTATTGTATATTAAACGCACACCTTGTAGGTTCATAAGATTATTTGTATAAATGAGATTACTGTTTTGTATATATGTGATTATATATTTCTGCAATTATATTTATGTATTTGTACATGTTATGAATTTATATTAAAATTTCTTCTATATTATTTTTAGATACATATAGTTTTATTATTTTGTAGGAATTATTTACTACTTATGTGCACGTACATACTAAAGTGCAATTAAGGACTCAATTGGAAAAAGTAAAAAAGATGAGGGATAGTAGAGGTTTGACCCCAAACCCTTCTTTTTGGTCAAAACCCACATCACAGAGTTGCCGCACCAATGTTGTTGCCTCTATCCCCCTGTTTTTGCCACCACTACATCTTACCCCCAACATGAAAATGCCACCAGAATATCACCCCAACATCACTGACTCCACCAGCAACACAAGCCATGACTCTGGCTTGTGAATCGTCGCCATGTTCATATTCATTCTAGTAGAAAATAATCCAAATAGGCTGATTAACCAAAGATTAGAGGTCACTAGGTGGATGGAAAGGACCTGATGGGTGTGGCATCTCATTTTGGGCCAAGGTCCTGCTAGTATGTCGCTGGAGATTGTAATGGAATCGTGCATAGATGAAGGTAGAGAAACAATGAACAGGTAAAGGATATGTTTGGGATTAGTAAATTTCATTGAGGGTAGAAAAGTAATTACATAGGTAAAATGCACATAAAGTATGAAGCATACCTGCAAACATTGCCTTTCTTTCTGACTTAGGGATTCAAACATATACACTACTATATGAAAAAAAATTGTGCTTTTTTATTTGGGAAACTTACAAGAAACTGTTTTTGTTTAGATTGCCCCTCTTAGTTTTAAAAACTTGCATTTTATCTATACTTCTTTTACATTGTTTAATAGAAACTTTTGAAATCCTAATTTCTTTTAAAATATATGATAGCCATCTTTAAAAACACATACTTACTATTTAAAAAATATCATAAAAATATTTTTTTAAATAATCACTTTACATACTGCCTTAAAATAAACCCATGTAGTGTTAGCTTAAAAAAAAAAACTAAAAAACTTTGGATGTATAATTTCATTTATTTATAAATTATTTGAATCTCTAACATAATGATAAAAAGTAGTATAATTTTGCTAAATGAACACTACATATTTTGTTAGTGACAGCAAAACTAATAGTTGCTTCAAGTCAAGTAGTAAAGGCCCTTGATTTGTTGGCCAGCTTCAGTCAACTGTGTATAAAGACAAGGAAAATGGCATTTGAGGGCCTTAGGGAGTATCCCTAGAAATGCCCCTCTAGCACTCAAGTGAGTAGAGTTATTGTGTATGACATATAGGCAAGCAAAAGAGATATTACTTGTATAAATAACCAACAGGTTAAAATTTTTGGACCCGCTAGGCATTATTGGGCCTATACTATTAATTTGGTCTTGGACCCGATAATCTGATGACAGTTGAATCTATTTCAGCCAGTTAGTACAAAGGGTGTGAGACAAGCAATTTCTCAATTCAACCATTTTACTACCAATTTGCGAAGTAGAAGTGCAAACATTGGGTTAAATTTGAAGAACCTTAAATAATATACTCTTCGTCCCACTAATGTTACTTCATTTGGTTCGATACAGAAAATAAAAAAGCGAGAAAAATTTGTATGTTGTTTCTACTTTTACCCTTAACTTTTTATATTTAAATCAATAAAATTAAAAAAAGTAGATATCAAAATAATGGTTTGAAGGGTATATGATAAAGTAAGTTATCAAATATATAAATGTTGTAAAAATTTAAGACGGTTTAAAAACAAAAAAAAATGGAACAAAATTAGTGGGATAGAGGAATTATGTCATAACTGTAATTGTCACAAGGAAAAAATTTGACTGGGGAATCAATGAGGCCCATGTATTTTCTAATTAAGAACCATTGAAACTAGATTAATGACTTTAGAAGAAAATGTATTTTTACCAACCAAACAAATTATAAATTGTACTGAAATAAATAGATAATATTTTAAATAGCCAGTTCGTTTGGTGTTAATGCTCTCTTTTTAACATGTTATTTGGGTCAAACATGTTGACTAGCTCTTAAACAGATGGAACCCCCTCAAACTACACAAAACTACGGGTTATACCACTCTCAAATTTACTCTTTCTTCTCATTGGTCAAAAGCTGCTTCCGTGCAGCGATAAGCAGCGATATAGTGGTTGGTTCTGGTTGCCCAATGTTCTCAGGCTGCCATTCCCAGACAGTGGAAGTTAAGCGAGTTCTTGGGC
Source organism: Aquilaria sinensis (assembly GCA_005392925.1). Classification (NCBI taxonomy): domain Eukaryota; kingdom Viridiplantae; phylum Streptophyta; class Magnoliopsida; order Malvales; family Thymelaeaceae; genus Aquilaria; species Aquilaria sinensis. The sequence continues at coordinate 190,113 of SMDT01001941.1, read as the reverse complement.
AATTGTTTCTTGACTTAGATTTGGTTATCCACTCCACTATTTTCCTTTATAAGTCTTGAAGAAAACTCCCACAAAACAACCAAATCAGTCCAAACAAATAACCAAAAAGAAATACTTAGATCTTAGCTTTTTTTTTTGTCACAAAAACAACCAAATTAGCATTGGAAATGTCGGAATGGCCATTACCCAGACCATCCTAACCCAGGATTTCACCGACGAGCTTGCTCTCTTCACCAGCAAGGCTGACAAGCTCTACCAGCGAGATGCTCGACTATCCTAACCCATTTTGCTTCCAAGGCTACTTCCTCGCCATGACTGAAAAATCGAGCTCCAATGTGCGCTACACAGTAACTCATAAGGGGGATGATGTTGTGTGCTAGATGCTAGTGATCGCCAGAATCTCAAATAAAAAATCCTCACCTCGCTCTGCCTTGCTGTTGATTCGGGTGACAATGACAAAGGCTCTCTGACTGAGCTGTGCTTAGAAGTTATCAGAATCAACCCTTTTGGGAAGCAAGTTTGGTTTTTAAGAGTTGCCTTCAGCGTTTATAGAGATAGTAGTGTAAGAGGTACGTGAAGACGATGAGGATGATGGTGAGTGTAGGCCAAAGAATCTCTAAGTGAAAAGGGTAACGTGGTGAATGAGACTGGGTATAACTACAAATATGAGTTATTGTAGGGCTTTTGAAATTTATTTAAGAGTGTTGGTATTAAAATCACATAGACACTTAATTCTAGACGAACAGCCCGGTACAAATAATGTTTTTCGTGTTCTTCTTTCATGATTCGGCTAGTCTTGTTCGTTTATTTGGCAATCAAATTGAAATTCCTCGGACAATTAGTTGGCATAAAATGTGTTTCACGGGCGCATATGTAATAGTGATAGATTTGATCTATTCTGGTTGCTTTTTATAATTAATTTTTTTCGCAGAAAACAACTTGTATGGGTATATGACTGAAATATTCATTTGGATAAAAAATTATTAAATTTTTACTTTTCAACTTAAATTTTCCCCAGATTTCTACTAGCTGTTTTATAAAGATATTCGAAATGGAGTTTTGGAAGTGCACAATTTTATTACAGGATTATTTACATATATACATATATATTTAGGCACACAAATATATGTATATCTGTATGGTAGATATCATATTTTACCTGAAATGTCTTCAAATTAATCAATCATAGATAAATAAAATTTAACAATTGACTTGTATTGTTTTACTTCTAAGGTCCCTTTGAGCCAACCCGGAGAAAGAACAAGGAATGTAGGCCATTCTAGAGCCTAACAACATAAATATCACGTAGTGTAATTTTCCTAGCAACTAGCTTTCTAGCTAGATCGAGCTATACCCTTAAATTCGGAAATAGAAACTATATATGTTAACAATTTTTGTAAACCTTTTTAGAGAGATTAAATAATGAGCTGTTTTATACATTATTCATAAATTTGTTTATTTTTTACTTTATTTGTATATATACTAATTGCGTTGAAACCCAACAATTTAAAAAAGACAAAAAAAAATATTTCTAGAAAGTTTTTTCCTATAAAAATAAAGATTTTTTTATTAAATGTGTTTTATTTTATAAGTTAAATATGGAAAAATATTAATAAAAATTAATTATTTTTTAAAATATTTTTAATTTTTATTCGAAATATTGTGAGTTGGGTGTCAAATCCGATTCCGAATGGAAGGACGCGCATGGAGATTGGCCCAGAAAGTTTTGCAAAGATCGATAACTTGACGATTCGATGAATTCGGGACTGACGCGTGTATGTAGTCCATATCCTGAGAGAATGTAATGCCAAGGCTGACAATTGACAAGCTGAAAAAGGACGGTTTGTTGTGTGAACCGCTTTGCTTTTTCTGGCTCCCTGTAATTTCCAGAAAAAAAAGAGATAACTACAATTTGTTCCTCTGAGGTTTAGATGAAATTACACTTTGCCCCTCTTATTTAAAAAATCTACAATTTTTCCCTTATTTTTTTAATACAGTCCGACTGGAACTTCTGAAATCTTAATTTAGATATTAAGATAGTCATCTTCTAATAATTTCAATCTGTATGATATTTTTTTTACATTTAATGGATATTTTAAATTATTAATTTTCTTTCTATATTTTTTTCAATTTTTAAAACAATATTTTTAAATATCAATTAATTGTAAAAAAAATACTATACATATTGAAATTACTTGAAGATAAAAACCGTACCATCTAAATTAAGATTTTAAAATTTTTTGTTGGACTGTATTAAAAATGCAGGAGGTAAAGTGGATATTTTTAAAATAAGAGGGTCAAAGTGTAATTTTACCTAAAACTCAGAGGACAAATTGTAATTAACCAAAAAAAAATACTTCTTCCATTTCATAACTATAATAAAAATAAAAAATTAATATATATTTTTTTTACTCAAAATTGTCTACCTATATTGAAGTTGAGAAATTTTAAAAGGTCAAAGGATAGAGATGCCTCGAATCGGGGCCTTGGGCGTGTAAAAGCAGTAGCCTTACTACCCAGGTTAAGTTACAAAGGCAGATGACCATGTCATGTCTAACAAACTGGTTTATGGCACACTTGGTTATGCAAGTTAAAATAAACAATTCAACAATATATATATATATATATATTAATTATATACGTGTGTGTGTGTGTGTATAGTTGTATTTTATTCAATAACAATAATTAAATGTTGCAAAGAGTAGCCAAATTTGATAGATTTTGTGATGATTATTCCCCGAATAAAGATCTTGTTGCGAAGAACTTTTGTAATCTCCTACTGTTGAAAACACTGCGTTAATTAGGACACAAGAAAAAGATGAGAACAAACCAACCGCCCATCGCACCGGGGAATTTCGAAGATGTGACATGGAAGGGAACACTTTTAATCCTGTATGGATAAAAAGTTTCAGATGACGGCCATCTGACTTGTGCTGCAATTAGGAAAAGAAAACTACTCCTCCATTTAATTAACCTCATCCCCCCAACGAGAATAATTAATTCGGTTTCCGTTAATTTGAGGATAAGGATATAACCCATCCCCCCCGCCCCCCCCCCCCCCCCCCCCAATTCTTTTTTTTTTCTCTTTCTATTTTCAGCATTAAAAAATGAGGAGTGCTTAAAAAATTGCAACAATCTTTCTCAAAGCTACTCATCGTTTGACAAGTTCTCCCAATTTTAACCCATCATCATCATAATCTTATTTCTTAATTAATTAACTTCCAATTATATCCAACAAAGAGTAAAAAAAAAGCAAAAAAGAATTAACAGCCCAATAATTAATTGTCGTAGTTCTTTGTTAATTTACGATTCGATTTACAAATGTATGCTAGCTGGTATCACTCATTTTATTTAGAAAAAACAAAACAAAACACACTAATCTATGAAAAAAAGCAAACTAATATTATCATTATTATTATTATGAATTAATATTATTATTGTGCTTGTTGTTGTTATAGTAATTTCTTGGAAGCAAATGGCCTTGGTATTTTCATGGAAGCTCCAAAAACGGACAACCCCCTATTATGTAATTTTGCCCGAGATCGGCTATTATGTGATAAAAGAGAGAATATATATGAGCATCGGGGGCGTTACTAAGCTAGCTCTGAATTGGCCTCAACAGAACAACAACAGAACAGTAGCCCCTCAACTTTAAAAATCATTTCAGTTTAGCCCCCAAGTTCCGTTTTTTTTGCAAAATCAATGTTCCCCATCATTAATATCGATTGCTTTTGTTATTGCTTGCGTTGAAAGGAGACAAATGAGCTTAGAGAAAGATGATGATGAGTCACGCTCTAACGCTCTTGATTTCCGTCACAAATCCATTGGGCCACGAAGCTGATCAACCCCATCCAATCTAATTCCCAATTGCCAAGCAAGTCAAGATTTGATAAACATGATGAAAGATTCTTAATCATGAGAGCTAGCACGTAATCTGGTCGCTCGATGGATCATGATTCTAAAGTAATGCATATATATACACATATGTAGCCAGGGTCAAAGAAGGGGGAAGGGGGAGGGCGAGCGGGAGGACACCAAGATTATCCCCTTAAACTAAAAGTTTAAGCTGCAAATTTTGAAAGCTAATCACTTTGTGCAACACAAGATCCTACGGATAATTTGCCTTTTTTTTTTTTTTAACTTTGTTTTATACCCAAAGCCCATGCTCGAGTCGAAGTTGGCTTCTTCGAATAAAGCCATTTCCTATTTGGTTGTTAGTGGAGGATGAGACAGAGATTGGGTTGGTATATTAGCCATAACAAAGACAGCAACATGACGAAACTTCCCTGATAAACCACGATTAGGGCCTCTAATTACGACAAACTACCCTAATCCACACCCGAGTTTATCACACAGGGCGCCATATGGTTCCTCAAAAAATACAAATAATTAAAGACTATTGGTTTTAGTTTTCTCAGACACGCTTCTTCACTTTCCCATAGAATCAATTCTATAGAGGGATAATACTCCAATACATCCACGGTGAAACTTTGTAAATTTACACGAGTGATTTAGTCTAGGATCATGAGGGGTTGGTGTTGTTTGCCGTCTCCTATGGGTTTTCATATGCAGGTTCTAACTCTTCGAACTTAGAGCTTTTGGCTATCTCTTGTGAGTTCCCAAAAAAGCTCGAACAATGAGTTGCATTCCATCATCTAGAATCTAACTCTCAAGTTTTAGTACTATAGCTCAATAGTTTAAATTTTTTTTATCTTTTTTTATTTATTTATTTTGAAGCCATTGACGACGAAGCTTATTGCTTCGAGAGTTTTTTCTCCTCTTGCCAATATTCTTTTGCCTGTCACAAGGTGAATGGGGTCGCCTAGGAGAACTCCATGAGGAGGCTATGTCTTCTTGACTTTGTAATGCTCTTCTTATCAATCAATAGATTGGCCTTGGTCTTTTTGAACAAAAAATGTTGAGTCACCACCTTTTCTTTTTTTCTTTTTAAATTTTTTAGCATTTTGATTCTTAGGAAAAAGATTATAGTTCCAAAGTTTAAGAAGTAATAACTTCTTCATTTATAGGATGTAAAACATACGTTGTACGTATTTTCCTCTTCTTGATTGGTTTTTTTTTATACATAGAACCATTACAAGTACAAAGTATGAGAATCTACCCTAAGAAACTTATGGGGTGAAGTATCTACCACGCAAAACCTGAAAGACTTGAGCTGCAGTTAGACCAATTCCTGGGTCCCCTGGTTTTTGTGAGTGCTGGCCAATCGAATCCCTGTTGTGGCTGGGGGTGTCCGAGCTGGCAACCGAAGACCTCTTCTTTGCTGTTAGACAAGAAAAAGATTGTAAAAAGTTGCACCTCCTTGTTTATCTTAAGCCGATTCTCATAAAAACAAAAATAAAAGAAAATATATCATAACATACAAAAAAAAGTATATTTCATCATCTCACTAGTTTAAAAACCTGCATGTGATGTGGTGATTGGAGATATTAATTGCGAAAATGGCTTAACACCTTTTTTAAGTATTCTAAATAATTACATGTATGAAGTTTAAAATCTACTATAGGAAAGTTTGAGATGAAGCATCTGTCACATAAAAAACTGGAGAATTCAATTTTTTAATTTGATCACTTTTGAAATGTCTAGGTTTTTGTTGAGAGTACGACATCATTTGAACCCAACCACAGTTATAGATTTTCCCCGTAGTTTACTAGTTGAGCTGGCTTGCAGAACCCTCAACGCTTGTTGCAAATTAAGGATGTAAATTGGGGATGCATACATATTTTATTTTGGAAGGAAAATTTTATTGGCCTTATCTATAATTCCTCTTAATTATTTCTTTCTCTATCTTCTGAAGTGATTTTCTTATGAAGTAGGAGATGCTAGTATTTTTTTCTTTTTCGTTATTTCCCCTTATGCTTAAGTTTGTTGATAATATAAGGCAAATTCGTTTTAATTTAAATCAACTGACTTATTTTTACTTTTACATCTTTTTTTACCTGAAACTAACTTCATTTTAAAGTTAATATTATATATTATAAAAATTATATTTTCAATTCATTGTTGCACATACATAATATTAATTTTTAATTAAAATTAATTTCAAATAAATAAATATAAGAATAAAAATAAATCATTTAAAATTTAATTGATTTAAATTAAATCTAACAGTGAGATAATATTGAGTAATCATACTTTAGCAATGGTCATACTTGGAATTTCGAATGTGACCTCCAAGATGCCGACATAGGTGGGTGTGCCTTGGCGATGCTTCCGCTTGGGAATCATAAAGCAGAACAGGACTCGCAGCCCAATGAGTTGTTCACGGATGGACTCAAACATAAAGACTTATACACGTATGCGCAATAAGATGTTAATTACTACTTTCTTAGAATATGCGATGTGACCGAAACGAATACGACCAAGTGTACTGGCAACCTTCCAACTTCTCTAACTCATATAAGCTAGTCCCTTAACTCAAATTAGGTATATTTCTTCTGATTTTGAGAATTGGCATGGGTTAGTCAATCGCGTTGTGGGAACAATTTAAAACAATGTCTTTTTTTGTTCATGTTTCGATAATTATAATTCATTTTAGATTGATCTAATTCATGATTAGGTAAAATTTATTTAAGTATATGTTATTTCTATTACCATTAAATAATCTCTCTTTAAAACATTAATGAAACCTAGCTTGTGGTATACTTTGTAGAGATTTTAAAGATGTAATTAAAAGTGCTTATTTTTATTCATATGGATTTTCCAAAATTGTATACAAATCAAAACTTGAAAATCATTAACCTTGAAAAGCAGTTTTAGGATTTTTTTTTTTTACGAGTTCTTTTGTCTTCTACTTACAATATATTATACTTATTTACATTTAATGTTACATCACGTACACATAATTTTTCTTAAAGTGAAAAAAAAATTCAAGATAACTTTTAACTATATTATAAGTGCTTTTTGAGATTCCTGTAGTGTTAAGTTGATTTCAATTTGGGCAAAATTAGTAATGTATATGTATTCATGTGTTTGAGTCTGAATATTCATGTGTACATTGTACAAAATTCTTTATTCCATATTTTTTATTTTTGGTTTTACCATGTGGTGTTCCGATGTAATGGCCAAATTATCCTTACTTTACATCGTATTATCATATGCAATTCATATCCATGCGTGTGTGTGTGTGTGTGAGTTTCAAGTTCTCTTCTCTTAATTATAAAAAAGATAGTTTCATTGCCTATGCTATGGAACGGGATCATCTAATAATAAATGTCTCTCAAACTAAATGACTATGTTGGGAAATCATTTTCTAGTTTTTTTTTCAAGTTACATTAATTTATTTCAAAACTTATAATTCTTCAATATACAATTAGCCTTTAAAATTTTGAAAAATATTACCAATAATATAATAATCACTCAAATAAAAACTTTAAACAATAAGTATTACAATAACAACAGAATGAGTATCAAACAAATTAACCAATTATGTTTAGAAATCAGTTGATTTAGTTATTTAAATTAACAAATTTATAATGATAATAATCTTTCTTAATTTATAAATTTTTAGTAGCAATAAATCCTTAAGTGTTTCTATAAAATATTATAAATTATATACTTCTCATCCCAAATTCGTCGCACCATTTACTTTTTAGCAATTAGTATTTTTTATTTTCAAAATTTTAGTATATAAATGAAAAAATTTTATATATGAATAATAAATCAAGACATATAGTTTCTAAATATATATATTTTCTAATTTTTATAATAAACAATAATATGAATAAATTTAAGTTAAATTGTTCAAAAAAGTCAAATAGAATAAAGATGGTGAGATAGATGGAGTAATACTTACACAAATAACAAGTACACATGAAACTAAATAAATTTAACCTATTCATTGAATAAAACAATCGAAAATGAACTACAGTTTCCAACATTTGGAGGAAACAGTGAATAAGAATAATGTTTGAATGTATTGGAGTAACTTATACCATTTCTTAAAGTTTTAGGACTTGAATATACTGAGTTAGAATTGAGGGACTAGTTCATGTGAGTTGGTTATTAAGCTAGAGCATTGCTGGTGCTTTCGGCCAAACGCCAAAAGAATAAGACGATAAGATGAGACAAGATAGGAGGCAGAAAAAAATATAGAATTTTTAAAGATTTCAGATGTATATGTGACATAAAGTCTCTTTTCTGACAAATGCATGTCAGCAAGGTGGGAGGAAATCAATTTTAAAATGTTTGTGCTTTTTGTAAAGAAAGTAGAAAGATCGATGCACCGTTGGAATAAGGCTTTTCTTTAGCGTGGAGGTCAAAAAGTGTTTCTTTTGGACATGTACTAATTAGTGGTGTATGCCCAAACTCATCTTGATCCATTAGTTGTTCGATTTTATTCTTATTTAGGGCAATTCGTTTTAATTTAAGTTAATTTAATTTAAAATAATTTATTTTTATATTTATATTTTTTTATTTAAAAGGTAATATTATTTAGGTGAAATAATTTATTGACTGTAAAATTTTTATAATACTATTAATTTTTTATAAATTTTTCTTTTTTAAAAATTAAAAAAGAAAGTTTCATAGAAATATAGTAACATGATAAAAATTTTGTTTCAAATGGATTATTATACCTATATAATATTAGCTTTTAAATGAAATTGGTTTTAGATGAAAAAGATTTAAAAATAAAAATAAATCATTTTAGATTAAGTTGACTTAAGTTAAAACAAATTGGGTATTAGATTGTAAAGGCCTAGTGCTTCCCTTGGTTTGTAAAGCTGGGTGGGTTTAAGTCTTAAGTAAAATTCAAAAATGGATCTTTAATAGAGAAATATACAAAAAGCCTTAATCACCTTTCTTTGTAGTCACACAAAACCATCATTCCTTTGCTTCCCGCTTGCACAATTGAAAAAAATTAGAACCAAGTTTTTTTTTTCCAGGTCATGGCCACACAAATAAAGATAAGTTAGTTTGGAATTATTGATAATACTTTAAAGTTTCTTTTTTTTTTGCTCAAAGAACAAAGAATTTTAATAGAACCAATCAAGGAGGATGAAACATTGCATCATGCTTAAGCAACTCTAGGAAAGGAGATGAGGGAGTAGAAGTTCACTCAAGAAATCTCATCGCCCTTTTACACCAAGATGCAATAGCATCAGCATACATGTTTGCCTTCCTAAAGATGAAAGAAACACTAAAAAATCAAAACTTGGCTCTAAGATATTGAATATCATGGATAATAGGCTTGATAGGCCAAGGCACGACACTCCCTAAGATAGCACCAACAGGCTACTTTGAATTATTTTCCAATTCAACATCTTGCAATTTCCTTTTCAAAGCATGTCTCAAACCTTAACTCATGGCTTCAGCTTCTGCCATTAAAGGTTTAGTAGTACTTAGACACCTTCCCCTCATAAGTAATAAGCAGCCAGCTTCAGATTGCATCACTACTCCAACTTTTGCATTTCCTGATTTTAATTCACAAGTTCCATCTAAATTGATCTTGATTCAACCTTTATCAGGAGGTCACCACTGATGATCCTACAAAACACTAGCAACCATGTGAACTGGTTTAACTTGCAAATTAGACCAAAATTCATTCACTGCCTTTTGACTCTTGATAACAAAAGACAATGGGTGCAAAAGTTTTTTTTTTCTAGAAAACTACTTCATTTCGGGCATTTCGGGCAAGCCACACAAACCAACAGGTGTAAGCGAAGATAGAACCCAACATCTGACAATTACTCCTTTTATTGACTTGAATGAGAAAAGCATACAACCATGCACGAAAGGTAGTCAACTTGGCTTTATCAATCTAATAGTCAAGCATGCTAAACCAAATTGCCTTTCTCCAATCACACCTAAAAGGGCATGTTCTACTGTTTCCATGAAAGAACAAAAGGGACAATGCAGATCAACTTTCAATTTTTTCTTAGCTAGATTTACTCTTATTGTTAAACAATTATGGTAAGTTCTCCACAAAAAGGTCTTCATTTTTTTAGTGCATTTAATCTACCATAAAATCTTCCATAACTGAGGCTAGACCTAATAAGAAGGCAAAGCTTTGTCTGGAGGATAAGAACTTTGGATATGGAATTTATATATTGATCGAATTGTTAACTCTCCTAAATTTTTAAAAAATTGATTAAGAAAGTAAATTCTAATAATATTACGATCCATTTAAATTAGTAAAAGGAAAATTAGTTAGACATGATAAAAGTAAATAATAGGTGTTGGCCCAAATGCAACCAATAGGGGATGAATTGGTTGAAATCCAAAAATTACCGAAAATGAGTTTTTAATCTCTTAAACCAAAATGAAATTTAGGGAGCTCAAACAAACTTATTCTAACCAGAAAATGACTACCACAACGATCCAAAATTTTGCTTTAAAAGCTTACTTTAAAGTATTTTTGAAAACAAATAACTTCAACCGATGAATGAAGACAAATCACCAAGCAATAATCAGGCAAGTAGAAGGAAAAAAGTTTATGCACAAGGATTTTTATAGAGGTTCAGTCTTTCCTCTTGAGAGTCTACTCCTCTCCTTAAGTTCACCACATGAGAGCTTTCTTATTCACTATGAATCATAAGAGTACACACTCATTTGATAGTTCTTTCTACTACAGCCACTCTACATCAACCACTCACTAGTTTTCCGAGAGGCTAACTAGAAACCTCACCAACACCCTTTCCCTCACTAGTTTTCCTATAAGCTAACTAGAAACCTCACCAACTCAATTTCACCAAATGGTGTTTACAAGGTCATAAGGTGGTAAGAACAATAAAAGCATTCAAAGCTAAATAAGCAAGTGATAGCTCAATCTCTTGAGATTTCTCAAACTCAAGCTCTTTAAAGATGAAATCTCTTTTCTGGTTGCCAAGAGTTTTTTCCAATGTGTTTCTCCATGTTTTTATACTCATTTGAGAGCCAAAGAGACGTTGAAATCCTACTGGAGTCGTCTAGAAAAGCTCCTGAAAAATTGGTGACCATTGCTTTGTTTTTTATGCAAGAAAAGACTCCAAATTTCGTGTTAAGTTCCTAATTTCGTCCTTTAACGGTTAAAAATAGCTAGAGACAGGTCATTAAATACTTTGCAGGACTGCCTAGGTGGTGTTCTATGATTCGTCCAAGTCATATTTCAAATTTGGGTTGAAATCACATCAATCAAAGATTTTAGACGAAAGTCTTCAAGCTTGCGATTAACATGTTAAACTCAGAGTTTAACGCATTACCTGATATCTTAAAAATGGACAGCAGCTCCAGACTTCGAATTAAAGCCTTTTAACGCATTAAAACATAAACCTAGGAGCTGGGAAGACTAGAATGACAAAAAAACTTGTTAAATTGTTTCTTTAATGGATTAAACACAAAACAACCTTGAAAAACTTGTAATTTGGAAATCAAACTTGATTCAAACACCAACATATTTTGATAAGCTACTAACTTCTCTTCAAAAACAAGTTTCCTCAATAAACTTAAAACATATTTTTTTTAAATAATACTTGAAATACTTGAAAACCAAGCACAACTTTAACAAATATATTTTGGCCTAATAAAATGAGATTAAGCACTCTAAAACAATATACCTGTCATCATCAAAATTAAATATTTGCTTCGAACAAATCCAACAATCTCCCATTTTTTATGATGACAAAATAACCTTTCAAAAAACACATATAACATCCAAACAACAATGATTCACCTTTGAAAAAAATACATATAACATCTAAACACTAAACATAAACAATTCTTCCCCTCCATTAAATATTCTTCAATTTTATCTCTCCCCCTTTTTGTCATAATAAAAAAGATATATATCATCAAAACAAATCATGAAAATTTCTTAATATCACAAAATACAACAAGCTCTTCCTTAATTAAGACACATAAATTCTAAGGTACTTTTACAAGAAAACATGCTCCTCATTAGTCCAAGTATATGAAATTTTTTTCCCCATTTCTAAATCAACAAAATAATCAAATATCAACTAATAGGTTAGCAACATAATTAACAAAAAATCATATTATCAAACTATTGGAACAAATCCACAATGATCATGGTAACATAAAACACACCACAAATCTTTCAAGAATTATGAATAACTCATACATACTTATTAAGCAACATACCACAGCCAAATAACTCAATGCATCTATAATTACCATTAACCAATAAAAAATCAATAATATTACCACATTAGAGCTTTAATCTTAAGCATATGTCATTGTGCTCCATGTCCCAATTCCCTTGTATTTGGAGCTTCATATAGAATCATTCTTTGATTACTTCATGCATTAGCACCTTACATGAGATTTCAAGCTTTGATTTTTGGTACCCAAATTTCTTTGGATCCTTGAGGGTTAACTCCAATAATTTTAGTTCCTCTAAAAACCCATATTAAATTGTAGCAAAAAAGAACTTTTCCTCTTTTGAACATGCATCCATATGAATAATGACCTTTTCTACCACAAGCATAACATGTTATAAGTGAACTAGATGAGGACGTAAATGTATCAACAAATCTATTCCTAAATTTTATTTCCTTCATCAAGGGATTAAAACTTATACCGGCCTTGTCATAAACACCCTTTTGTGCTCCAAGTAATGCGTCAAGTTTTTCTTTTCACTTGGCAAATCTAGACAAAGATTGTGTGAGATTAAAGTCCTCCTTTTTTAGCTATTCTCTTTCTTTAGTCAAGGATGCATTTTTTAATGTACCTACTTGTTTAACAAGTTTTTAAGAATCCTTGTAAAGAGCATTGAAAGCATTTTGCAATTCTAAGTATTCACTACCTATAGATATGTATGAGCTAGAAGATTCACTTGAATAACTTATAACTTCATCTTCTTTTTTTGCCATAAGACATAGATTGAAGTAGCTTTGATTTATTGATAAGGCTTCATCTTCATCTATCATTAGGCACAAGTTGACATCCTCACTTGAATCACTTAAAGTTGAACTTTTACTTGAGGATTGATCGCTATCACTTCATGTTCTCATGGCCTTTCCATTTTTCTTCTTACTTCAACGTATTCTTCTTGATGAATCTTTCCTTAACTTGCTCCTCCATCTCATAAGTCAACAACTTTTCAAAGAGCTCATCCACATACATGGTTTTGATGTTTCCTCCTTCATTGATAGCTATCTTGGTGTCTTTCACTAAATTGAATACATCCGAAGTTAGTGTACAATAAATAATATTTATTACCCTTGCATTCATAGTACAAATAAGATCATCCTCTGGTTTATATTTTATTTGATTTTTTGGTACTTGTTTTCCATCAACAATTTTTGAGGAATCCTAAGACCGTCCTTAATAATCCTCTAAAGAGAATGATAAATAGCTTAGATATGAATCTCCATTCTAGTTTTCCAGCAACTAAAGTTTGTAGAGTCAAACAAAGGTGGCCTAAATGGGTTTTGCCCCTTAAGATGTATACTAGTGGTTGTCATAGATCTTTAAGCTTAAAAATCGCTAGATTTTAACAAAACACAGCCACTAGCTCTGATACTAATTGTTAGCCCAAATGCAACCAATAAGGGGTGAACTGGTTGAATTTCAAAAATTACCGAAAATGAGTTTTTAATCTCTTAAACCAAAATGTAATTTAAGGAGCTCAAATAAACTTATTCTAACAAGAAAATAACTACCACAATGATCCAAAATTTTTCTTTGAAAACTTGCTTTAAAGTGTTTTTGAAAACAAACAACTTCAACGAATAAATGAAGACAAATCACCAAGTAATAATCAAGCAAATAGAAGGAGAGAAGCTTACACATAAGAATTTTTATAGAGGTTCGGTCTCTCCTCTTGAGAGCCTACTCCTTTCCTTAAGTTCACCACTTAAGAGTTTTCTTCTTCACTATGATTCACAAAAGTACATACTCCTTTGGTAGTTCTCTCTACAACAACCACTCACTAGTTTTCCTATAAACTAACTAAAAACCTCACCAACACTCTTTCCCTTACTACTTTTATTAGAGGTTAACTAAAAATCTCACAAACTTAATTTTACCAAATGGTGTTTACAAGGTTACAAGGTGGTAAGAACAATAGAAGCAATTAAAGCTAGATAAGCAAATGATAGCTCAATCTTTTGATATTTCTCGAACTCAAGCTATTTGAAGATGAAATCTCTTTTCTAGTTGTCAAGAGTTCTTTTCAAAGTGTTTCTCTATGTTTTTATACTCATTTGAAAGCCAAAGAGATATTGAAGTCCTGCTTGAATCATCTGGAAAAGCTTCCAAAAAACTGGTGATCATTGCTCTGTTTTTTATGCAAGAAAAGACTCTAGATTTTGTGTTAACTTTTGAGTTTAACACATTAACTCGATTTCATCCTCCAACGGGAAAAAATAGCTAGAAACAAGTCATTAAATGCTCTGCAAAAGTGTTCAGGTGGCGTTCTATGATTCGTCCAAGTCATATTTCAAGTTTGGGTTGAAATCTTGTCAGTCAAAGATTTCAGGCGGAAATATTCATGCTTACAATTAACAGGTTAAACTCAGAGTTTAACCCAATACCTGATATCACAAAAATAAACAGCAGCTCTAGACTTCAAATTAAAGCTTTTAATGCATTAAAACATAAACCTAGGAGTTGGGAAGACTTGGGTGATAAAAAAAACCTGTTAAACTGTTTCTTTAATGGATTAAACACAAAACAACTATGAAAAACTTGTCATTTGGAAATCAAACTTAATTCAAACACCAACATGTTATGATGACCTACTAACTTCTTTTCAAAAACAAGTTTCCTCAATAAACTTAAAACCTATTTTTTGGAAATAATACTTGAAATACTTGAAAAAAAACTTTAATAAATCTATTTTGGCCTAATAAAATGAGTTTAAGCACACTAAAATAATACACTTGTCATCATAAAAATTAAATATTTGCTTGAAACAAATCCAACAATAGGTATAAAGATAAAATAAACATAGATCGAAATAAAAAAGTAAGAACAAAAAAAAGCACTTTGAACAAAGCTTCAGGATTGAAAGATAAGAACAATATCAAAGAAAGAATACTAGCTTTAAAACAAGAATTCTAAATTTATCTAAGAACTAGCCTAATTTTTTCCTCCACAAGCTGTCTATTTATAGAGCCTTGGGATAGGTGAAATAGTAAAGGGTAGTAAGAATAATAGAGGGTAGGTGAATACAAATTAACAAAGGCGGCTCAAACTTCTTCTAATTTTTTGACCACAATAACATCAATTCAACTATTCTTCAAAGCACAAAATTTGTAGATCTTTTTTTCAGCTTTGAAACAATAGCTTGATCATTAAATATTAATGTCTGTAGCTCAATTTATGATTTTTATACCAAAACTGTTATTCAGTGCACAACAAAACATATGGTTTCACTTATAACCAGATTTCATAAATGAAAACGATCAAACTAGTTCTCGACATATGATGTAAAGTTGAAGATTTATGTGTTGGCCTTCATATGGCTTTAGATTCGCTAAATTCTAACATCCACAGCTTCAGATATAATTTTTCTCATAAAGGATTACCAAACATGCGAATGCCAAAAATAATTCTATTTGCAAACCAAATTTGGCCTCATCTATCTCTCAATTAGGTTGGACCATGAATTCAATATTATAGATTATTGAAGCCCCAATCATTGGTCCAAGAATTATGAGATATCGTGATTTTATCTACATACATATAAAGTAGTTATTTAGCATATTTTTTAAATATAGATGAATAGCAGCCCGCATATGAATCATAGCCTCCACATAAACAGTAAAACAAGGCGAACAGTAAGCCCATGTATAAACAGTAAATATGGTTGAATAATAACCTAGTGAAATAACTGACCATATTAGAGAAATTAATCAAACTTAAAGTATACACTAATGATTTAAACTCTTAATAACTATACACTTATGAATATTCATCACACCCGCCAACCAGGTTTTTGCTAATCCCTAGCAAGTAAAGTAATGTTTGAAATGAATACTTAAGTTTCAGCCAATATTTTCCATAATCAATCTCTATACCATAGATAAAAAAATCATTGAAGTAATGAGCATCAAAATTTTAGTACTAAAAAAAATCATAATAATTTATGCACTTCCCAACCACTTGAACAAGGGAAAAGTATGAAAAATTATGAATTGTTGAGTGCAGTAGGTGTGTAATTTTACTATCAGTAATGTCTAGAAGATTTTAGTAAATCATATCAACATTTGCGACTTATCAGAACAAATATAATTTAAAACCATCACCCTGGTGGCTTTCATATTATTACATTACAAGAAGTTTTTTTTTTAACTTTGACTCAAGCTTTATTTGGAGAACCTTAGTAATAGGTAGCTTTTCAAAGAGCGAACATCACTTGTTGTTTTTTTTTTTCTTCTTTTTATTTTATTTTCTTTGTTTTTTTCAACACTTCTTGGTGTTGTTTTTTTTTTTTTTCAAATTAAACCAAGATATAGTTCATTAAAAGTCCCAACAGCCACAAAGTTGGAGTATTTTTTGAAATCTAAAAGACAATCAAAATTTTCAGCATATGTAATTATAGCAGCAATTCATAACTTAAACATCTTAATCTCTTATCAAAGTGAACAAAATTTGATTAAACCATTATGTCAAATAAAAGTTCAAGCGCGTAAGATTTAATGTAGCTAATCACCTCAATAATTTCATCACTAAGCATAGAAATTTTCAAGATAGAAAATATAGATTACTTGTGAGTTTGCCATCTTGTACGGGTTCGAAAACCAACTAAAAAAAATGTTATGACCAGCATACCTACTAGGAAGCATCTCAAGAGTAAAATTTTTTTTACTACGTGATCCTAAACTAAAATCTTTGTATATAGGTTTTAATATCAACATGAGAAAAACTGCCCTAAAAAAAATTCATATGTCAATTATCCCCCCCATAACCAGATTGGTTATTGAAAATGAAAATTCTAAAATAACGTAAACCAAAATAAATGCAATAACAAATTTTGGGCAAATGTGTGAAGTTTTGGGCTAATTTGATAAATCCTGGAAGTTTTGGGCTCAATCGACAAATTAGAAAAGTATTTGGTGAAATTAAAAATTCATATAGAGGGTGGGGCAGAATAAGCAACTCAAGAGTTTTCCTAGACCTAGACAAGCATTCTAGCCAAATTATATCCTAACCTCTTCAATTTCAGTTGCAATGAACCTTTAGCTGGTGTTCAGTCACAATTATGTGGCTCATGGATAGAAAGCGACTAACAAGTGACTGTACTCCATACAAGTCAGTCGCCATTAAATCAGTTGCTAGTCAGCCACTAATTATTAAAACAATCATACAAGCAACAACAATATCCAAAATTAAAAAAAATCAACTAAACTAAGCAAGTATAAAGGGCATAACAATATGCAATGAATATCAATGTGGACTAGATGAAGTAATTGTAAATGAAATAATAATATTAGTTAAAAGAACAACAATCTCAATTAAATGAATAAAGTTTTGAACTACAGGATCTAAAATAAACTTAAGGAAGCAATTGTAAGGTGAATAAGAATTCTGATGAAAGAGACAAAAATTAAAGAAAATAATAACAATTTCAATTAAGGAAACATTAACCTAAATAAAAGGAACACCAACCTAGATTAGAGGAATAACAATGATAGTATTTTATTTACTCTCATAGACTTGTAAATATCATAAAAGAATAGAGTCTTCTACTTACTCTCATAGACTTGTAAAGTTACTTTTTCGTGAAATTATATATAAAGTCTTCTAAAATGTAATTATCTCAATCAATTTTGAAGCGCGTCCATTTAAGTTGTATTTCATGTTTCAAAAAGGGATGTTTAAGTCGACTTGTCAATGAAATTGAGGCTATGAATTTGTACCCAATCAATATAATAAGGACAAATTACCAATTATCAAGGGAGTAAATTTCCAATCGACTCTCAATTTGCTTCCGCCAAATTACCATCCCCAGAACTTTCAACCGGCACACTTCAATCCGTAACTGTCAACATCAAGATTCAAGACATTTTGGTCTTTTGACACAGTACCTCATGTCAGACATTTTTCCACCAGTTATACCACATAATTATTGTCTAATTGCACAATTTCAAATTTCAGACCTACAATCGCACAAATTCACATCTTTAGGACTCAAATTGCAACTAAATATAGTCATCTAAGTTTTAGATTTCAATCATTTGCTTCCAAGACTTTGGCTACCACCACCCAAGCCCTCGGGCTTCGCCCCTTCGCCAAGTACGCGATTGATATACTAACAGCGCCCGCGTCCTCGTGGTTGGTGTGGAGATCACCCCCGTCACCTTCCGTGGGCCCATCTGAAATGCATCTCGACTTCCTTGTCGGCCAGGCCCTCTTCGTTGATGGAGCCTCTGTGCTCATTGTTGGTGCTGACCATGACACCAGTATTGAACATCCCCTATTACAACTGGTCTGGGTGGCGCAAACGATAGTCCCCGAGTTCGAAGGCTCGATTGACGTGCGCTTGCACAAAATGGGGGTTGGGGGGTTCCATCACGATCAGTGTGAAGGCCTTCGTATTGAGGCGAGATTGTTTCTCATTCTCCTCTTTGATTCACACTGGTGGTGGCGAGATCGAGACCGGCGGATGGTGGGCTTTGTGCAAATATGGCAGTGATCCAGTGGGGCCTTTCTCCAGTTCGATTGAATTAGCGATGGGCTAGATAGTGGCTCTGGTCTCTATAGGGCAAAGAGGTGGCGGAAGCGGTGGCTTAAGTGGAAGAGAAAAAGATCATGGTGTAAAAGATAAAAAATAGAAAATTCAGTGGCTAGTATGCAATTTTCTCCCTTTTAAGTAGACTGGAGTTAGGTAATGTGTCATCGCATAAGTCGTGAGCGAGTTACGTAAAGAGTCCCGGTTGGCAGTTTAGGGGGCAAAGTCTGAGTCAACATCGGTTGGGGAGTAATGGGCAATTAGGCCATTTGCTTCTAGAAAACCCAGGAAAATAAGTGGGCCTAGTTGTGGCTATGGTTGTGCAACACTTGCATAGATCGGCGGCTCTTGGGTAGCAGGGGGAAAGTGTGGATTTGATTCGACGAGTTTTTGGTCCAAGCCGCAACGGTTGACAAGGCAAAGGGGCATTAATGATCTGAAACAACACGAAGTAGCCAATCGAATACGGTCGTAGTGATCCAAACAAAGTAGCTACCAACAGAGCAGCTTGTGCTCGAAAGCAAAAGGCCTAATTGTATTTGTACGCGTCAACTGGGAATGACGGAACAAGGAAGGCGCAGCCTCTGGGATGATGGCACGAAGGAAAGGCCCCAGTCGGGGGGTAGAAACGTGTTCCTTTTTCATGTGACAACAGCTAAAATCGTGATCTGCACCAAAAAGACGCAAACTATACACTAGTATTTGTGTGAGTTGGCGTCAAAAGTTAGAAGCTTTAAGTAGGTTTATCCAAACGTGCAAAGGAAGAAGGAGAGAAAATCAAAATATTGTTGAGTCAGAGTCGAACAACACAAAGCGATAGAGTTACTGGTGGAGAATTACCAGAAAGCAGCGTGTGGGGCTTGCCATTTGCGTGGCGGGACATGGTGTGTGATGCTTGGCAAGGCATGTGCTGCTGCCTCAGACTCGACACAACACAACATAAGTATATGTTGTTGAGTCGCGACATAGGAGACAAGGAAATTCCTCGCCATTACAACCCCACCCCACTTGTCATGATTTAGAATTTGTTCCCCGCCAGGAGCTCTCCTGTCACTGGAATAGGGTAACCCCATCAACTTGCTTCCAGCTTTCCAATCATCAAATTCCCCTACAACGCCACCCAAATCACTGACATACATCTTCACTGCACCCATTTTGTACAGATTAAATCAGGACCTTTAATAATGGTAATTCAGTAACCGCACAGCCAAGCCGTCTGTAGGACCACCTAAATTTTCAAGGCCCCACATCCCCAGTGAACGAACCATTATATTATTGATGCCCTTTGATAACTTAGTATACCCAGCACAAACTAGCAATCTACCTACATACCAAGACTTGAATATATATTCATTCTGAGGGTTCAAGTGGTTGGTTGTTTGTGCTGATGTGTGGGTCGCTGTGCGCGCACGACAGAAAGATCTTGTCTTGTTCGTAGACCCAGTCTACATTCAATCGCTCAAGCTCCTTCCCCTGTAACGTGCAGCAAGTTTAGTTGCAATAAGAAACCTCAGGATTTTAACATTGCCTACTTGTTTTTTTTTTCTTTCCTCGTTCAAAAATACACATCCGTTTCTTTCCAGCCTCTCTTCATATTTTACTATCGTACTGATACAACCATCCCACTGCATCGTCCTTGTGACTGTCTCCCCAAGTAATTTCAGAGCACTGAGCTAATTGAACCAACGCTTTAAGAAAAGAGTAATAGGGCACTTGAAGGATAACTCCTCTATAGATTCCATACAAAGGTACTGGGCAAATTCACGAATCAATCGCAGTTAAAAACAGAGTTCACAGCTTAAATGTAAGACAACACTAGGCATTACAGCTACAGATGCAGAGGCACACGCTCTGATAAGATTCTGGCATAAACCCTTGGCTCAGAATTTCATCCAGCATATCAGACCACCGGGAATCATGCAAAACTCATGATCAGAATCATCCGTCCTCTGACCCACTGCAATCCGATCAAGGAAATAAAATAATCCGTGAGTACAAGAACATTAACCTGGTGAAACAAATAAACATCACAAACCTTTCTTCTCAATCATCCATGGGACTTTCAGCTCCACCATATGGGCTCTCCCTACGTGCAGGCAAAGAATTTTGTCTATGGTCTTCACCATTGTCAGGGCTACTTCTCTCTCTTCCAGATGGGCTGTGGTTTCGACCATGACCATTCTCAGGGCTTGCTCTTTCCCTATCATAAGGACTATGACTGCGGCTACGGCCACTATCAGGGTTGTGTTTCTCTCTCTTCTGAGGGCTATGGCTGGAACCATGTCCATTCTCAGTGTTAACCCTTTCCCTCCTCTCAGGACTTTGGCTAGTATCTCGCCCATAGTTGGGGCTTCCTCTGTCCTTCCTGTAGTTACTTGGGCTGCGGCCACGGCCATAATCAGGGCTTCCCCTTTCCCTCTTATAAGGGCTAGGGCTACGACCATGACCATAATCAGGGCTGCCCCTCTCTCTTTGATATGGGCTAGCAGATCGCCTTCTATCACGGCCTCTCTCTGGTGACCTATCCCGTCGTCTCTCCGGACTATATCCATTTCTCTGATCATCATCATCACGAACAGCAAATTCCACAGATATTACACGGTCCATCAGCTTGCTGCATGTCAGAAATAGAACAAATAAACCAAAATCACTTAATGACATTATATAGAACTTCCAGATTAGCATCAAGAAGTATGCTGAGAATAGTGTGTTTTGGCAACCTCATCCACCATTTAAAGGAGGTAGGATATAAATAAACCCATTCACTGAAGCCATGACAAACAACACTTCTCTTCCATAGAAAAAGTGAAGCAAGGTATGATCAGAGAGAGAGAGAGAGGTTGGAGATTATAGAGATCTTACCTCATATTTGTTGCTTCCAGTGCTCTGGTTGCATCCTCCAGTGAATCATATTGAACAAATGCGAAATTCCTTCTGATCCTTACACTAATAATCTTTCCATACGATTCAAAGTGCCTCTCCAAATCTCTAGTACGCGTATGATAAGGGTCAAAATTAATGACAAACAAAGTCTTTGAAGGCCTGGTATTGGTTGATCTTTTTGGTCCCCCAGACCTTCTACTACCACGTTCCTGCTGCAATCCAGTGAAAAAATAGTCACTACAAACGCATATAGTGTAAGAGGAAAAGTGAATGACCACAACTGAGACACAAAGACAAACATTACCTTTGTCCATTCAACACGAAGCCTACGCCCCTTCCGTCCAAATTCTCTACGGTCAAGAGCTCGTATGGCATCTTCAGCATCTCTTTCATCTTCCATGTAGATGAATGCAAATCCTAGTTGACAACAGAACAAGTAAGTTAAGACTGTCATCCAGCCAAAGTTAAGGAATCAGGAACCCTCCCGCAAAAGGAATCTCCATTATGGGCTGGCATTTGTCTTCGTCGATCAACAAAAACACCTAAAACCCTAGCGCTGGGTAAAAAACCAAAATGAAAGTGACCCTATATTTGATAAACTAAGTGTCCAGTAAAGTAGTTAACAGACCTTGTGTGCAGATCTAAGTGATGTCAATGGACAAGAACCCAAAAGTGCATATGGTAGGTCAATGATTATAGATTGCCTTCTCCATTTTTTCGGCTGCCCCTGTGGCATGAATGGCCATGTTTCTACCTCGAAACATGTCTGATATGAAGGCTGGGCAAAATTCATGAGGAATGAAAGACTACAGTGTCTGAGGAATATGAAGGATGATATTGCCATTGCGGATCCAAGGGACTCTTCTTGAAAGTAAGAAGGAGGAGCTCATCACACTCAGGAGACGTAATCCTGGAGAGTCCCTCCTTTATATCCCAAGATAATCCTGCGTCAAAGAAAATATTGAGAATGGGGGCTTATGCTTTAAAATATAGCGTTTTTCTTTTCCGATAAATTATCGTGCAGCCCCATCAAACTCCACAGAGAATGGTTTGTCAGCTGCTAGATAGGAGGTATTTCTGCTGTTCAGCTGTCACAATAGAGCTTCCTAAACTGGAACTTCAAATTGCAGTGGACAGCATTTGCATGGCTGTTTGACTTCACCTTGTTGTGGAAATGTGCAGTGATTCTCTTAGGGTACAGATTTCACATGCCACATAAGTGGCCATGTCAATTTAATTTCATATTCCACAGTATAACCAAATCAAAATCGTGAACAACCAAACAAAAAGGAAAAAAAATCTGAACTCTCTGAAGCCCTGGAAAACAAAGCTGGATCACTTTCCTTTCGAGCTAACATCAAGGACCTCGTTGAAAGACAGCAAGGATAAGGTTTACGAAAATGAGCTGCACATATTTATTCACTTCGACTATTATTATTTTCTGAACAAAAATACTCATTTTTGGCAAGCCTTCGTTGAAAACATTAGGTAAAAAAGACTACACATGAGGAAACAACAAGATTGTTGCATCACAAACAAAGGAAAATGTGCAAGGTCAGAACTACAAAAACCCAGCTAGGTCTAGACATTCGACAGAAATCCAAGGGAGAAGAATCAGATAATTAGGCAAGAAAGAATAAAGGTGAGCTGAAAAAATACCAGATTTCATGTCCACTTTCTCAACACGTCCATATCTTCGAAACAGTCTTTCCACCTCAGATTGGCGTGCCTCATAATCAAAATTTCCACAAAATATAGCCCTCATTTCACCTGAAATATGGACGTGAGACTCTTTGAATACTTAGCATGCAGCGAAGAAAACAAGCAAAAAGTTATATATGAACATTAAAAATTATCAGCACAAAATATCAAGTGTTAATGCACCAACAAGCAAATTGTTCAAGAATCCTATCCTACTGAGACAGAGGTTAAAATCTATACTTCCTTTGTCCGAGACATTAATCAAATAATGACGAAACAGATAAACTAGCAAAGCTCTGCAATAAAATAATGCTCCCACGTTTAAACAGAGACCACATCAAGATCCAACACTACTCCTTGGTAAGAGGAAATCAAATAATATCATAAAACAACTAAACAGCACTCCCGTAGGTATTGCTAGCCAAAGACTAAATTTTAGCACGACTTAACTAAAAGATCGCCCGCCAATTATGCATCAACAGCAAAACCCCATCTAACATAATAATTCTATAAGAACAGAAAGGAAATCTCATAAAACTTTAATCTAAACAAATTACGCAAATACATCAAGCAAAAGCTTCATGTTCTGCATGAATAGATCGACGAGACAAGCACAAATCAGATCTTATGCCAACCAAACAACGAAAGAATCGAATCCTTTCGAAGAAAAAATTGTCAAATTATAAGAGAAAGAAAATTCGAGAACAGATCTCGAAATTCAACATCGAGTCATCAGATTCACAAAACAACTATTCTCATTTCAGGTAATTACCAAGAGAACAAATTCATTTGACTGAGAGAAGTTGGTTAGAGCGCAGTCGTCTCACCTTCGAAAGCAGCAAGCGATTTGATTCGAAATTGACCAAGCCTCGAAACCCTAGCACACGAGCCTTTCTGATATTTTTTCCAAGCGGCCAGAAGCTCGTGACTCGTGACTCACTAAATAACAAGATAAACACGCTGAACTTCCTTGCGCAGTGGGCCCTCAAGTTTTGTATGAGTGCTCCTTATTGTGGGCCCCAAAAATATTACTGAGTACACCGTAAATTTTGGAACAACCTATCAATTTGCCTCTGATGTTTCGCTTGTGAAATCCACGGCCATGAGAAAAAACTTTTGTGATTATTTCCTCTTTGGGCTAATTACAGTTTGCCCCTTTAGTTTTCACTGAAATTATGAATTGCCTCACATTATTTAAGAAACCTTCACTTTTACCCTTGATGTGCATTTTTTCTACAATTTGCAACATTAACTTTTTGAATTGTAATTTAAACTATGCATGTCTCTTAATGAATTCAATTTTTTTAATAGTTTGATAGTTAGTTAACGGTTTGGATTCTCAAATTCTCATCTATATAAATTTTAAATAAACTTTTTTCCCTTCAATTAGGGTATAAATTGTAGATTTTTTAATCAAAAGAGAAAATTATAATTTTACCTAAACATAAGGGTAAACTAAAATTACCTATAGGCTAAAGTGCACCACTGGTCCTCAAACTTGAAGCACTCAGACGAGTTAGTCCCTCTACTTTAACTCAGTGCATATGAACCCTCAAACTTACATAAATCGAGCTACTTAGTCTAAGTGGTGACGGGAAAATGAATGGTGTTAATGTTTTCAAAATTTAAATACACAAACTATCCCTAAGCTTTATTTCTCTTTTATTTTAAACTTAAAAGCTAAAAAATTTTCATCTCTTATTTCTTTTTTTTGGTGTGCATATTTAGGAGGTCAATAGACATTTAAATATGGCTTAAATACCCCATCAGTCCCTTAACTTGACCAACTCACACGAGTTGGTCCCTCAACCAGAAATCGTTCTGTGTTAGTCCTGAAACTTGGCAAAACGTGTTAAGTTAGTCCCTGATGTGAGTTAACACAGCACATGTTGTCAAATACCATAACGGCGTCACTTTCCCTCATTTGCTTTTTACCCTGGGTCATGTACTTGTGTGTGGTGGGAATGTTAAATGGTCTCCCGTTCATTTTTTTTCTGGATTGAATAGAGGATGAATTGATCAATAAGGAAAATAGGCTAGAGAGACGAAACGAAAATGTTCGAACAGGGCAGAATTCAAAAAAACAGAAATGGGACAAGTGGAGACAGCATCTATTGATTTTCATGCGAAAGGCAAGATTTGGACTAGTGTAATAGAAAAGGTATTTTTTTTGTTTGCTTGTGGCTAGTTTGTTCAGTAGAGGGGACAAACAGAAAAGTTATATTATTGTTTGGCAGAGGGGTTGTTGTATAGATAAATGTTTGCCTTAAATATATGTTGCTTTAAAGAGCAAATGGTAATGGCCGTAATATTTCAGGGGTGGGCAACGTGGGTGTTGGCATAGTTTATATATATATATATATACTACTATGATACTTATTTTCATCTTTAAAAAATTCATAAGTCTTAAGCCCAATTTTGTGTTGCAGTATGGAAATCTTAATGGTAGAACTTACATTGTTGATTCATCATGGTGGAACGTTTATTGGTGAAGAGAAGAGTAAATATGTCAATTATAATATATAGAACTATAGGTTCGATAAATATATGATTTCTTTTTGGTGTGTGAAAAAGGAGTTGAAGAAACTAGGTTATTGTGGTAGTGATGTGAAGACAATTTATTATAGGAAACATGGGGAAGCTAGTGATGATGGGCTGGGTGTATTATATGATGACACATCAATAATGGAAATGGTGGGTAGTGCTAATAAAGAAGGCAAAATTTATATATATATTGAGCATGATAATGAGGGGCCCTACAGGAAAAATGAGGAAGGGGCCACTGTGGTGTTTCGACATGAAAATTTAAGTGAGAATTTAGAAGTGGGGGATGTTATGCCATGGTCACATGCTGATATTGATAAATATTTTGAGCAAGTGGTTGCAGAACTACATGCACGAAGTGGAAAGCATATTGAAGAACAAGATACAACTAATTGTTTCAAAGAAGATGAAGCTGCTGGTTTGGAACAAGATAAAGCTGGTGGTAACGAACAGAATACAGCAGCTGGTGGCATTGAATTTGATAGTGAAGATGGAAATAAAGATGAGGGTGTTGATTTAGATGAAGAGCGTGATGCGGAATTAAGTAAACTTGACCTTGCTTTTTAATCTGATGAAGATGAAGAATTTTTAGATGCAATAAATGGATTAAAAGAGTACTATGATAAAGGTTTTATAGAGGAATCTTCTATTCCACGGATTAATCGATATGAAGCAGGATAGGGGTAGGGGCAGGGGATAAACAAGAAGACATGTAGTGGCAAAAATCAAGGTAACGATGAATATGACAGTGAATATCTTGCTGATTTTGATCCCGTAAGTTCTGTGAGTGAAAGTAATGGTGAGGTTGGAAAGGTTGTTATGATAAAAAAAATGGCTAAGGTGTGATGAGGAAGCAAATGTTTGTCACATTGAGCTTTGGTATGGTTTTCAAGAATCACCATCAATTTAGGTGAGCTTTGGTCAAGTTTGTGATCCAGACTCGATGAGACTTTGCTTATGTATAGAATGGTAAAACAAGAATAAGAGCAAAATGCAAAGCTAATGGTTGTCCATGATTGATATTTGCATCTATTGAAAGAAAGAAAAAATATTTTCAAGTGAAAGGATTTACAGAACAACACACTTGTTATGCAAACCATAACATCAGCGGGGCAACTTCTGTTTGGATGGCTGATGAATATAAAGAGTTGATTGCAAGTCATCCAGGGATTAAGCCCAGCTACATAAAGCATTACATCAGTACTAATTTTGGTTTAGAGTTTTCTATTAACCAATGCAAGAGAACGAAGGTGAGGATTATGAACAAGTTTGAAAGATATATGAAAGAAGAATATGCCAAATTGGGAGACTATGAAAATGCTCTTAGACTTGCTAACCCAGGGAGCACTGTGGCAATTAAAGTGACGGATGAGAGTGTTGGATGTACTCCAGTTTTTCAGCGAATGTATGTGTGTTTAGCAGCAATGAAAAAAGTTTTCTTAAAGAGTGTAGGCCTTTTGTTGGCCTTGATGACTGCTTTCTAAAAGGTGTTGTGAAAGGTCAATTGTTGACAGTAGTTGAGAAAGATAGAAGTAACCAAATGTACCCTTTGGCATGGGCTATTGTTCAAGTGGAGTGCTGGGATTCATGGATGTGGTTTCTACAGAAGTTGAGAAGTGATCTTGAGATTAGTAATGCCAAAGATTGGACATTTATGTCTGATCAGCAAAAGGTGTGCACCTACCTTTATATCAAGATTTTTTTATATTAGTTTCATTTATTGTTTCCTGTATAAAGCATTAAATTAATTTGTTTGTTGTATGTTATTATTTGTAGGGACTTATAAATGCTGTTCAAGAAATTTTTTCACAGGTAGAACACAGATTTTGTGCTAGACATATATATGCTAACTGGTATCCTAGGTTCAAAGGTGATGAATTGAGGACTACATTTTATGCATGTGCTAAGGCAACAAATGAAGCAGCTTTTAAGCGTAATCTTGAGGAGTTAGAGAAGTTAAAAGAGGGTGTAATTGGAGCTATAACTAGAATTGATCCTCAGTCATGGTGCAAAGCTTATTTCAGCAACACATTTAAATGTGATTCGGTTGACAAAAATTGTTGTGAAGCCTTTAACTTTATGCTTATTAGTGCTAGGAGTAAGCCTATAATTTCCATGTTGGTGGAGATTAGAACTTATGTCATGGATAGGCATCTAAAAATGAGATTTTTTTGTAGAAAGTGGCACAAATGATATAGCAAAAGAATTTTGGACAAGCTACACAAAAACATTTATGAAAGTTTTAGGTGGCGGTGTAGAAGTAGTGGAAATGATGGGTTTGAGGTAATCTGTGGTCGGGCTCAATTTGCTGTTCATCTAAACTTGAAGTGCTGTGAATGTAGAGGCTGGCAGCTATCGAGCATCCCACGTGCTCATGCTTGTCGAGCATTATTGTTCAGTGGTCATAATCCTGAAGACTATCTTGCTGATTGGTATAAGACAGACATGTTCATGAAAGCATATGCCTATTCAGTAAGCGTAATGTCAAGTGAGGAGATGTGGGAGGAAACTGGTTTTGGTCCAATTGAGCCTCTAGCTATAAGAAAAATGCCCGAAAGAAAAAAAAAAAAAAGAGAATCAGGTCAAAAAATGAGTCAAAGAAGATAGGAAACAAGTTGACGAAAGAAGGAAGGAAAATGACTTGCAGAAGGAAGGAAAATGACTTGCAACACTTGTAAGCAAGTAGGACATAATAAGAAAGGATGTAATGCTGCTACTGCAAGTAACTTTCAGGTTTACTCCACATTTTTTTGATTTAGAGCATATTTATTTAATATCTGCATTTGTAAAATTGATGTACAAATATGCTTTATTTACAAGAGCATAATCAAATGAGAGAAAATGAAGTTGGGATTCCAATGGACTATGCCCATTCTCAACAGTCGGCTACTTCCAATGTTCGAATTGGAGTAGTAAGTTGCATATTAATATGCCATGCAAAATGGTCATTTGTTTATGATATGCTTATTTGTCAATTTTTGTTTATGATATTCTGGTCAAAATGGTCATTTTTTCATGATATGCTCATTTATTTATGATATTCTTGACCTTTTCTTCCTATAGCCTAGAGGACACAAACAGGTGTTCTCTGTTAGTATTGTGCCCAAAAGGCCAATCATGAGATGATTGTATTTTTGCACATTGATTTTTTGTCATTTTTTTCTGAAATTTTATTTTTATTTCATGATATTTTATTGGGTGCCAAAACCGATAACAGAGGTATAGGCAACGGCAAGGGACGTATCAACCAAAGGAAGATGCCTCATGGAATAGGAGTTCATATAAATTCAATCACAGGCTGTGAAACTTTAGATGTAAGAGTCCATTTAACTTTAGATACATTAGTTGGAATTAAAATTGATTCCTACGAAACCTAATCTCTGATCATTCCCTAGTAGAGTGCTTGTGCTTGGATTCGTAATAAAAATATATCATTCTTAGTGTGTAAGTCTTTCTTAACTAAGTTCGTGTACAAGTCTTGCTTGGTTGAGCGTATATGTAGTTCGTTTCAGGACTTAATAAAGGTAGGTGCATATGTAGTTTGCTTTCATCCATTCACTGCCTGGAAATATTACAGGAGCTGCTAAATGAGTCTAGTAGAGTGCTTGTGCTTAGATTTTCCTGTTTACAATGCTTTGTTTTATCTGCAACTTTCTGGGAATGATGAAAGATTAGGTTTCGTAGGGATTTTTTTTTAATACACTACTAGTTTTCAGTCGTTTTTCTTCCATGGCAACACAAGAACTTTACCTCATATATTTTGATTTTCAGCCTGCTTTGCCTTCAGAAACAAGGTTATGAGTTGCTGGCAGCTGCTTCATTCCAGTTAATTTTGATAGGTTTTGGATACCAAATAGGCAAAGCCTGCTGATTCTGCCAAATTAGGTTCTTGTTGGAGCTGCTACTGATTCTGCAAAATCAGCTACATAGGAATAGTTCTCTTGGATAGCAGCTGTAATTATTTTCAAACTTGTGTTTTGGAACTTTCATCAGCTCCTATTTTGTTTCAAAGCCAGCACAGAATATGGTTTATTAAATTGGAGACAAACTACCATTTATGGGTAGCAAACATAGTTCCTTCATGTTTACTAATTCTGCACATATCCCTTTATGACATTAATTGCAAACTAAAACCGAACAATTATCAACCAGAAAATTATGACATTAATTGCAAACTAAAACCGAACAATTAGTATTGGTCAACCAAAAGCCATTTTCGGCCACTTCATTGCAACAAAAAGGGGTTGCCCCTCAAAATACATTTAGTTCAACAATTGCATATGGCATTTGCCAACCTTAAACCTCAAAAGAAAGTAAATTACAACCAAGAAAATGGCTATCAATATCACTACAACAACCACAAACATTTTGCAACAATGATCATTTCTATTTGCAGCCTTTATCTCATACAGGCTTCTAACTATAACAGCAAGCTCATCCTTAGATGCACATTCACAGTGGCCTTGATAGTCTCCCAACTGGCTCTTCAGATGTCCAATCTCAGCTTCCTTCATTGCCAACTCCTTTTCCATTTGGTTAATCACAACAAGTTTCCTTTCAAGTTCCAATTCCTTTCTTTTCTCTTTGTCAAAAATTTCTTTAATAACTGCCTTTGCACGATCATAGAACTTATCATCAATCCAGTGCAAATATCGACATCCCTTCTCTTTCTTTATCTCTGTCGCAAGCTACACAACAAAATGTACAATATCTCATTAACAGTTCTATGTTCAATCCATTACAAACAACCTCATCAATTCTATGTTCAAATCAGTACATTTCATGAAACACTAACATTGTTCAAACCAATACAATCGAACACAGAACAACACATAACATAGAGCAAACCAGGAACTATTGAACACACAATCGATGAGGAAAACCTGCAACATTGGACAGCAATCGAAAAAGAGCAACCTGTAAAATCGAACACACAATCTTTCCAATAGCACCACGCAACATAGAGCAATAGGGCAACACGCAACATCAAGCAGGAGCTACTGAACCAAACCAAACAAACCTACAAAATGTATCGCAACAGGGCAACACGCAATATAAAGCAAGCGATCAAACAGATTAAGCCTTAGCTTTAGCTCGAATGACAGCAGAGCAACACGCAAAAGCCCAACAAACAGGACATTCATTACCGAAGAAACAAGACAAAACATAGAGAAAGCAAATACCTGGTAATTGGGGCAGCCATAGAACCTTCTCCCCGCATTGTCTGTTTCCTTCCAAGCAGTATAAACGTGAGCAATGAACCCACATAAACATAGGTGTCTCTCACCGGTATCACGCCCCAATTTCGTGTTGCTTGGTGATCTCGAATTACCTGAGGAATTCGACATTGTGGTTAGCAAAGGAAATTAGCCTCGCTAAGCCTAAATCCCTAGAATTGTTAGAACAACTTGATACGCCTAATTTGGGGAAGAGAACAAGAGCTTCTCTTTTAAAAGATGGAAAATAGACTCCATTACCCCACGTGATCCTATGTGTCATTTTGACTCTCCCCAGGGACTAACTTAACACATTTTGCCAAGTTTCGGGACTAACACTGAACGATTTCTGGTTGAGGGACCAACTCGTTCGAGTTGGTCAAGTTAAGGGACCGGTGGGGTATTTAAGCCTTTAAATATTGATCCCCCAATAATAATAATTAGACTTAGTTGTTAGGGCTATACTTTGCTCTTCATATAATTTGTATTTGTTCATTGGTAATTCAAGACAATTTAAGAGATTGATGGGAAATCTCAAGGGGAAAAGCTATAAGATATATGGTATTTTCCTATGAATTTGAATCATTTTTCTTGTTATAACTTGTAAATTATAAGTTACTATAGGTTGAAATCCAAATTTGATCCCAAACTTTAAGGATCGTCTTAAAGTGGTCCCTTAACTCTATAAATGTCTTTTGAAGTCCTCTAACTCAACTAGGGTGATTGTTAATTCAGATGTTATTTTGGATAGAATTTACCTACATGGTATTTGTTACCCTCATGGTGGGTCCTAAACTGCCATGTAGATAATTATACTAGTAGAACAAGAAACTTCAAGTTAAAACTGACATAAAGAAATAGTCATAAAAACTTAAAATATATATTAGCCTAAAATCAATTTGAAGCTTTTGAGTTTGGATGCATCCATTTTGGGTCACAACGACACTGCCTTCATTTCCCTTTCTTGATCTTCGACGGATGGCTATAGTCTAGTGGTAGCAATGACCTGGGTCAATGGCAAAAGCAGATTGCCAACTTAGGAAGAACAAATGAGGCAATGGTAGAATTTCGAGCGGCAGGATTAGGGAAAAACATTGAGGAAAACATGCAGGCCCTCCGTCCTCATTTGATAATGCGTCATTAATGGCTAGTGACGTTTCAAATTGATGGTTGAGTCATGGGAATGGTCAAGGACAATTGAGAGGTAGAGGCAGCGGATGGACCGTTAGTGGTTGGAGTTTGACAGAACGAGTATGGCCAAATATGTTGGTTGGGACAGGGCTTATAATTTCACTCAAAACAATGGGTGAATCATAGTGGCAACAAACAGTGGAGATTGGAGGACAAGCTTATAATGACTCTATTCTTAATGTCGTATGGAAAAAAAAACAAGTGATTTCGATTAGAGAAAAAGATTTGAATTTTATTAAATTGGAACACACGCAAGAATTGTGTTCTCTAGTATAGGTGATTAGAAAAAGAGATTTTGATTTCAATTTTGATTACGAGTTTAGATCTCATAGGTTCTATAATTTCACTCGGTCAAAGATGGAGTCGGAGGCTATAAAAGTTGAACTATCGTTTGATTTCATAGATAGAGATTTAGAAAAAAAAAAAAAGAAAGATGAATTGTTGGTTTGTACATCTTTAAGTCTCCAAGGTTATGAATTTGTGTCAATTTTAATGTGAAATTTTGTATTCATCCAATATAGTCATTAATTGTTATTGAAAAGGATGACACGTGGTAAAGTGAGTGGCATATAGGCATCTTTCATCTAAAATAACACCTAAATTGAAGGTAGGAACCAAATTAGAACATGCTAATTGAGTTAGGAGGCTTTAAAGAAACACTTATAGAGTTAAGAGAACACTTTAAGATGATTCTTAAAATTAAGGGTCCACATTTGAATTTCAGCCATTTACTATGGTTTAAAAGGAGTTCGTTTGGGGGGGTTCAACCAAGAACATCTAGAAGCTGGCTTTTTTTCTAAAATGGCATTGATTTTGATAAGTTAGAATGACATATCATTAGGTCATCATTTCTGTTATAAGTCCAAACTCCCAGTTTTTGTGAATTTTTGAAATCCTTATAGATGCTTGTGCACATATTGGATGACGTTATGAGGGAGCGGAGTTTTGGTCTAGATTGTATTATTTATGGCAGTTATTTTTTGTTAGAGTAGAAGATTTAATTGGATAATAATTAAGATATTACTTATGTTTAAAATCTTTAGTTATGGTAATTTAATTGTCAATGTTTCCTTTTTTATCTAATTCTATCAGCTTCATCTCTTCTTGTATTTAATGAGTTTCAACAAATCTCTAGTATTTTTTTCTCATTTGTCCAAACATTAACGATTTGAGTTAGGAGTTAAATGTTTTTGCGAAGTTATGTTATTAGCCACCTAGTTCTAATTTGGTCGACGTTGACAACAATAAACTTGAATGAGGGAATGGTGACGTTTGTGGGGAAGGTTTCGTGGTTGGTGATAAGGACGACAATATCGATCATGGTGCTGGTGGTGGCATTATTTGTTGTGTTGTTTTTTTTTTTTATGGCAATGGCATTTTCTAGTGTGATGGGTTTGCACGTTTCTAACTTCTGCTATTGTTTTTTAAACTGGTGTAGGTGCATTTGTAGAAGAAGTTGATGCAAGGAGGCAGAGTGAAGAACAAGATAGGGGTATGGGTTTAAAACGCATGGGACTGTACCATGTTTGTATTATTTTATTCATTGTTACTGGTACTTATTGTGTGTTACAAGGCTTAATATATGTTGATCTGTATATATTATGTATTATTTTGTAGTTTGTTTATACTATTGTGTTGTTTATACCATTTCTAAATTTTGGGTTCTACATTTCTTAGTTACATTTGTCGAAGAAAATGATCAAGTCGTAGTCAATTTTGGGGGGCAGTATGAGGGCGATGATGAGGGCATGGGCCTAAGATGCATACAGTTGTACCATGTTATTTGTTACTTCACACTGGTCGTAATTACTTTATGTATGGTACAAGGTTTATTATACAAGGTTTACTGTGTTTTTAATTTATAAATTATGTATTTATCTGTAGGATTTTTGCATTTATTTGTTGCTTATAACACAAAGTTAAATTATAGGTTTTTGTTCTTTAAAAAGCATGCATGAGAGCATGTTTATTTACTATATTAATGTTCTAATTTTTCACATGCTTTGTATGAAATTAATTCTTTGCTTGTTCAAGTATTTGTTTTCATCTACTCACAACAAGGAAGTAATTAATTTTTCTTGCATAGGACTATACCATGTTTGTATTACTTTATTCACTGTTACTATTACTTATTGTGTGTTATAGGGCTTAATATGTGTTTATTTGTATCAATTATGTATTATTATGTAGTTTTTTGTATATTGTATTATTTAGACCATATCGAAAATTTTGGTTTCTAAATTTCGTAGGTAGGGTTGAACAGGATTCTTTGGAAGGCATTGGTTTCGAGAGTTTAAAAGTTGCATTCACGTTCTTTAGCAAATATGCTATTAAGAATTAGTTCGAGGCTCATCGGAATAGAGTTTGGAAAATGCTTAAAGTTATGTATGTTGCTGAGTTTTGTTGTCATAAACAAGGGTCAACGTATTTGGCGAAGAATAACAAGAGAGAAGTGTCGTATCAAAAGCATACGTTGAGGTATGGTTACACTGCCCATATTTGATTTAAGTGTAATAAGGATGGGCAGTGGATGTGTATTCGACATAATAAAAACTACAACCATCCTTTTATGCCAACATAGATGCGTCATCTGCTGAAGACGAGTAAGGAAATGACGGGGGAGCAATTCAGGACACTAATGTCATTGGTGAATAATGGTATCAGAGTTATTGATACATTTAAGGTATTTAACAATGAAGCGAGTGGGCTTGAGCAGTCTGGTGTTAAGAAGAAAACTTTGTACAACAAAGTTTCATGCATAAGAGCTGAGGTTGTTGCTAAGGGTGATGCTACATCACTAGTTAAGTGCTTCAAAGAACGTGCGAAGACTGACCTAGATTTCTTCTATGCCATCAAGGTTGATGAGATGGGTAGATTGAGCAATTTCTTTTGGCATAATGGTCAAATGAAAGTTGACTATTTTTTGTTCAGTGATTTAGTGTCAGTGGACATAATGTACCAAACAAACCGGTATAATATGTTCTGTGTGCCAGTTGTGGGGGCGAACCATAATTGGCAAAATGTAATTTTTGGTTGTGTATTCTTAGTGGAGCATAAAACAATGGCTTTTGAATGGTTGCTGAAGACCTACTTAAGGAGTATAGATGGCATTAAGCCAAAGACTTTATTCTCGGATTAAGACAATGCATTCTTACATGCATTTTGATAGTGTCTTCAAGGAAGCCAAGTATAGGTTATGTTTGTGGCACATATCAGAAAAGGCACTAACTAAGCTTCGTCATTTGTGCTCTTGACCCGATTTCCGTGCCAAATTGATGAAGTGCATTTATGATTGTCTAATTGAAGACAAGCTTGACCG
The DNA here is from genome assembly GCA_005392925.1 of Aquilaria sinensis. NCBI lineage: Eukaryota > Viridiplantae > Streptophyta > Magnoliopsida > Malvales > Thymelaeaceae > Aquilaria > Aquilaria sinensis. The sequence goes on along the minus strand of SMDT01001941.1, from coordinate 154,625 downwards.
TAACTAGAATGAAATGTGTGATGAGTTTGGTGTGCTCAGATGATAATTGGTTAAAATTAATTTAAAAGATACACGAAAGGTGGGCTCCGTGTTTGTTTAGGGATATTTTCTCAGCAAGTATGTAATAAGTTATTATTTTTACCCTGGCACACGTGTGTGTGCATTTCCATGAATTAGTGTATGTTTAGACTTTTTCTTGGACTCACATACCATGAATTGATAATGTGTTTATGTTATTCCGTTATTGTATTGTATGATACTGTTAATAATACATATTAACTTGTGTGCATAATCATAGACTGATAATGTGTTGTGTTATTCTGTTACTGCTTTGTATGATACAGTCATACCAATGTATTATTCTGCCTAATTCCAAATACTTGCAAGTACACTATCCACACAACAAAGTGAAATCACAAACAATGTCCTTACTTCACTTACCAATATGCAGATGGGATTATTTGATATTTTCAAAGCTATTGAGGTACAGGTTAAAGAATAGAGGTATAATGAGCTTAAGACAGATTTCAATAACTCTAGGGAGTATAAAGTTTCTTTACCGAATGATATTTTGATTCACTCGTCCACCGTTTACAGTTTCAGGCTATTCAAAGATTTTCAAGAGCAATTTAGTTTTGGATCCAATGTAAAATTCCAGTTTGTTAGAGATGATGGTGAGGTTAAGTGTTGTAATGTATCATTGGGCCATCGAGATCCTCGTGTGTTTTCTGTTAGATATGACCCATTGCTGAAGAATGTCAAGTGTTCATGCAAGTTCTTTAATCAACAAAGATACCGTGTGCTCATGTATTGTGCATTTTAGATTTGAATGGTGAATAAAGGATCCCAGATCAGTACATCTTGAAAAGATGGTCGAAGAATGTGAGACCATACTCTAATGAGTTGATTGCTTCTACAGAGGGGCAGAGTGACTACAACAATTTTGCTGGCCTACAAACACAATGCATGAGTGTTATAATTTAGTTGCCCTGTGCATGAATGATTCTGCAGGCAGGAAATGTGTTGATGAAGGCCTTCAATTATTGAAGTACTCCGTAAGGTGCTTGTATGGTAACATGCCTAAGTCAACCTTTTGCTCGACTACAACGGATTCACAACTTAAGGATCCTGAATTCGTGAAAACCAACACCTTCGAGTGAAAGAGGTTTAAAAATGTTGCTGAGAGGTTGCATTTAAGAAACAAAAAAAGGAAGTAGTGCATTTTGTAATTATGTCCTTCACGTATTTTCTTTTATTGAGTCGTTGTAGGACTTCATCTATTTAATCAATTACCCTCAAATATGATTATTATTTTTATGCTGACACGAGTGTGTGCGCGTTTCCATGAATTAGTTGTATGTTCATATTTTTTTCTATTGGCACACATGTGTATGCATTCCCATGAATTAGTCATATGTTCAAACTTTTTCTATATTGTATGGTACTGTTAATCATATATATTAACCTGTCATTTTGTTGTGTTTTTCTTACCAATTATTTGTGATTCCCTTATGTCCACACTAAGACATTTTTTAAATGATGATGTATCATCAATTAATTATGTGTTTTTGTTATTCCGTTATTGTATTGTATGATACTGTTAACCATATATATTAAGAAGGTGTACATAATCATGGACGGATAATATTTTGTCGTATCCTATTATTGCCTTGTATGATACTGTCATAACATTCTTTAAAATAACGTGCTTATTGTGATCCTTTTATGTCCGTACTAAGACATTTTGAAATGATGATGTTTCATCAATTGATATTAGGACGTGTGTTATTTCGTTATTATACTGTATGATACTGTTAACCATATATATTAACTTGTATGCATAATCGTGGACTGATAATGTTTTGTGTTAACTTGTTACTACTTTGTATGATACTGTTATACAAATGTATTGTTCTGCCAAATAATTCGAACCAAACAACTGCTCCCAATAAAAACACAGTACTAAAAAAATTTTGTTTTATACCACAATCACTAAATAAATCAAAACACATTATGTCTCCCCATTTATGGTGTTGTTGGCTTCTGTAATGATTTGCTCCTTGAGCTTGTTTGTCTCGTGCTTTAAAATCCTAGTAGGTATCTTACCGATATATGTGCTGTGAAGAAAAAAAGACTCGTAATAAATTGTTCCCTCTTCTTGGCATTCAGGACCAAACACCACGCATCCATTACTGTTATGTCTATTTCAGTCTTATCACAGAGTGACAAAAATCCCTCTCTCATTACAACATTGTTTAGCATGTCATCAAACAGCAATTGTCTTTCCCAATAAACAAAAAGTTAGATTGAAATTTAACATGGAGAATTCAAAAATTATAGATCTGATTAAGGTTGGAATTAGATACTTACGAATGGTCTAACTCTAGCCTCATTGCAAAATCAACCGCAACGGTATCTTGGGGGAGCAAATAGCTTTTAGGATCTTCTTTACTCATTTGTTGTATGAATGGAGACTGTAGGCATTCGAGCTTATACTTCTTCCTAACCTGCCGCATTTTTAAACACTCCTTTGTGCTTTTTCGAACTTGTTCTTTCCTTCTCCCTATCCACAATATTGATGCCGATTTATCCCCAGCCACTTTAACGCTTGCATCTGCTGCTTTGAAACCCGAATCATATTTCCTTTCTAAACCAAACACATTGTAAAAATAGGTATATACGTAATAGGTTCTAAGATAATACAAAAGCATTAAGGTCATATATATCACCTAATGTAGTTCTTCCTATAGCTCCAGTATAATACAAAAGCATAATTCATATAGTTGAACACAAACAACATTTAGAATGATACATTATTAACACATTCTAACACAATTACCTTGTGGTGTATATTCCCAATGTTCTGTCCCTTTGCTCAGGCTTGTACTTATATTGAGATGAACATCAGCCTATATGCCTGGGTCTCCTTGCTCATTATATCCATTATGTGGATGCTCTTCCCCAAATTGCACACCAACTGGAGTTTTTACCTTAATCATAATTAACAATGTAAGGGTCATATATCGCATTTACGTATATTATGTATGAAGCAATTCAAGTTTGTTTACCTGTGCTACCCTATAGCAGCTGGTAGCAAGCTTGTGTTATTTGATGAATCATTTTTAGTGATTCATTCATGAACTAAGTCAGTTGTGTGAACTGCTCACATTGTTCCCAACCCTCGGCTATATAAATGGTGCTAGCTCCTTTTCCATTTGGGGGGAAACGGGGGGAAACAGCTGTTGACCCGTTCGACTTGGCCACGGAACCTTTGGTATGCATCACTTGCTTCTTTCCCGTACTTGACAAGGAGATCCACTTCTGTTTCCCAAGTTCCAGTCTCCTTCACATTTCCACTCTCTTTAATATTATCCTCATCCGCGTTCCACTTTTCCCAGTATTGTCTTCCTCCACAGTTGCACTCTTCCCAGTACTGTCTTACTCCACGGTTCTCGTTCCTTTTATCTGACATTATGTTACATTTTCATAATGCATACACAGATACATAGTTCTTTAGCATGTATGGTTCGCACAGTTGTACATGTTAAATGCCCGGCACCACACAAATGCAATAATCTGTGGACCAACGAGTGGGATTAGTCGGTCAACGTAAAACTTCTATTTAATACAAACATAACACAATTCAGTACATATTAATGGCAAGTGCATACGTAAATGATATGGTTTGGTAACACATCTGTTTAATACAAACATAACACAGTTCAGTACATATTGGTGATAGGTTCATACGTAAATAATACTGTTTAATACATAAATGCCGTATAAGGGGAGATATAATGTGTTTTGATTTATTCAGTTTAATATACATATCAGTTTTAGTTTCGTACAAAAATGCAACATGACTACAAAAAAATGTTCCATAAACAAGTAACAGATATACACTAAAGGTACTTACTTGTAAAAAGAGTAAATAGTTACTCAACATTTATGGTTTCACTTTGCCTTTCTACTTGTATATGGCATTTGCCAACTTGGAGAGTGTATACTTACAAAAATTCATGTCCATCATGTCACCCAAATCGCACACGAACTTGAAGAATCTATAACTACTTATGCCCTGCTAGAAGGCGCCAACAGCCTAGAAACAACATATACTAGGAAATTTCGCTTGAATCGATCACCGACTTCCTGATCTATTCCTAATGCATTATCCAACTGCGCCAAATAAGGGCCATCTTGCTTATTAAACCAACAACCTAGCCAATCTGCCACAAATGCTTCCCGTAATTCTATATGATTGCTTGTGCCAATGGCAATATTACCATTTGGAATCCCTATGATCAATCTCACATCGTCTGCTGTCAGCTCTAGCCTCTCTGATCCTACACTCATTGTCATATCCTCTGGATCTACCCTATTAACTAGCCATTCAATCAACTATTTACTTAGGAACCTAGACTTCAACTTTAACAGCTCACCAAACCCCATTTCCTAAACAGCCCTACAATGCTTCTCAGACTTTAGTATTTTCTGGAAAACCTTTTTCATCTATCTTGGTGAACACTTCGTGTTAAATCTGCAATTACGTATCTAAATCAAGATACAAATCCACAACAACACGTCTCAATAGTTTTATAATAAACAAATTACCTGCCAAAGTCTCCCTACCCCAAGCACTTGACTGGGTGGTCATCATCTTCCACCTTTGATTTCCTTTTCCTTTTCTCCTCTTGCTTCATTTTCTTCATCCTATAACCAAATTAGTACAAAGATTATCCAGTGTAACACAATTTAATATTAGTACAATACATTGAAATCATACTCACATATGTAGTGTCATGAAATGTTATGTTAAATCATCATTACATGACAAATTTCCCTTCTTCGTCTTCGGACTCCCAGGATATGTCATCATTAGCCACCTTCGCTTTGCCTTTCATTTTTTTAGTAGGCTTCCTTTTTTCCCTTTATAGTGATCCCCACCAATACATATCATATTCGATTTCATATGTATAAACCACAGTTACATACATATTTTATGTTGGCATTACCTTATGTTTTTACTAACATTTTCTCTTACTCCCTAGACGGCCTTGTTTTCCTTATTTTGTTTAGCCATTTTACTAGTACCTTTTTCCATTTTACTACATTTTACGATGTTCACTTAGTCATAACATTCTCATAATTACAGACAGTTCAACACAAATTGCACCTAACATAATATAACTCAAACAATAGCACCCAACAACATAAAGATACGTCACTTCAGGCTAACCCATCCTTCTCCTGTGTCATCCTTCTTGGTATGACCTTTTCATTTTTTCTCTGACCTTGTCCTTGCACGTTGAACCACAAATGTCTCGTGCTTGCCCCTCAGACCCTTCATTATTTTACTAACACTATCATTCCATAATATGTAATTAACAACACATCAAATACTAACTAAATGTCATCACATTAATACATTGCTAATCCCTTACCCTGTGATCGCAACATCAGGGTCATTGTTTTCTCTTGTACATTTCTCGTCGACCTACCCCTTGAGATTTTTTACAGTCCTGCTAGTTTGGTCTAACCGAACTCGTCTCACCACAATTGGTGAGCTAGTTAAAAGTATCCTACAAATCACCATTGAAACTCAGAGCTACAGGATTCATTCAGTTTTGAAGAGGTAAGGAAGATGTTTTGCATGCATAATCAGAGGTACATACATCTGGTACTGTGAGTACTATATCCCCAGTGACTCTTCGAAGCTCGAACAACTGTTTGTTTCATCATTTTGTACAATCTTGGCCATATTTCCTACGTTAAAATACTAAACATTTGGGTTCAGTAATAATACATAAACACCTCAGAACAACACATACTAAATGTGTTAACCTGTTAGTAAGTCATATTCCCACAACCCACTAAGCAGCACGATACAACTATGTAACAGAACTACACAATTTATACATATTCACCAACTTTGTTAACTCAAAACAGGCAAATCATGTGTTTACCCAAAAACCAAAATACCACAGTGCATGGGACAATATAAAACATCATCTAAATAGTCAGCAACAAGACCTCAAAACTACACATACTGAATGTACAGAAGCAATTAGCCAAATTGTGACTTGGATATGTACAGAACAATCAACTTAAAGATGTAGTCGACCTCAACTAGTTGGAAGAAATGTTAACCAAATAAATATGACTTCTTATTCTCTTGTATAAATGGGCCATTAACAAAAACGTATAGTAACCATACAAAAACAAAACAAAAACATACAAAACAAAAGCAAAAAGACCATTAACAAAAACAAATACCACATTGCATAAGACAATACAAAACAAAATAAAACAAAACAATCCTAATAGTCAGCAACAAGACCAAACCATACAAAATAATAACCATACAATAACATTTCACATACATACAAACCATTAATAGACCAAGAAGAACCCATAAACCCACCAATTGGATATTACCCAAACTATACTATACAAGCTCACTCCCACACAAATCCATAACAAGAACAACACAACTCGATTCCATGAACACACCTATAGTAGTCAAAAAAGCGTAAAATCCTATAGTGATTTGTGCATGAGACAATACAAAACAGAAGTAAAATCAAGCATCATCTAAATAGTTCAAATCATCGAACAACACAAAACATGTACAGGCACATACAAATTACACACAATTAGTAACAAAAAAACCAAAAACAAATCATAGACATACAAATTTGAATAGTTCAATGCATTTGAATATGCATGCCCATAAAAGAAAAAACTTGGTATTTGCCCATTTTTCAATGGTTTTTCAATCCTTTGACAAAACCCACACATTTCAAATCTAGAAACACTCAAACCCGAAATTGAACCTTTTCTTCAATGGAATGCTATTCACTCCTCGCTTGGTGGAATTTCGTTCACTCCTCGCTCGTCCTTCTCCTCTAATCGAGTTTATTTCTGAAATGAATTTGCATGAAAAAAGGGTATGATTTCTGGTAACTGCCTGATTTTCTCCTTGATTATTCACGCTCCATCTTATTTTTTAAAAATGAATAAAATGGTAGGGAACCGTCAGTATTCTAACGGTACTATATGTGTATATTCACATATGTGTTTAATCTCATAACTCCCAATTTTCTAGACCCATTTCCGTCTTATTGTCTGCGAGTATTATTTACTTACATGCTAAGTTGTGAAGGGAACCAACATAGAATCTCTCTAGATCTAGCAAATTATTAACTTGAAAGTGAAGTAGTTTGTACTTTACAAGGAATTTTGGACATGAATATAATAATATGGACTTGCAATCAGTCTTCAAGCATCTTAATGAAACAAAATAATGAACATAAAAAGAGCATAAATTAATTAATATTTTCTCTGTCTCTGTCCAACATTCTTTACATTATTTACAATTTATAGTAATTATTTTATAATTATTTATCTTCAACATATATTATATAAATACAAAAAATTTATATATAAATAACAAATCAAGATTTATAGTTTCTGAATATATATTTTTTTAATTTTTTAACAAATAATAATATAAATAATTAAATTCACATCAAACTTAAGTATAAAGAAGTGAGCTAAATTCAAAAAAAAAAAAACATTGGACCGATGAAGTATTAGTTATGTCCGAGTTGGCTAGAATCGGTATGTTGGTAGTAGCCGGGATTGAGCCAAAGTGCCAGTTGTGCTCTCACCATTGCCAACTGTGTCTGTGTTTGGTTAATCTGGTGATGAAGAGAAGAGATAATCCCGACGCAACCGTAGACAGGGTCTTCCACCCGGCACCGCGCCTCCTGGTACACGCTCTCCGCCGCCTCTCCTCTTAGATGCTCCGGCAATTGCTACAAGTTTCGGTAATAATTTATTCCACGTCAATGTCAAATCCTAAAACTTGGGCCAAATTCTAAAATTCAGATGCTAGGATCAATACGGATTTAATAGACATGCAAAGATTCATTTTTTATTATTCATAGAGTAAGCTCTTCCATATATTTTCTTTTTTCGCTTCATCATCATGAGTATCTCTTATATGTCCCTTAACGTTCCCTTTCTTTCTTGATAGAAGTTCAAAACCAAAGACTTTTTAGCTGGATATATATATATGTTGCAGTAATAAAGTTGATCAGCAAAACAAGTTAACCAACAAATTAGCACCGGCTCGTAGACAAAAGATTTTTAAGAATTTACCTGAAGCCTTTTTGCAACAATGCCGGCCCCGTAGATTTTGTGGACGCAGGCAAATTTTTGTGGGTCGTTAGGAGGAAAATACGGGGAGAAAATGCAATCGGATGGACATTTTCTTCTCAAATATTTGCAAGCAGCACAACGACCAGCTGTAGCTTGATTCATGTTTCTCGATATCTTTGCAAAGATCCCTTTGAATTTGAGGTTTTAGAAAGAAAATCTATGGGGGATGACTCAGATTTTTTTTTTCTTCCTGGCAAAATATGTAGTCTTAGATTTTGCCCTATATGAGGGAAGATTTGCCTCAAGAGATTAGCTATGGAGATTTCAACGGCTAGCTAGCTGTTTTGAAAAACCAGCACCACCTTCTTTCTTTCTTTCTTTCTTTCTTTCTTTCCCTCCTAAAATTTGGTGGTTTTGGATGGAAAGTTTATTGCTCTTGCCTTATCTCACGTTTTTGGACGGATGTGAACTTCAAGTTTTGAAAGATCGACCCGTTGGAAACAAATCATCCTTCATTTTGTTTCTCATAATGTCTGTAAGTAATTCAGCCACAACTAAGTCATGAAAAAATAAACCATGGAAAAAAAATACAAAAGTTGAGCTGTACACAAAGAAATAAGACAGCCCCCCATAAAAATGTATCATCCCGGCAAAACGACAGTTTGAACTTGTTGATATATATATAAACACCCTCTTTATTGAACTACACCATAGTTAAGATTAATAAACAAGCTACTGTCACACCATAAGCTTTAGCTCATTGAATAAAGCATCTTTTGATGACCTCAGCCTCCAAATTGTAGGGGTGCCATGGAAGAGAAATGCTACTTGGAGATGAACGCAAAGTAACAAAACTATGAGTTGTTCAGGTCGGATTCACAAACAGCCTAATTAATGAAAATTGAGATTAAATTTCCCAATCCTGATTCTGTGTAGACTTTAAAAAAAGAAAAAAATAATAACAACAGTTAATCACATCTTAATTCAGTCAACCGACGATCTGGGCACAGGCAGCCTAAGGTCAATCGAATCCGAAGATGGAGTCAAGGAAATCATCTTCCCAGCAATCCTACAACAGAACCAACAGAAATAAATATATAAATAAAATAAATGTTTGTTTCTAAAATGGCACACCTGTTAGATTACATGCCTGATCACTGTAATTTGACTGATTTCCACAGGAAGCAGCTTCCTTGTTCTTTGGGTTCACTGAAATTTGTTCATTGTTTGTGACCTCTCCTTCCTTTTCATTCTAACACCAAGGAGAAAACATGAAACGCTTCACAAACCAGAAAATGTAATCCAAATTTACAGAGCCCTTAGCCTAAAAAAACACACCTAAATGCAGGAAACCAATGAACTATTTAGAGCTGTGATGAGAACTTGCCTTGCCACCATCTTCAATACTGCAGATGGTAGAGAAGTCAGAATTCAGTAGTTGATTCACCAACTGATCACAATCTCCATTCTGCAATTAATTACAAGAAATCAAGAATTTAGAAGAGAAAATGAAAGAAAACATTTCCCAAAGAACATATCTTTATAAGTATTTATGAGGTACCAACCTGTTGAAAGTTATTTTGATGGAGGAGCATGGGTGCAAGGTCACTTCCACCCATTTGTTGCTGCGAGTTAGTGATATTGTCAAGGGAAAAGGCATCATCATTCATCAGATCAAACTCATAGTCCTCAATCCCTCCACAGGCAACCCCAGAAGTTTGATCCCCAGCCGCTGCAGAATTGCCAATTCTATTCACAAACTCAAAACCGGCAGCTAAACCATCAACTCGGTTACCAATTTGGCCCATCCCTAGAAGCTCCCCGTTGCTGCTAATCCTAATTCCTGCATAACTATTACTCACTTGATTCAGGGATGTCAAGTAGTTGCTAGCTCCCTGATTAGTTGTCCTGCCATAACCACAGGAGGAACCGATGTTGGCAAGGGTTGTCCCAGCAGGTGCACCTGCATAATTATTGACTCTCACCTTGTTTGCCGACAAACTGGAGGTACAATTGCTTGTTCCTTCTCCAAAGCCAGTCCAACTATTTGTGCTTTGGAAAGTTGATAGGTTGTTATACTGATTGCTAGATGGATTGGGTTGTCTAAATCCCAGTTGGGGCATGCAAGTGTTGGTTGGAGCAGCTTGGGTTGGGATGTGCATGGAGCCAACGCCTGTGCTAGAAAGGTTTGTAGCTGACCTTACAAGTCCTGCTGGGAATGTACCTTGGCTCATCGTTTGCTGATGTTGCTTGAGCCGAGAGTATTCTTGGGCTAACTCCAGAAGTGAGAACTCGTGCCCAGATGCAAAGCTTGACTTCAAGGTCTTCTCCGTCAAGGTGTCTGTTGCAGATGCAGTTTTCTCTGCCACCCGCTTTAGGAACATCCGGTACTTCTTTTGAAATAGATCAAAGTCACAGATAAATTAGAGAGATTTGCAAACAAACATGTTGGTGAAAGTGGAGATAGTTAAAGAGAATTAATAGACACATTGATCATATGAACCTGTAAATGGCTAGCCACATTCTCTCTAGTTAGCCCGGGAACATTCATGAACTCAAGAATCTTCTTAGGGACAGCCCCTGCATCGTTAGTGTAACACAAAGATTCAGAGCGTTATAACCAAGTCCAAGATAAGGCAACCAGATGTCTGCCCACATCACATGAAGTATCTTTTGTCAGAAGGATAAGACGCAAGTTTTGAACGTAAAGTATATCAGAAATCACACTGAAATTTCTAGAGAAGGCAGGCTTACTGTCGAGGCCAATGTGTCTTATGGCCTGCAGGAAGCGATTATGAAGCGAATTAGTCCAAACCACTTTGGCCTTCTTTGGTGCAGGCGGATGTGGCCTATCATCAGCCTCATCATCATCATCGTCATCATCATCATCATGAATGTCATCATCTCTATCACCCGAATCCCTCGTCTTTCTCTTGCAATCCTTTCTCTGGCTCTGGTAACCGTGAAAGCTGGACTCAGATTGCCTGTCATCATCAGGAGTCCTGGCACCTGAGGAATCAGATGAAGACGGCCTTATTTCCTTGTCAGGCCACGGCGGTTGTGCCGGATTGCTACTCATATTCTGGATGGGGAGAGACTTGCCTTTCTTGGCTGCAACGGCGTGCTGCCAAACGTTCTTGAGATCCACCGGATTGATCGGTTTCACGATGAAGAATGCAGCTCCCAGTGCCAGACTGTCCAATATCACGCTTTCCTTGTCGTCGGATGACATTACTTGAACACCAAGCAAACAACATTTAGCGCCAGTCATCTAATTAGAGTCATTCTCTCTTAAGAGGTAAGAAACATAGTGGAGTGTTTGGTACTTACTGATGACAGGAACCTGAAACTCGGCATAGATATGTTTCTGAAGCTGAATGCCGTCCATCTGAGGCATATGGAGGTCGGTCACCACAAGATCAAATCTCCCCGGCCGCTCCCGGAGAATCGACAAAGCGTTCACCGGATCGTTCACCGCAGCCACTGAATACAAACGCAGCCAACACAATTCTGTTAATCACATCCTACTTTTCACATATGGAAGCCGCCTTCCTGTTCTAGAAAAACCCATCTCCGAAGTGTAAATATATGCATGTCTATACCTTCGTAGCTCCATTTCCTTAGCATGGCAGAAACAATTGCTAGAGAGACAGAATCATCATCCACCACCAAGATTGTGATCTTCATTGAAAAGTTGGAGGTTCTCCGATTGTTGCAGCTTGTTCTCTTCACAACTCTTTTCCCAGAGTCACACAACAACCACAAAAACACGCTCTAACCAATCTGAACTCGGAAACTTGTCTGGTTTTATAGCCACAGACTTATCTGTGGACCAACTTGTAGAGGCTACACTTGTTGGAAGAGCAGTAAATTAATTTATAGGAGGCAAAGCAAACATTCGTACACAAATTTGAAACCAATCTGACAGAGGAAATCCAGAGCCGTGATCTGCCATCAATGCATATACCAAAAACAACATGCTTCTTACAGGAGGGGTTCTCATGAGGCCACACAGATTTTCCTATCGTGTCTCTTCCTTCAATGTACAATTTCCTTTTCAACACTTGTTTTTTCACCGCGAACTTATCCGCCCTCTTTATTTACTTCGGATCAAAAGTTTCTAGTTTTCCTTCTGTTGGTACATTTCTAGTTCCCTTTTTCTCCTTTTGGTATCACAAGGGTACACGACGGTTCAAATAATTATAAGTATTAATTTAGAAGGTTTCATAAAATTGCACGGAAAAGCCGCATGAACAGAAGAAGGGTAATAACACTATATATTTATAACTATTTGATTGGTTACGTTATTTATATAACTTACAACTTTGTTTTCATACTTAAAACTACATTATAATTAAGTTATAAGCCGATGAGGGTAAAAAATGAGAAACACTGACTAAATGATGAGACAGAGGGACCTAAAGTTTCCAACTGTGCAAACCATACTCTTTGGTAATGTTACCGTAAACCAACTTAAAGGTCTTACCATTCAGATAAAAGTAAAACCTTAAGTTCGACATAAACTTCATTTTTTTTTCCTAAAATTTTAAATGCAGCTTTTTTAAAGCTATTTTTTTTTTAAAAAAAAGGAAGATGTTATGTAATGTTAATTAACCATTCCAATAATACTTTTTAGGATGCTAATATTATATCAACCTCTATTTATTTTTGGTTTAGTTTAAATTACAAGGTGCTTAATTAAAATTATAAAATATGCTATTTGGTAATAATATTCTAGTCATTAGCGCAGCTGACAAATTCTGAAAATTTCTTTTAGTATTGTTCTAATGTGTAAGTAAATTAAGTGGGCATTTACATTTATTCTCAGCAATATTATCATTATTACCAAACCAGCCATTGCGAAATTGGCGGGAAGAAAAACAACCAAAAGGTTCAGTAGCTTAGAAAAAGCTCAAAACCATGTTCTGCTCCCACGGTTTGCAAAACCACGGGATGAATTTGACTAATCTTTCATTTCCCAGACCAAATTCGCCTCACCCTGTTTCCAAATTCCCCTCCTTATGAAAATTAAAAAGCTGAAAAATCCCCTTACTTTGGCTGAGAATCTTAGCCATTTGTGAGACAAACAAATTCACCATTTGACTCAGGAAGGATAAACAGAAAAGAGCCCACAGGAAAAAAAAACCAATGTTATGGTTATTAATCTGGTTTTTCCTGAATCCACTCAATTTCGAATATAAAACAGACATGAGCAATAGAAACTAGAGGATGTCTAAGCTCAGGTGCACTAACCACAACATCGATTCTCTATCAGAATTTCAAAATTTAGTATGATTTCTTAGTTTATACAGCCTGGTTGCCAGAACAGGCTAGCCTCTAAATACAATGAAACGCAAGGTGTCTATACATGCACCGAAAAAATGCCTCTACAATAAACACCCTATGCAGCGAAGGTGGAATTATCAGAATATTACAGTTGTACACGGGGCACATATATTGAATCACATACAGATTTGTAATGACTTCTCTCTGCAGAATAGCCCTTGAACAGACCATAACATTAGAAATCATCTGTGTCTTCCGTTAATGACGCTGCGAATTCAGACAGGAGTATAATCTATGCTACAATCCTCCTTTTACCTGCTCATACAATGCCCACAACAGAATGCCGATCACAGTATCTCTAACCAAGCCTTTTACGGTACCTTCAACCAAGCTCTTGGCTCCACCTTCTGATGATCTCTGCCCGGTCAGATCTCTAAACCTCAAGTTTCCTTGATCAGATATTAGGGCATATATCACACCATTTAAGTGACCTTTTCCAATTACCCCAACCACTGTCTTACAATTATTCACAGCTTTGCTCCGCTTCAGAGACCAAGCGAGATACTGAAAAATTGAAGCAGTAACTTGTAAGACAATCCATCCTCCACATTGACCTTCATGATCTGAACATATGGAAAAACTTGATGCAGTTTCAATAGCCCTTGCCTAATCATGTACGATAGCATAGATGCTTAAGTCTAGGGAAATGAGGGCTCCTTGGTAGGAACACATGAACTTTAAGTGGTTTATATTTATTCATACTGGAAATAATTTGATGATCTCTTTCAGCTTGCTCTCAGGGCTATAAAAAAGGCATGAATTCTTTTAATTGTCTACTTCTGCAATCAAAACGAAACAACATTCCAACAGCAAGTGATAGTAATTATGCATTGTAAGCCATCAATAAGCATAGGACTTCAAATTCACCATATACATCTGAAGGCATGCAATAACAAGCCCATCCACGGCCTATGGGTATGTTGGAGTTTCCAACTTTTTGCCCAGTTTCAAATATACTTACTGTGTCTCGCTCATGTAGAAGGGGTTGCAAGAGTGATGGAAACGAGTAACTTAGCTGCTCATAAAGCTGAAAGCTATTGTCATCATGATTAAGGTCCTGCAATGAAGAATAAGAAACACTTCCTCACCACAGAGTGGACATAAAATCCTTTTCCACCACTTCAAAGCAAACACTTTGCCTCGTAAGACTTCTACCAAGAATATACAGAACTTCTTCAGGCAAATAGAACCAAGAGGAACACAAATGGGTGAGAGGGAAGAAGGTGGTATGAGAAAAACCATATTGCTATTCTTTGATATATCAGAGGATGATGATGATGAGGTTATCCCTCGTACAACAGATATCACTAGGCTGAGTTTCTCCCGCCAATTCAGGGAATTCCAAGCCCTTTCAAGCTGCAGGATATTTTAAAAAGGTAAGAAATGATCAGAGGTAAACCAGCATTGCATTTCACGTGATATATATAATCGAACCACTCCGCATTGCATTCTGAAGGAACTGAATCTACTCCGGCAGATATAGGACACCAGAGTGAAATAAGTTCACCACATGCATGATTGCTCACTCAACCCTTCCCCTCTTTTTGTTCAGAAAAAAAAGATAGTAGTGTACTTTTGAACCAGTGAATCCACATACAGTAATTTCAATGGGCCGATCCCCCAGAACTATCTGAGCCCCTATTTCTTCAGCTTCCTTTCTAGCAGTGCGGAACTGTTCACTGAGAAATGATCCAATAAGTTGCAATGTAACTCAGATTAGACAGATCATACTATCCATTTATTGAAACGCGACAACCTCATCTCCGAAGGGCAGGTTGACATCAGAGGAGATCTTGGAAGAGAAAATTGCCAAAAGAAGCCGCAGTGCTAGGGCGCTTTGACCTCCTGTCCATCACAGAGACAATTGGTCACAAGGCAAGCACAAAAGGAGAGGTTCTTTAACGAGCATGCAGTAGTGAAATGCGCAACACCTTCGTTCTTACCCAAGTTTATGCTACGGCCAACAGCGCCAAAAAAACCAGTCCCGCTCAAAGAGAACGTGCTTGACTTCAACTGCCGACCCTGCTCTGAATCATTCGATATGCACATGATCCCAGCTCTGAAAATGAACTCTGCAATAAATACGTTTGACATGTGGGATGAAAAAATTGACCTTTTTTTTAAATTTTTTTTTTCCCTTTTCCCCAGCTACTGCATAAATAAAGGGTCGTTTCCTTTGTCTTCGGTCATTTGATTCAGGCATTCAGTCCCAATCACACATTCGTCAAACATCTTTCGGATCGGAAATTCAGAAAACGAAAATCAAGAGGGAAACCGAAACGAAACTTTCCTGCTTCTGCAGAGCTCTACCACCACATTATCAGGTCGCACCGCCCTCACAACTCGCTGGACGTCAACGGCCGACTCCGGCGAAATATGATTGGTTCCCACCAACCAAATGGCATCCGGTTCCACAAATTCAGTCCTCCATGCCGGAACAGGGCCGAATTGTCGCTTCTCGATCAACACCAGTTTCCCACTTTCAGCCAAATCCAACAGCTGAGGGTAAGCCTTCGAGATGGTGACAGTCGATTGAGCTAAAATCCCCTCCCTGAAGTCGAAGTCCGGCGGTGGAGCTTTGACGGAGACCTTCAGGGGTTTGAGAGGTTTAGCTGGGAGAATTCTTGGGTCTATGGCGAATTTAGGGAAGACTGATTTGAAAAGAGTGTCCATCGATGAGAGGAGAGAGAGCAGGAACAGGGAGCTTCTGCGCCACCAGAACCGAGTTAAATATCTTAGAGACTTTTGCGTTGCATGCTGTGATAAGGCTACGAATTTCCCCACAACGACAAATAAATACTGTAAATAAACAATTTCTATTAACCCGCACTCACTAAGGAGATTAACGTTATGAAAAAAGTAATTAAACACAGGAGAAGAACAATGGAAGAAACAGGAGAGAAAAATGGCGAACGGCCAGATGATGATCAAATTCATTACAATGTAAAATACGTAAACAAACGTTGTAGAGAACACAAATTTACACGAATATTGGTGTCCCTTTGAATTTGCGCACCTTCCACCAAGAAAAAAAATGGCAGGGCTCCAAATAAAAAAAATGGGAATCCCATTACACAACACATGCTTGCATTTTAGCAGAAAAAATTTGCTACTGCTAAAGACAAACGTAAAAGAGCACTGCCATCGAAAGCATTCTATGGGAAAGCACATATGCGAAAAAGCTTCATCTTCTGCATCTGACTTTGTTCATCAAGTTCGAGTTTTGTCATAGACAAGAACATGTTTTTACCAATTATCACTTTAACTTCTTGATATAAGTTGATGTCCTGAATTCAGCATCATCCCTGGCAAAGCTCCACCAGAGATAAGTAAGAGGGATGCTAGCGGCATGCCAAAGAGCTTGCGCATCTACATATCCACCATAAGGCGGGAAGTCAGTTAACATCAAAAGCACTGCAAGACTTCCACCAGCTACAAACAGCCAAAGTTTCCATCGCGATGGATGGCTGCTGACACCAACCCAGACTGCCCATATAAGAAGTTGAGCTATGCCCATCACCATGCACACTTTCATATTCAGACCTGCAAAATAGTTCTCGTATGTGTGAATATTCTTAAGCAAAGCACGTACACAATCAATTGCTGGAACTACAATTCAGAGGTATCACTGACTTGGAACACACAAATTAAGGCATTGATAAAGGCTTATATGATCGACAGCAAAGAGGCTGAATTTGAAGATCTATTGGTCACACTCATTAGTGCAGAAGAAGGTTGGACCCCTTATAACAAGATAAGACAATGCGATTTGAGAAAGCACTTCCTAATAAGTTACCCAACTGGTCAAGCAGTAAGTTTATGCTCCAAAGCACAAATTAACCTAAGTACTAACCCAAGTAACAGCAGGTATGCCACCAAAACGGGAAAAGAAAAACAAAATGCAATGTTCATGGAACAACTTTGCTGGATGCTAATGATCAATAAAAAATTACCATAGTCAAGCTTGAAGAAGTTAAGGTACAATATATGTGTTGTAACGAAAGCAATCAATGGTGCAGTAACCATGACCCTGGCGGCTTCATCTCTCACACTGAAAGCTCGTAGTATTGCCAGAATAAGGCCATATCCAATCAATGCCGCAGCAGATGAATAATAAAGCTTCTCTGTCAACTCCACATCCCTGCAGTTAAAGAGACAAATCAGACAGAAGATAATAAATCAACGGCCTCTATATAAAAACATAAGAATAAGACAGCATCTACACTTCTGGAACAGTCCCTAATTTTGAGCATTAAGACTGCGGCCTGACTTAGAACCTGCTTTCCAGGCACTACTTATGTGTATGGACCTGAAGGCAACTAACGATACCATTATACAGACTGACATATGTCCAAATTTTTGTGCTCTTTTAAAGTGCTATAGAAATCAATTACGAGCATAGAAATTGACAGCATCTACACTTCTTGAGCAGTTGCTAATTTTGACCATTAAGATTCCAGCCTGACTTGGAACCTACTTTCCAGGCACTACTTATGTATATGTACATAAGGACAACTAGAGATATCATTATACTAGATGACATATGTTCACATTTTTATGCTCTTTTAAAATGCTATATAAATCAATTAACATGGCATAGAAATTTTCACGGCTACAAATATCAAACTGAAAACTAAGGAAGGTACATATAAAAGGAAGATTAAATTGAGGATGTGAAGAAAAAATTATTTGCCCAAATGAGTAATATTTTTCATAAACAGTTAGATCCCTGGCATGGGGACATCAGACAAGTGCATATCGCTCTCTTCTCAAGTTAAACCTCAAATATTACAGTTGATGTACGGAAGATTTCAAGGTTAGAAAGTATATGAGCCACTCTACTTACCGACTATGGAAAACTGCACTCCAGAACCAGCAGTTTAAAGCCAAGATACCAAAGACATGCCAAAAAAATGTATATTCATAGCAAGTCTTCTTATTTGCCCTTAGAGGTAACTTATAGTAGACGAGGATAAAGAAAGACAGCCAGCCATGAAATTGTATGGCAAGATTTAAGGCAGAGAGGGCAACAGAAACAGGTTCCTGGGAACATGAATAAAAAGAAATAAATTATTTTCAAAAGTTTATAGAGCAAAAACCAATAAAAAAATTTTCATCAACACACCACAAAATCCCATCCCTAAGGGTTAGGGATTCAAAAACGTGAAAGAAAAGGTGATAATTGAAACCTGAATTCCATAGACGCGCAGAAGAGGCCATCTCCTGTGGTACTTGACAGGTTTACCGCCCAGTTTCTTTCTCACTTCCTCCCTAGCAAGCATGCAATGGTATCTACAATCATTGTCGCAGTCCCACTGTTTCCACTTAAGGTAGAGAGGCTCCTCTACATATCCAGAGCCACCAACAGGTTTCCCATCAGATGAGAATTTGCAATGCTGGAAGCAAGTTTTCCCAACACACGCCGTCTCCTTACACTGCTCCAAGCAACCCCTGATGAATAATAGTAGTTCAACGTTATCGCCAGAGTCAGGGATGGACTAACATATCGCACACAGCCATAAACTTTAAACTTTTCGCAGCTGAAGTACCTTTGTTAATCGTTCATCTTCCCTCAGGCGACCAAATGTAAATATAAGAAAAAAATATATAGACGAAAAAGGAACATGTTAAATCAGTTTACGTTTTCATTGTAATGGTATTGCAGGACGACTATAAATCTCCGTCAAGTATCCGACTTATGCGATTCGTTGACCCTGTCTAGAACACTCAAATTTGAAATTGATTTGATGCTATGAAGAAAAGTTCAAGCCACTTGGTGATTACAACAATAACGTATCTGAAGTCCCCAGCAAGAAATCAAGCAACTAATCATTAATTGGAAAGAATTGACTCAGAGCCTACTTGTAATCCGGATCAGCATCGCCGTCGCCCTCACTGGCGTCGAAAGCAGGAAGCAGAAGCAGCACAGCAAGGAGAAAAGTCCAACGGCGACGAGACATCGGATTCGTCGAAAAAGCAGAAGTCAAGAATCAGAAAGAGGAAAAATTCGAGATTTGTGTCGGGCTTTTGAGGTGACGTGGATTCGGTGCCATGAAATGGCAGAGCACCGGTTCCAATGTCCGGAGAGGGGGCGAGTCAAAGCGAGAGGAAGGAGCAAGTTGGAGATTGGAGAAGGATGGGAATGGGGATGGAGATGGGGATGGGGATGGGGAGCAGAAGAATCTGGTGAAACGATGATCTCATCAGCGGGCCACGAGCAGACGCGTGGGTTTCACCATGCCTTCACAGAAACACCGCCAGCTATGCCCAATAATACGCCCGAAGCGATGATTTTAATTTACAACAAAATCATCGCCAACCTTTATATTCTGATTTTGTTCAATCATATGCTTTCCCGAACACTCGTGAATACTACCACTGGCACCTTGTTTTTTTTTTCCTCTTTTTCCTTTTATTACTCCTTCGATTTCCTATCTATTAAATCACTCAGCCTGATAAAAGATTCAGATGTGGACAAAATTTACTTGTTATTTTCACTCTTACGTGAGAAAGTTTGAAGAGATGAATATTGAGATGATAGTTTGAAGGTGGTATAGTAAAGTAATTTATTAAATATAAAAATATTATAAAATTTAAGACTGTTCAAAATATTTACATAAAATCAATATCTCTCTTAAAATAGTAAAACTTGATCCCTCAAATCTTCAAACAAGTTTCGTTGAGCACTTCAAGATTTTTCCAAGTAAGCTCTCTCATGGTAATCTCCACAAAGTGAAAATAAGAGAATGAAGAAGGAAGAAAATTGAAGTCAAACTCCTAGCTCTTAACTCTAAAAAATGTGTGTCTCCTCCATCCTTTTCTTCCTTCCAAGTGATGAGGCCCCTTTTTTTGGGTCTCTCTGTTCCCAGGAGATGAAGATCCTCTTCCAATTACATGTTAGTATCTTTAATCTATAAATAGATATGAAAGTAGGTAGATTATCTATATTGTCATTTCACATACTTTTAAATTTTAAAAATAATCCTCTACATGACACGTGTATTTTATAATGCACCAGAGACTAACACGTGGTAATTTTCATTTATGCCCTTAAAATGAACACGTGTCACATCAATTCAATAGCACGTTGCGTTAGAAAATGACACGATTTATGTGCTTTTAATACTAAAATTCTTTTTAATAGATGTTTCTAGGCCGGAATAAAATATTATCCCCACTACCCACCGGTTATGTAACTGTTACACCCATTACCCTATTTATCATGTTTAAAAAAAATAATTATTTTAACCCATAAACTATTTATCTGCTTTTATGTATTTTGAAAGGTGCAGTCTTTTTTTTTTCGGCCTCTTAAGTCACGTCCGCTAACCGTTTCACACATCCATTTCCCCAGCCCATAATCTAATTACAGTTATAACAATATTAGTATAAAACGCACACCATATTACAATTTCACTTTCCTTTTACATTCTAAAAAGCAATATTTTGTTTCTTCTTCGAAGTCCCCAAAGCATTCAAGAAGCAGCATTTATGGTTAATTTGTTGGTGCAACATCTGACTCTGATCCACCAGCAGTTGTTCTGACTCATATTTGCAACTCACAAAATTTCCAATTTATAACGAGGAACTACAGCAAGAAGTAGTAACAGATCTCAACATAGGTATTTAAGTTTCATTTTATTGTTTGATTTCTTCATTGCCCTTCCTATTCAAAGATTTTACTTACATATCTGAAACTCATGCAGAACATTGAAGCGGCAAATTGCACAAAATAATTGCACCAGAAAATTCCCAAATAACAGCTGGTATTTTACTATGTTTTTACTTTCAATTTATGCCTTTACTATGGCCTTTCAACAAATTTCAAATTAGACTCGTGGTAGCGAAAAAATGACTGATCATAACCCACCATTCCAATATACTTAAAATATTTTACCATTCATTTATGGCAGGGGAAAGAAAACATATATCACATCCATGAGAAACACCAACAGCAAGGAGCAAAACAAACAAGTTCTAACTCACTTATCTCTGTTGCATACTCTATGTATTGTAAACTTTTTGCTAATTAACGTATTCTCTAATAGTTATTATAAGGTTTAAACTAAGTAACATAAATTCCTTAATACTAATCAACAAGGAAGCATGCATATGTTACGTGGAAGCTACCAAGGAACAAACATCTATAGATTAAGTTTGACATATAGCTTGTGAACTAAATAAAAGACATGATGCACTTATCTGAGCATTATCATATAATCCACATACATCCTACATCTAAGAATCCTAGCCATTACGTCCAAACATGTCCCAGTTAACATGTGACAGAGGAAGAAAGTAAATGATATAAAAGTTCAACAAGCAAAGATGGGAAAAAAATAGTCATGCAGAAGGGAAAAAGAAAACCAAAGGACAAAACATTTTTACGATTAGAAAGTTTGGGCCTTAGATCAAATGCTTATTTATGTTTATTTCTAATCCACAAATGTTATTCTTTTTTTTTTTAGTTTTACGCAAGCCACAGCAGAAGCAGAGGCCAAGGGCCTAACAAATTTGCCCAAAAAATTTGAGAAATACAGAGATTAGATGGAAAAGTTTATCTCAACATTGATCCTAGAAAACATGCTAACATTTTTGGTTAAGCAATTTACAGAGACAAAAGGTACACTTTGATGTAGGAGAAAAATCAACGTTTGTTGAAGAAATTAAAAAGTTTCGGCATTTACAGAGACAAAAGGTACACTTCTGAGGGAAAGCTTTTAGAAACCGTTAAAAAAAGATGGAAAGGTACTGATTAACAAAAAAATTTGTGAATCTAGGGATTGCTTTGCTGTTGACGGTGGCCCACTACTGATGAACGAAAATACCCTGCGGCTAGCCATATGGGGTGGCTATGGTACCCACAAAAATTTAAGATGATGTAGGAAAAAACAGACCAAACCCGGGTGTGAATATAGATCTAGAAAAACTATTTAACTTTTTTACCAAAACCTTTTACATAAAAATATATCCAAGAAGGAAAAACCCAACCGTTTGTAAAAAAAATAAATGTGGATTAATGTCCACCTCCAATGCTCACTCTGTCGTCGAAACAAGGAAACAACCAACGGCAAAAGGTGACGGGCCGATAGCTTTGGTTGTTGCTGATAATACATGTTCTTACATTTAAATGACGGCAGCAGAACAAGGAAGAGAGTGAGACTGAGTTAGGGTTTGGAGAAAGATAACTATTTATAGGCCTACTAAAAAAGCAAATCACTTCTTTGTCCTTCATTTATTATGATCTTGGCATTTTAGCCCACAAACTCTATTTTGTGTCATTCTTAGTTTTTTTCTCCCTTTACTCCTCCATGTTGCGCACCGTTTGTCTCATTTATTTATGTGAACCATCGTCTTTTCGGCCTTCCTTCAGAAACATTTTCGGCAAGTTGTTCGCCTTTTCATTCTTGGACTTGGAGCATTAGTTTAATGTGTTTTTTTTTTTAACCACTCATCTACTGGGCTATGCATTGTAAACCTTATGGCCCACATGCATTTTTTTTTTTTGGGTTATGCCTAATTTTTTTGTGTTATGGTCCACATTCAAATGGATTTATAGACCAAGGTTAATTAATTTTTTTTCTATCCATTATTATTTCATTAATACATATCTTAACAAATAAAATTAAATAAAAAATAAAATTTTTAAAAACATGTCTCAAAAATACTTATTGACTTCCGGTACAAAGTTTATGAACGAACATAAAGACATAATTAAAAAGAATACAAATGTTTTAGATAAATTATTTTAAAATTATTTTTTATTTTTCTTATATTGTAAAATTGATTAATAGAATATACAACTTCCTTTTCTTTTTCTTATTCCATTTTTGCACTTTTCTACCCATTCACATTGTTTTACTTTTAAAATTATTTCAAAATTACTTTTTGATTTTGTTAAATTTTATAATTACCAAATAGAATATGCAGTTTTATTCCTTTTTCCACTTGTAAATTAGGATCATTAGAGCTCAAACCCTAGGAAGAAATGATGAAAAAGGAGCTATAGATTTAAAATATGCATCATTAGATGACTGGGGCAGCACCGCAACCGACCATGGTTCATGATTTCTGCCACGGCCTCATCTGCCCAACTTTGGCCCAGTGGCTATAATATTTGAGACGATTCAGGTTTGAGCCTAGCAAAGATGTACCAACTTGAAGCAGTCGGATTGTCATCGACTGAACTGGATTTCATCGCCATTAATGAACCGTGCGCGACACTGTCAAACCCAGAGACTCGGCATGATTTGTACTTGGAGGCTTAAGGTCTTGGCGGGTTAGAAAACCTACAAGGAACATCAGGAGGAGGGACCGAAAGTGGGCGACAGGGAAAGGGAATTAAATTGAGGAGAGAGGGAATATGGGTCTACGTGTTTGCAGAGAGAGAAAAATCTAGAAAGTCTTTGCTTTGGTCTCAAGGTTTGACTAATTTGGGGTTGAAAATTAAACCAAGTGGAGGAGTGCAATTGAGATTATTAGAAATTATGGGGCAAAGTTTCTACTGAAGAAAGTTAGAAGGGTAAAGTAAAATATTTTCTCCTTTTCCAGATAATGGCAAATAATAGTGTTAATTTTGCAGGGAGGTAAATGTAGGTTTCTAAGAAAAGGAGGGATAAAACTATATGTTTGCCTAAATCTCATAGAGTTTTTGGTAATTTTCCCAACAAGAAAAGCACAATGGCGGGGGAAATGTTATCCAAGACCTTTTCATAACCTTTACACAAAGTTGATGTCATCATTAGAACAATTATTAAAAGATGATCTAATGAATCCTGTATGACTCACGAACCTTACTACATGGAGTAATATTCAATGAATTACATTTTCTTTTTTGAAAATTTCTTAATAAAATCTTGTATATACATCGACTAAAGGACATATGTATATATGAACTACTGTCCTATCCGTTAGATGGGTTATGAAACTAGTTGATATTGAAGTCTCTTTAATCTATTTCTTCCCACAAAAAATTTCTTGGGACAACGGTTTTTATATTTCTGTAACTAGAATCCAAGGTAGTAAATATTTCTCTCTTAATGAGATTTCTTTTTTACGAAGTACAAGGCAATAAGCCATTCTCTTTCACAAAGAAGATTTTCTTGACTAAGGGTGAGCAAATTTTCGGTTATATCTAAAATAACCAAATAACAAGAAAAAAAACTGTTTTTTGTTATCAATTTTAGATATAATTTCAATTTCCAATTATAACAAAAAACTGATATAGAAATCTAGTTCAGTTTTCTATTTGATTCAATTAAAATTTGGTTAACCAAAATAATCAAATTTTTATTTTACTAGTATTTGAGATTTGGAAAAGATCATGTGTGCGTGATGAATATTTGTTATGTGTATGTATGTGATGTTTGAATTTTGAATGGATTATAAATGTTTGCTATGCTATTGGAATGTGAGTTTTGATTGGAATATGGGATTGATATTTGAAGTTTGAAATATATATATATATAGAATTCAATTATTTCAATTAAAAACCGAATAAAAAAATTCAGTTATTTCAATTTTCTCCAATAATTTAGTCTATTATGTTATTAGTATATAAGATCGAAACTGAATCAGTTATTTGATTTCAATTAAAACCAAATAGGCACCTCTATTCCTGACTACCAAGGGCACCAAGATACAAATAAAAAGGGCGGAGATTGAAAATTTTTCTAATAAATTTCTTCCAAGTATTTTAACTAAAATGTTTCCTCTTCACTTCTTGTGCTCCAACCTTAAAAGAGAGAAAAAAAAATTCTCCTCTTTCAAAAAGAAAATTGTTGATGGCAAAAGATCTGGGATTCATTTTTTTATCATTCCAGAGAAACCAAAAAATCACTCAATTAATTTATATATTAAACCCACAAAAGTTCTTTTTTTTTTTTCAATCAATAAATTAACCTGGTAGACCAATCTCAAAAAATTTTCTTTCCATCAAGAAGCACTACTGACAACAACATATATAATTTAAAAAAACTTTTTGTGCCAAATAAGCAAGATCCATTTTTTTTTCCCGAACAACACAAATTGTAATGATATTTTTTTTCTGTCACAAAAATAATCCGTCATAAACTCATTTAAGGGACTAGGAAAAACTTGCCAAACCGATGCGGATAAAATTACCAACTTTTCTTCTCGTGCCAATTGCCAAATCTTTTAAAATCAGGGTTTAGTTGTCATGAAACTATTTTTTTTTTTGTTTTGTTTTTCAATAAACATCTTTGGTCCTTGCAAACCAAAACAAAAAGCAACAGAAAAAACCCAATCCCTCCACATAAATCTAAGACTTTCAATGGTGCATACGCAATGAGCAAGAAAGCACTTGATGAGAATCAAATTACTAAATGACATGTTATCTATAGACTTCGAGGAGAAAACATTTCTGAACAATAAATTGTTAGATTCTTCAACTTAAAGATCAATAAACCTTGGGAAATTTAGAAAAATTCTAGCTACGAATTTTTTTAAAAATATATTACTGGAAAATGCCCAAAAAATTGTTGTTCCTCCATCATAAAAATATTTAAAAAAATTCAAAAATATCAAATTATAAATTTGGACCAAATATTGATATCACATATATATCAAGAATAATTAATATGAGTTGTATGTCTACCGACTCTCTTTTTGGACGCAGCAATCTTGATTATTATGTCATCATGATAAAACAGCTCAATTTTTGTTGTAACTATACTCACACATGCATTGTTGTGAAATAAAGCTTCACAAAACATAGATGGAAGACGAAAAAAGAACACATCCAGCCCTAAAATTTTAATAATTTTTCTATTTAAGTCATAAATTTTTACGAGTTCATATTTGAGTCATAAAACTTTCAAAACCTGTAAAGATGTAGTTTTAAACCGTTAGTCACCTATTTTGGGATTAACTTTTAAACTAACTATTTAAACATTAGGACTCAAATAGAAATTTACAAAGTTTAGGAGTTAAGAGATTTAGGATTGAAAGTGGTCTTTCTCCCTTCGACTTGAAAAATATTATTTTTTAGAAGTAAGAATTTGTTATAATCTTTAATTTCCATTTGAGTAGTTTTTTTTATAGAATTTTTATGTTTTTCAAATTTAGAAAAGAAAGAAAGCTATATAATATATATTTTTTGTAAAGAGAAAAATTAAAAATAATTTTTGAATATCTTAAAGGACAATTAAAAGTTTCAAGAAACAAAATACATTTTTAAAATAAATATTTTTAGTCATTAAAAAGTAGTCTCCACCAAGCTTATACATAAATAACAAACTTATTGATGAGTTTGAAAATTTTCCAAAATAATAAATAAAATAATAGTTTCCCCATATTGGAAAAGAATATCAATGAGACCTATTAAATAATAACCAATTTTGTATGATATGCATGTTCTAAACCAGTTTAAACAATGACAGCAAAGAAATCCTATGCAAATCACTACAACAAAATGGTTCATTAGTGACATTTTTTTCAACTTTTAGTGACGTTTTTAAAATGTGGCTTCACCTTCTCCGACAATTTAAAAATGCCACAAAAAAATGTCGTCTAGGTATACGTTGGTAAAGGTTTTAGGTATTTCCCTGCGTTTTATAAATGCAAGTAAATGACAACCAATAGTGACGCTTTTAACAAGAAATACCGGTAAATTTATCATATTTAGTCACTTTTTTATTTTTAAAACGTCACTAATGTACTGCATTCAATAGCATTTTTATTCAAAAAAACGTCGGCAATGTACATAAATTTTCTAGCATTTTTGTAAAAAAATGCTGCTATTAAAGGATAGTTGGAATATTAATTTTCTCTCCTAGTATATCATTGTTCACTTATTTCGTAGTAGGAGTTCATAATACTACACTATTATCATCAATAAAAATTACACGAACATTTATATTGAATAATGAAATTTTTTAATTAATAAAAATTGTAATAAATTCATACATGTAGAAACTCTAAATAATTATGAATTACTATTGTAGTAATAGGATGTCCAAGGTTCAGTACAAAGACTAAATCAAAAAATGACTTCAAGTCCGACGGCCTCACTTCTCTGGGTGGCTTTCTTCCTTCCGCCACATGTGATTGACGTGAATTAGGTACCACCAATAATAGAGGAAAAGACTGGTGGGTTCTGCAAGCAAAATTGGTCCATAGTTGAACTTGTCTTTGATCCTAGTAAACCGATACTAAATACCAAATTGATAAAGGTACCTGAATTTGAAAACAAATACAAATGCATTTTATGAGTTCCATGAGGCTCTAATCTTTTCTCATCTAAAAATAAAACCAGACGCATAGCTTGTCGCATATTTTACCACAATCATTAAGCAAATTAACTGAAATATAGAGAGATTACTGTTCATAATAACCAGAAATTTTGGTGTTGTTCATAAGATACAACATAGAGAGATTAATCTTGGCAGAAAGCAGTTCCAAGTTTGTGCAAATTTTAAACCCAATCTCACAGCCATGCATCAGATCAACTAGAATTAATGGTAAGACAAGAGGTCTCAAGAAGAGAACCACCAACAGATAATCTCAGATAATCTTAGGGGGGAAAGTGATTTACCTTGAGGCCTTCTGCTTGACATCTACGTATCAACATGAAACATCCTCTTCTGCTTGGACTTTTTCTTTGAAAATAACAAAAAAAGAAAACACAGAATCGGAGTTGACAACCAACTAAGAAGGTTAACACAATCTACCAATTAACAAGTTAAGAAAAATCCACCCTAGAAATTTACCATCCACATGTCCCTTCCTTTTGAGAATGTAATTCCCAACTATGATTAGGGTCAAGGTGAAAAACACAATGGGGATTGCAACTATCAGTGCCAACTTCCTTCTTCGATTTCTACTCAATCCTTAATAATAGTTAAGTTCTGGAAGTAAGTTAGATGCATAACCAAGAAAATCTGGTGTGCTCAATACAAATGAAATGTTGTTGAAGCTTTGAAATGTTTAAATGAGGTAAAAGTACGATAGAACCTGACTCTGCAGCAGACATTCTGATGTACAAATCCTGTCCACCGTTAGAGAACTGCCTGATGTCGATGAGATCACCGAGCCAAATGGTGCAACCAGTCTCTTCCCCTCTAACATCAAAGGCAGCATAAATCATACAAGAACAATTCTGCAGGCATCTTACCTTGCATTCCACAAGAGACATGGTTTGTTGACCCAAGAACTTGATGTATCAGGTGGCTTCAACCTTTCATACTTGATGAACCTGTCTCCACTCGCACAATTCAGCGGCTTATTCCTTACGCACCATTCATTCCAATCCATGGAGTTCCATCTATCTGGCAATTTAGGCTGGAACCTATTCAAACACTGACATAGAGGCAGCCCTGTATTGTCACAGTTACCATATGCACCACATTGGCCATAGATGTCACAGTAGTCCCTTGGGAGGTAAGCAAACAACTTCCAAGATCGAGTTTCCTCGTTCCATGTGTAACGTTGAGGAATACAACCTGTCGATCAAAAAACAAACCAAGCATTAAATCAATATATATATATTGATTTAATGCTTGGTTTGTTTTTTGATCGACATTGCTTCATGTTCATTCAAATTTAGGAAACCTTGTCCCGTAGCTAAATAGGAGCATTATTGTATTTACATTACAGTCTAAAACAACTTAATCTATAAAACAAAGAAGCAACCTATATCCAATCAAATGGGCCATCAAATTCTTCATGCAAATCGAAGCTAATATCTCTCCTAGCAGAAGCAACACTAAAATCTTAAAAGAATTTCACTGGGTTCATCGGAAACATAGAAAGGGTAAGAAAACCAACATCAAAGAAAATCAAACAATCAAACAAAATGTACAAACAACGAAACTCGAACAAAAAAAAAGTAAGACATGAATGGTTGGCTTGCTTTTAATTTGGAATCGCGCAAAGCAACAATGCCGGTTGACCGCCAGCGAGCAAGCTTGGAGGCTTTGGAATCGGCACCCTTGCTCTCGAAACAACTGATGGTTGTGTCGTTCGCCTGAAAAATTTAGAATCAAAACTCAAAGAGATCAAACTATTGGTTTCAAGCTTCCTAAAGTGATCCAACCAACAATCGGAAAGAGAAAACAAACAAAAGGGAAAGAAATCGAAGAGGCTGGGTTACCCTTGGTCTTGATCCAGCTTTAGGGCGAGGAATGTGGAATTCTTGTGAAAGGCAGCGGTAGTGGGACGAGCAGATGAAGCGGTGGTGGAAGGAGCTGATGAAGCACCGGCGGATGAAGGTTTCCGCTGGGAAGCCACCGACTGGCAATAATGGAGAAGGAAGCCGCACGCTGCACGCCGCAAGCGTCTCATTCTCCCCCCAAACCCTTTTTCTTAATTTTGGACCGAGTAGGGCTTTGTTAATGGGCCGAACCATTTAGCTGCATTTTAGAAACTAGTTGGGCTTAGGTGGACTTTTAACTGCGTTTTTAGGATTTTGTTGAGCTTGGATAGTTATTTTGTTGCAATTTTTTAAACATGTCAAGTATAAGAGATCATTTTAGCTGCATTTTTTTAAATTCGTCGGGTTTAAATAGTTTTTTACTTACATTTTTTTAAACATGTCAGTAATAATATGTTTTTCCGACATTGTTTTGAAAACGTCGGTAAATGTATGTCACCTATAAACCTTTTTGTTGTAGTGAATTATGGTTTTTATCATTAAATGTACAAACAGAAAAAATATTGTATCTTCTTTTAAAAAAAAATTGGGTAAAAAAATTGTTCTTCTTATTGTAAGAAAATGAAGAATCAATTTTGAAAAACATTTGGAAAAAAAACTGTGAAAGACAAATTGGTATTTTCCCAAATGTCAATGGAACAAAAGTCAAGGAAAAGATCACTTTTAATCCTAAATTTTTTTATAAATTTGTTATTTAAGTCCTAAAACTTTTTGAATTTATATTTAAGTTTAAAAATTTTATAAATTTCTATTTAAGTCCTAAAATTTTGTGAATTTCAATTTGATTCCTAAAACTTGTAAAATATGTAAACAATTAGTCCTAATGTTAACCCTAGAACAGATGTCTAATGTTTAGGATTAATTATTTATACGTTTTGAAAGTTTTAAGATTCAAATAAAAATTCACAAAATTTTAGAACTTAAATAAAAATAATAATTAAAATTTTAGAGCCGAATGTATTCTTTCTCGGAAGATATGAAGGTTTGGTAACTACGTAAACATGGCGTATAAGAGATAGCACACGGGTATGCTCTAAATTCTAATGGATGTTGAAAACCGTACAAAACTAATAAAAGGCCACTAGCCGTTTGCATGAAAAATTAATGATAAACGGCTACATGGAATAAAAGCCATGAACTTTTGTGGCTTAAAACGGCCAGTATAGCAATTTAACCCTATTATATATTTTTTTTATTGAAATAATTTAATCTCCAACATCTAGTGAAAGAAAACTACGCAAGTATTCGTTCTCTCCGCCGCAACTGGCAACCATTGCCGCTATCAACATTGCATACAAGGGAAGGAAACTGCGAGCTGAAAAAATGGACTGGCGCTCGTTGATCGACGGAATAAAGGTTGGGATTTCGTTTATCAACTTTTTTTGTTTTTAAGAATTTTACGTCATATCTTTTTGGTGCATTTTTTGGCGTCGCAATAAAATATTAAAAAAATCTATGGCAGAGAAGCGTGAAATTTAGGCACCCATAAAAAAGTATTAAAACGGTGCCATGTATGTCTTATTATAACATGTTAAACATATAACAAATATGTAAGATGCTTAAAAAATTAAATGATGAATAGAAAAATATAGAAATCATAAAAACATAATAAAATAAAATTAACTGCATGAATAAATGAGAAAATTTATGATATGCGACTATATATATATATATAAGCTTTAAAAAAAACACATCAAAACGTATAATAAAACAAAGCAGTGTATTACTTGGTTATATTGTTGTATATATGAACATTTTGATTGCTAATAAAAAATGGATGAAAAGTTTAGAGAGTGGAGAATTGTAAAACAAAGCACATATTAAAAAATAAGATTAAGAAATGGCAAAAAAACATTATTAATTTGTAAGAAGGCCTAACTACATATTTAGCCCTTGAACTTTTCCAACTCGAGCAAGTTGATCAATAACTCACAACTTAGTAAATATTCATCCCTGAACTTAAAAAATATATGCAAATTAGTCTAATTAATACTTTAAACAACAGACAGCGTGGACACTAATGCTAAGGTGGCAGTGGATGGCTAGTGTAGAGGTGGTAGATATTCTCTCAGTGGTAAAAAGGAAAAGTTGACCCAATTAGAATCGGGATTTGCTCTAGCAAGACTGGAATTTTGATGAGCAATCAGATAGTGGTTGCAATTGGAAGCGTCGTTTGGAGGCAAAGGCAAAATCGGAGGGGAAATCCAATAGAAAAGACCAAAAAGGTGAAATCCAACAATGAACGCAAAATTCGACGGTAAAGGCGAAATCTAACAGCGATGGGCGATCGAGAGGTGAAGGCAAAATTAGATATGAAAACAAACGGTGAAATCAAAGAATAAATCAGATGGCCAAATCGAGGATGGAATCAAAAGGCGAAATCAGAAAGCAAAATCAGATGAGGAAGGCGATGCACTCAACGATGTTGCAGTTTAGAGCTCATTGTATTCTTTTGGATTTTTTCCTTTAGGTTCAAAGCTCTTTGGATTCCTCCATTGCTTAAGCAATGAATTGGTTCTATGTTGAGTTTAAGAACTAGAGGCAGAGGACTTAAGTCAAGCGCAAGGACTCAAACCCCATTTAGGATGAGAAGCTCGTTTTCCATGTAAAAGACGTCATCAACCTACCTTACTAAACTGTTGAAGTCAACATCTTCAATGAGCGACGCTCCAGCAATAGCTTATTCCACCTTAGCTAATCCAAAATGTCACTTGAACCTTTCCCAGATGCCAACAGTTTATTATTGTAAAACATGCACTGAATTGCTCACCTTTTCAAAGTTTAGGGGCCAAGTTTTATTGAATGATGAGTTTCGAACCAACTCACTTAAGTTGGGCAAGTTCGGCGAGTAATTCCATAGTTAGGCCAATGAAAGTACAACATAAGTATGAATTATCTTATAATAACGTATAAATGACAAAAGTAACATATGATAACAATAGAACAGCAAATTAGTGAAAAAATTTTAGTCTTTTATAGTGGATAGAATCTAAACGTAATTCGGTCGAATGTATGAGTAACATATATAAACCACTATAAGACTACTTTAGTTTGAGTATTAGGCACTACATATAGTTCATAATGCAAATATAATATAATTGTAATGCCTTATACAATAATTGTCCTGGCTCTACCTTATCTTTTGTTTCATTTATTCCGGTGGAACAATAAAAAATACTTTTTTGATTATGGATATACTAATAGAAACAAAAGTTGCTCAATGTGTAATCTTAACATTCAATGTGTACTCTTGAATAATCTCATTTTTCAATTATTCAACCATTTCAATGCAACAATAAGATGTTATATGTAACAACTAGTTTAGTTAGTTGGTTAATTGGTCAACTTTTATTCCTAAAATAGGTTATATTGGTATTAGTATGGATACAACAAAAATCTTCTATTTGGTCTAATGTATTCATTTGATCTAAGGTCGTATTGGTATTAGTATGGATACAACAAAATTATTCTATTAGGTCTAATATACTTATTTTATCTAAAAAATATAAGTATCTTGCTAATAAGTCTAAGTATCTTATTGAGATATATAAGTATCTTGTTAATAAGTCTACTTAAATCTTGGATCACACAAGAATCCAAGGTAATAGGAATTTAATGGTAAACAAAGGTGTAAGAATTAGAATTATTAGCACATATAGAAGGGACAAATGTATAACATCATTTAATTTGAGTTGAAAATGGTGAAATTTTGAAATAAAAAGGAAACTAACGTCTAATATATTGAAAAAAAATGTAATAAGAGAATAGATGAAACATATAAAGTAGTGATGGAATTTTTTAATTTAGGATTTAGATATGCTAATAAAAAATAGATATCACAATTATTAAAAGAAAATGTCATATTCTTAGTAAATAACGCTATTATTGTGTACAAAATATCATTTATAAGATTCTAATTTAATGACTAATATCATTATGCTTAAATATGAAAAAGTTTATTTATAATGAAAATTGTCATTATTGTACACATAAACATCATTTTGTCATAAGAAGACTCCTTATATTTAACAATGACTAAAATGTCATTTTTTAAAATTAGTGATATATTTACATATTTTACAAAAGCTTAAGGTTTAGTTGTGCAATTTTGGAAGGACCATTTTGTAAATTTTTAAAAATTTCAAGGACTAAACATGTTATTTTTAGGATAATTTTGTCAACTTATAAAAATTTAAGGAGTAAATATGTAATTTTTAAAGATAATTCTATGAGTTTTTCAAAAGTTTAGTGACCAAAATATAATTTTTAAAAAACTTTCATTACAAAAGTTTCATTTTTCATACCGATTGGCAAAGACTGCATACCACAACTATTTTTTTACATACAAGTAAGTTTGAAATATCAAATAAACAAACGGTATGTAAAACTAACTCACTTGCAATATGAATAAGATCTCATGGTTTGTGCCTATTTTTATATTATTACCCTTATTTTACATACCAAAAACCCTAAATCATACACCAGTTTTCTTTTCATTTTATTATCCCTTATCTTACATATCGGGAGCCTTAAACTATACACCAGTTATTTGTTTACATACCAATTATTTTCATTCTAATACCATCATTTTATATATTGAAGGGCTTAAGTTACATATCATTTATTTCTTTACATACTGGTGATTTTGAAATGTCAAGAAAACTCTTGATATGTAAAATACCTATTTGGGTCATACTCGATATGTAAATAAGGTTAAAAATTTCAAGGACTAAACATGTTATTTTTAGGATAATTTTGTCAACTTATAAAAATTTAAGGAGTAAATATGTAATTTTTAAAGATAATTCTATAAGCTTTTGAAAAGTTTAGAGACCAAAATATAATTTTTAAAAAACTTTCATTACAAAAGTTTCATTTTTCATACCGATTGGCAAAGACTTCATACCACAACTATTTTTTTACATACAAGTAAGTTTGAAATATCAAATAAACAAACGGTATGTAAAACTAACTCACTTGCAATATAAATAAGATCTCATGGTTTGTGCCTATTTTTATATTATTACCCTTATTTTACATACCAAAAACCCTAAATCATACACCAGTTTTCTTTTCATTTTATTATCCCTTATCTTACATATCGGGAGCCTTAAACTATACACTAGTTATTTGTTTACATACCAATTATTTTCATTCTAATACCATCATTTTATATATTGAAGGGCTTAAGTTACATATCATTTATTTCTTTGCATACTGGTGATTTTGAAATGTCAAGAAAACTCCTGATATGTAAAATACCCATTTGGGTCATACTCGATATGTAAATAAGGTTAACCAGTATATCATATGAAAATTTGTTATTTTTTGGTGCAAAATCACTTTGTTTTCATAATTGATTGCTATTGTATATTGAGTAAACATCTTTCATCTAACACATAAAATTGTTGTTCCCTTCCTTTATATTGCTTTTTATTTAATATAAGAATTGCTATTTAGAGTACAGTAAATATCTTCTTTTGAATTAACATTAATTATTTTACATATGATTACTTATATACCTTTAGATTGCTATAAGTTATATGACAATTGTTGTATGATATAAAGAAAATATTGTTCTTTAGTTTTAAATCACAATCATTTCTTCAAAACATCATCAAAATTTTATTCAATTTTGTGCTAAAATTAGATTCAATAACTTCAACTACATAGTAAATGAAATTGTGAACATCATGTCCAAGTAAGAAGTATATCAGACAACTAACTTATTTTCATATCAATTTACTTTTTTATCCCACTCTTCACTTTAACTCTGGTTTTGCTCATTTATTTAGACCTTTTTTCTCCAAACTCAACACTCAGCCGAACCAATATCCAATAACATTGATATTACATTTTGTTTTAGAGACTCAAACTGCTCATATGCTATTTTATATGCAACTTCTCAATTCAAATTGTCTTGATAATTTACTATCTCAAATTTAGAAATTAGCCAATGTAGGGCAATTTCTTTGCTTGTCACTCTCACATTTTCATTGTTCTCAATTTCTAGAAAACACAAGATGTCATTAAAACCAAAAAAACAAATACATATTATATACACAAACAAAACACTATATCATATCAAAAGATCGCCATTCTACAATAAGAAAATGTCATGCATACAAAACATTATTCCTCTACATGAAATCACCAAATTTAGGTAAGAGGTTGTGGTATTGAGGTGAGAGATCATCACTGATGTTCTAATTCAAATAAACACAGATTAATCATATAGAAAAAAAACTCATCTTTTACTCTTTTAATCGGATTAAATAGATAAAACACAAACAATGCATGATAAAAGACATAATTAATGTTTCAGTAACTAACATGAATCAACATAACAAAATCACTAACATCTTTTCAAACCTTAATAATATTCTTCACTGAAAAAACTTTACAATCACTTGTCTTTTTTTGTTGACTTTGGATCTAAACATGTGCGAACAAAGACAGATTTACTGGATATGAATTTTGTCTTCTTCACTAAAAATTAAAATCAAAGACTGATGTTGATTTTTTTTCTTTAAATAGCAAATTTAATTGTTTTCTGTTTTTGTTTTCCTATTTCACCTTGTAACCAAGTAATACATTTTTAATTCAACGATAAAAAATAACACTTTAAGATCCAACAGTTACTATTACTTCACTACTGATAAAGAAGAAACTATGATTCTACATTGTATAATGACCCAAGATTAAAGTGAAAAGTAAGTATATACGGATACCAAATGAACAACGTTGCTGTGGCCATTTGTTAAGGCTTCAAAACTTACATTCAGACAGACACGGTTGTTGTTGTTGTTGACAAAAACAAGAGACAAATTTCTATGGCCTCTGCTGCTTCTTCTCTGTGGGTACAGACTATTTCGACGCGCTTCACCGTCGGTTCCTGTCACGCGCGCCTGCATCACCGCTTCAAACTCACTCCTTCCTATCCGATTTCCTCTAGCCACAAACCATGCGCTTTCCCGCCAATTTCACTCCGGCCCACCAGAGAGTTGACTACAGTGTCTCGTGCCTACGTGACTGGAGTTGCTTCTGATCCAATTGCCGGTGAGCCTGAGCGGAGAATCGACGATTCGGAGTCTGAATCCGGCAGGAAGAAGGTTGAGCCGCAGAATTTGATAAGCTGGGGCCTTCTATGGAGGCTCTTGATCCAGCACAAGATGAGGCTAGGTTTAGCCCTTTTGGCTTTGACTGGCTGCACCACTTGTACGCTGTCAATGCCAATATATTCTGGTAACCAAATTTTAATTTTCGTTTTCCGTTTTATATTGTTTGGATGCTGAGGAAATAATCAGAGAAATCATATTGCTTGGTTGTTGCTTACTTTGTGCGTTTACTGGCGCAGGGCGATTCTTCGAGGTGCTTATAGGGGCGAGACCCGAGCCCCTGTTTAGCTTACTCAGCAAGGTCGCTCTTCTCTATTCACTGGAGCCGATTCTCACTGTTATTTTTGTCACCAGTATGAATACAGTATGGGAAAAGGTTATGGCAAGAGTTCGAGCTCAGATTTTCGCAACAGCACTAATCCAGAAGGTATTACCTTTTTCCTTTTGGGAATAGTAGTATATGCTTTCAGTTGATGCATCCTTAAGTTTGCTGCTTAAATGTGAGAAGAAGGGTTCTGGTTTTCTTCTTCTTCTTCTTCTTTTTTACTGAATTTCTTTTGTGCAGGCGGAATTTTTTGACAAGTACAAGGTTTGTATGTCTTGACCAAATCCTTAGATGCTCATTATCTCATTCTTAAGAGTTGCTTGATATAAATGGCGGTTCACTTCATTTTTAGCTTCTCGTCTTGCCTGGTTGACATAATGCACTGCTTGACTGCAGCCACTCATTTATCTACTTTTGAATACTCTCACTAATTTATTTAGATACTCAACTACTGCAAGCAAGAATCAGAACTCACATTTTGTGGTGCTAATGCTTAAAAACTCTGCTTTAATGGAATTAGTTGCATTATGAACCAGCTAAAACAGAAATAGATTTCATTCTAGCTTACAGACTATACTTGCTAGGTTTCATATAGTGAATGACGTGCTGGTACATTTGTAATTCCCCAGCAACTGGTGGATTACAGCAATTAATGCATCTTAAAGTAATCCATATGCTGTGTCCAAAATCATAGCTTTGATTGCTGCAACATTTTACATTGATGTCATTTAACCACTGTTGGTTGAAGTGTAATAGACTTCCAAAGGTCTTTTGACTAACACAGCATTGTAGTCACTTGCTGTCATCACGTAATGCATTAAACATAATTTTGAGGCTTGCTTACCTAATTAATTTCAGTATTGCCTGGTGTAGCCATCAGATTTCTATTCAAAGGAATTAGTCATATATTTGTGAACTCATTTCTCTATGAATGGAATGGCAAGCTATATGAATTCCATTAATCCTTTGTGGTAAGCTCCATTTTGTAGATTTGAGCATGCATTTGGAATACCTGTATACTAGTATTGCAAAAACTACAGTATTTTGGTCACAGGTAGGTGAACTCAGCGGTTTGTTAACATCTGATTTGGGCGCTCTAAAAGGAATTGTCAGTGAGAATATTTCAAGAGATCGTGGATTCAGGGCACTTTCTGAGGCAAGTGACTCTGTACTGTACACAAGATTGATGCTACCAACACTAAAGCAAGGACTTTAAGTTGTCTTGTTGATAATGAACATCTCTTTTTTACTCATATAGCTGTAAATTTTCAAATTCTGTTTTTGAAGTATTCAACCATTTTAAGCATGTCAGGAAAGAAAATCTAATTGTTGCCAATGAAAAGTTCTATTTACACTATCACTTAAAGATTATCCATATCTAAGTATTTTTACTCCCCCCTCCCCCCTCCCCCCCTAAATAACAAGTATTGTCATCTCTCTTATTATTTTTTGATAGGAATAATCTCTTTTATTATTAATATATAAATAAAAAAGGAGTTATATATCTGCTATTTGCAAGTGTTTTCTCTGGTAAGTTATTTGTTTCCTTCCAGGTTGCTGGGACTATGTGCATACTGTTTGTGCTTGCCCCCCAACTTGCACCTATACTTGGCATACTGATGTTGACTGTTTCTATTTTAGTTGGTAAGTACATGCCTAGATTTATATCTGTAGACCCTGGGGTAGTCATATAGCTTGATTCTTTTCAGAACATTCTCAGAGCACGATTTGTTGTTTATTGCATACCTGTTCATATGACTGGTTTTTGTCAGTCGCACTTTTGGTTTCTGCAGCAGCTGGAAGGAAGTTTAGCACCGCTTTTGTACTCTTATGTCATGTGAATTTTGTGTGTGCATGTCTGTGTGTGCTAGAGCTTACCACTTTTACGCTTTTAGCTACCAATAACTGTATCTGCCTCCTTATTTTTTTTTCCTTGTAATTCATGGTTCTTAACACTACCTGGTAACATTTCATGGATGAACACTTCTTTCTAAGATCTGTTTTGTTTTCTCAGGCTACCTAGGTTCTATTTGTAAGTAACTGCCTTCTAATCTCTTCTTACTCACAAGTTTGAGCCATGTTAGCTGAACTCATTATTCCCCTTCATGAACTTGTGTCCAAAAATTTGGGGGTGGGGCGGCTCAGGTGGTTGACTGCACTCATCTTTTTCAACGCTTGAAAATGGACATTGGTGCTCAGATATAGCTTTACCAATATGAGATCATGTTTCACACAATTAGCCGTTTTGGATCCATACGTGTTCCTAACACCTTCCAAGTAAAGTTTATGTGGATTAATGTCGTGGCACATTTTGCTCATCCAAGATTTTATGGATCCTACTGACTCTGCTTAATTGAAGCTGTATACAAGAGATCAACTGTGCCTGTTTTCAAAGAGCATGGATTGGTGCAGGCATCCATGGCTGACTGTGTGACAGAAACATTTGCTGCAATCCGTACCGTAAGTTCACCAACTAGTTTTATGCTCGTTGGAGGGATTTCCACAAATTGAAAAATAACTGCTTTATTTTTCTGCTCTTGCTCTTCAGAGAAAAAGGGAAATCTTTTTTTTTTCTTTTTTTTTGCTCTGAAGTATGAGGACATAGTAGTTCATATAGAGCACATGTAGCCTAGTTGTTAAGTTGTTGGCTCTGTACCAAACCAACCAGAGTTTGAATCCCTGTCTCCATCTGGTTTTGCTTCGCTGTGTATTAAAATAAAAAATTTTAGAAGCTGAAACTACGGATCATTGAAATAGGGGCATCTGTTGTCATGTAGGTAAGATCCTTTGGAGGAGAAAAACGGCAAATGTTGATGTTTGGTAGCCAGGTAAGACTCAGAGCCTTTGTTTTATCAATTCGAGTACATGGACTCTTTTTGTGCACATCTGTGGTCATAGCCATAGATTCAATCTTGTTTGGAGGCCGCATTTATTCAAGGAATTTGGCAGGTTATTGCATATATGAATAGTGGCATAAAGCTTGGGGCTTTTAAATCAACAAATGAGGCTCTGACTAGGATAGCTGTCTATATTTCTTTGATGGCTTTGTACTGTCTTGGAGGAAGCAAAGTGAAGGCGGTAAGCACTTGTCCTTTCCTATTTTTCTAGCTGGATTCGTAGTTCTCTTGATTGAGTAATTTCCTTACAGAATGCAGGGCATTTTCTGTTGTTTTTTTTATGTTCTTTCTGCGCTGCATTTTCTTCTTTAATTAATTAATCAATGTATCTCATTTCTCAATCTTCTTAAACAAATTGAAGTATTCTTTACTCTCTGCATGAGGCATTTAGTGGTTGGACATCGATTGTAGTAATTCTGAAGGCTGTGTACTTGTTTCAGGGTGAACTATCTGTTGGAACAATGGCCTCCTTCATTGGATACACTTTTACATTAACCTTTGCTGTGAGTCCATCAGTTCTCTTAATTATGTAGGCTGTTGATTTTCTGTCCATTTCTTTTCCTGATAATGGGAAAAAAGGTGTATACAAAGTGGACCAACTGAAATGTTCAAACCCATTCATTTATAAACAAATAGTATCAGTGTTATCTTAGTTGATGCTTGGTTCAGGTTCAAGGCCTTGTCAACTCGTTTGGAGATCTACGTGGAACTTTTGCTGCAGTTGATAGGATTAATTCTGTTATAGCTGGAGCAGAGGTTGATGAAGCTCTTGCTTATGGGTTGGAAAGAGAAATCCAACAGAAAAAAATTCAAGATGAGAAAATGAAATTATTTGTTTCTAATGGGTCTCTTGGAAAAGTTCAACCTGCAAATATGCATTACATGTCAGCACTTGGATCAGCCAGCAATGTGAGCAGCTTGGCTTGGTCCGGTGATGTTTGCCTTGAAGGTATCTTGCATTCATCTTGTCACTTGTCTGTTATACCTGTACAATTTCCTTTTTGCTATCAGACCATGTTCACTTGATTGAATTGCAATGCAATATGTAACATGGCCTAAGTACTTCTTGTCTTTGTTAGTGGGATTTTTCCTTGTATTCTAAATTGCAATAGCTTTCAACATTGCTACATCAGATATTGATAGCAAGGGTGCACTATGATCCTTAATTTCTTTATAATGCCATGAATTAAAAGAAAAAAGAGCAGATCAAATGGTTGATGGAGGAGGATATCGGTTAGCATAATCTCAGAGCTATCTTTATTTTCCCCTTTTACCGTATGATTATTCTTTAGCTTCGTTTATCATCTTAGCAATCTATTTAGAAAGGCAAATTGTATTCGATTCACATATAACTTTAATAAACGTGTTGCCAATTGATGCTGTCATTTTATCCCGCAGATGTGTACTTTTCATATCCTCTGAGACCTGATGTGGAAATTCTTAGCGGTCTCAACTTAAAACTAAAATGTGGAAGTGTGACTGCTCTTGTGGGTCCAAGTGGTGCAGGAAAAAGCACAATTGTACAACTCTTAGCTCGTTTCTATGAGGTTTGTGATAATTGTTTTCACCCATTAGGCCAGAATGTAGAAACACAAGTTATTAGCTGATCACAAAAAGTTTGGTTTGTGCTACACAGAATGAGTTGTTTTCATACCTGTCTATGTTAAGGTGCAAAAAGTAAGTAAATTGGCATACAGTTATTAAACACTTACTCAAATTACTAAAGTTTCATCTGACAGCCAACAAGAGGCCATATCACAGTGGCGGGGGAGGATGTACGGACGTTTGACAAGAGTGAATGGGCTCAAGTTGTTTCCATAGTCAATCAAGTAAAAATCTGAATTTTGATCTTGCATGTTCAAGCATGGAACTGCTGGAGTTATGCTATAGTTTCTCGGCCTATTCATATGTATACACCGGGATAACTTGCTCGATACTATGACCTTAACTATTGTTGATTGGCTAACACTTGGGAAAGTGGGGATGCAGAAGCCACATACAATTATAGGTCAATCATGCATTGAATTTGGACAAGATTAAAACAGTTCAGCATTTGATAAAGGCAAGAGCAGAAGAAAAAATATACATATAATAAGAATTTGAAATGGAACTGCATCTAATCACCCAGAATATTTCATAAATCCTCAAATTAAAAATATAATTTCTAATATGTAGATAGGAATTCTGGTCTTATGCATGAAGAGGCTGATATGTATCTTGATTTGCATTGGTTCCTTTCCTTTAAGAGGAAAAAACATGTGGTAGATTTTTTCCATTTGCCCTCACCATTAAATAGTGTGATTGAAGAAAATGATTCTTCTACTTTACACTTAGTTAAACCCTTCTCATGTTAAATCCAGCTCTATTTACTCATTCCTGTGCTTCTTTGTGAAAAAAAAACTGTCATTTACTTGACCACTGAATTTTTGCACTGCAAAAGAAGTATAACTTAACATATGAAATCTAGCTGCCTCAATTTTTGGCATTATTGCAAATTGTACTCCATTTACGGCATGAACTAATGATTCAGTGTTGGAAAATATAACCATACAGATAAAATCCAGCCACCACTGCAAAACATACTCCGTTCACTTCATCAAACATTGTATTCCCGCAAGCTTTGGTTGTTGAAAAATTGTAACTTTACAGGATCCTGTTCTCTTCTCTGTGTCTGTGGGTGAGAATATTGCATATGGACTTCCTGATGATCATGTATCCAAGGATGATATCATTAAGGCAGCCAAAGCTGCGAATGCTCATGAATTTATCATTGCTCTTCCCCAGGTTCTTTATCTGAACCCGTTAGAATGAGAGCATTTCAGTTTACCAGTTATTTTTTTAATAGCTGAAACTTCACCTTGATTACAAGGGTTATGACACACTAGTTGGTGAACGTGGAGGCCTGCTAAGTGGTGGACAGAGGCAGGTAATGTTCTCATATGCTGTGCTCCATGCTTGTGTTCCTTTTGTGTCTCTGTGGTGTCTGTGATGCTGACATACTCTGATTTTCAGAGGATTGCTATTGCCCGAGCTCTGCTGAAAGATGCACCAATCTTAATTCTTGATGAGGTCATTTGGTTTTCCCTCTTCCCATTATTGCCTATCTGATCATATAATTTCTTTTCAAACCAGGAGCAGTAATATTGATGCTCTTTAAAATTTTCAGTCTCTTCACTCTAATCTAAAAGAATGAAAAATATTTTTATTGTATTGCAACTTATTCTTTTATTTTCTCGTGCAGGCTACAAGTGCACTCGATGCAGTTAGTGAGCGCCTTGTGCAGGATGCTCTGAACCACCTGATGAAGGGCAGAACAACATTAGTGATTGCACACAGATTGAGCACTGTTCAGAATGCCCACCAAATTGCTCTTTGCTCTGATGGGCGTATAGCTGAACTTGGAACGCATTCAGAGTTGGTTGCAAAGAAGGGCCAGTATGCTGCATTAGTGGGCACTCAGAGGCTGGCATTTGAGTAAGTTTTTCTTCATTGCTGGATATCATACGGAGGACAACAGAAAATAATAGCTGCTGACTGCTGCCTGGTCCATGCTAGCAAGTGCTTGTGATGAACTGTGAGTTTGTTTGTACTGTTGTTTTCAAGTCAGCTTTTCTACCTATATTTTGTGAATGTGGCACGGGTAACTTTGAATGTTGTAGGTTCTGGTTTCTTTTACAGGTGATCGCAGGCTATATTGAAAGGGGCAGAATGGTACTGACTACTACGGTAGATGGAAAGGATAAAAAGTTGTCAAGATAATTGTTGGTACTGCCTTGAAATATCAATTAGTTTGCGTGGGAAAGTATTCATGTTGATTAGAAAATGGGATATTTTATCTTCCTGATGGCTTATTGAACTTCCCATCTTATTGCTTCTGAGTTGCTTTCCATTCTTACCATTGCATTGAAACACGAAAACGTAAGTTAGCTAGTTCTGTGAGAAATAGATATTTATATCTACGAGCTCAGACATGGCCTCATCACAAGAAAGAAAAGGCAGTTGGGCAGTTCAAATGCCAAACAAATTTAGCCTTCATGTGGTCTCTTCCTGAGCAAGGAACTAAACGCAGGCTGGGTGAATTTCCCTTCAAGGAACATCCCGGCCAGTACCTTATACATTGCTTCAGTGAGATGTACTCCATCCCAGTTAATATATTGGGCGGGA
The DNA here is from genome assembly GCA_005392925.1 of Aquilaria sinensis. NCBI lineage: Eukaryota > Viridiplantae > Streptophyta > Magnoliopsida > Malvales > Thymelaeaceae > Aquilaria > Aquilaria sinensis. Next base: position 110,441 of record SMDT01001941.1, on the reverse strand, counting down.
TTTGCACACGCAGTTGCATTAGGTGTCCCACAGGTAGCAAACACAGCAAAGTTGTATGGTTCACCTGTTCCGCAGCAGGCCTTGAAGCTCTCCTTGAACCCGAAGCTTCCTGGATTCTTCATTACTGCCCTGTAGGCATTGTAGTAATCAGCATAAACTATGATGGATTCTGGGAACTGCCTCCTGAGATCTTGAATCCGAGCTTGCAGAAAGAAGTTGTGCACGTAACTTTTGCTGTTCTCAGTCTTAACGCAGCCTATGTCATCTCTGTCATCTACGGAAGCAAGGGTCATGGCCAGGGGCAAGCAGCCTGTTGTGGGCAGGTTTTGGACGAGTACATACTTTGCCCCCTTCTTTAGCAGCTCCTACCACAAGATAAGCAAAGGCAATCAGATCTTCAAATACTTACTTGTGGAGCTACTCTTGTTATTTTAGTGCGGAATCGTTTTTTCAAACCCTGTAATCGTTTTGTTCTCTTTCGCTTCAAGTATAAAATGTTTGGATGTAACTAATGTTTTTTGTTCCAGGGGTACCAAAGGAACAAAAAAACTAATCTTTTTGGTTCATGCACTTGTTTTTCTTTCGAAAATTAAAAAGACTGATCCAAACTATCCGCGCTTACCTTCCCGGACCCCAAAAAAAAAAAAAAAACAGCATTTTCACTTTGTTGTATCAGAGATGTTTTAACTTGACATAGATGCCGAGTACTAAAATTGTATGACATTTTTTCCTATCAAATATATCTGAAAAATATAAGTAAATCTTAAACATAATTTTTTATACCCTCCATCTTGGATAAAATGTTTGAATTTGGCATGAAAATTAATAGTTTTTTATTTTTATTCTTCACTATTTACACATAAATCAAGAAAAATAAAAAACTATAGTTGAAGGCTAAATATGGTAAAATTAATTTATTAAATATAAAAAAAGTCAAAAAATTTTATGACGATCCAAAATAGAATATAGAATATGTTCCATTTTTTTAGGATACAGGAAGTATATTTACTAATCATCATCCAGTATACAGAGAGATAAGAAAAGAAGGAAGATTTTGTAAAACTTTGCATACGTTGAGGAATTTGCTTTTGCATTACCTGCAGAAATTGGGTGTAGGTGTGCAAGGCAAGCTGGCGGATGGTGTGGCTGGAAATATCGGATCCAACAGTATACGCATAATCATTAACTCCTATCTCCCCCACCCAGAACAGGGCATCCTCCACCTCCTCTCTACACTCGCCGCACCCCTGGCTCACGAGGTAGCTCTCGAACCAACCCAGCTGGGTCCGGAGGGACTCCGGAGTGATGTCCAGGCTCAGGTTGTTCTTCACGAAGAAGTCGTGGTCGATGGCAGTGGATCCCGCGACGGCAAAGTTGACGCCGTGGGCGGCGGCGTTGGGGTTGCCTTTGGCCTGGAGGTAGGGAGGGAGGAAGGGCAGGGAGAGGGACTGGGCGACGAAGTCGATGACGAGGCGGCCGTCGGAGTAGCGGTTTGTGGGACGGTGGAAGAAGGTGGAGCCGTAGGGCAAGGTGGAGACGTGGCCGAAGCCAACGGGGCCGGAGATGGACCGGGTGTTGCCTGTGTCAGTGAAGGAGTCGCCGAAGGCGTAAATCTTTTTGAATGGAGGTGCGTTGGCAGAGGAAACAGAAACCATGATGTTGGAGGAAGAGAAGATGAAGATAAACGCCACAGCCACAGCCATAACCATATCCCTCTGCATCTGGAAATGATTAATGGAAGCCATAGTAAATCCGAACGTAATACTTCTAAAGTAGAAAGCTTCCTCACAGATACAGAGGTAGTGACAAACAGGCTCTTATATACATATAAACTTACATCAACATGATGAGAACGTGTAACAAATCTGTTTTCTAACAACCATGCCTCGCTCTATCTTTAATATTCCACCATGGAATCGCAACTACTTATTAGTTGAATTAATTTTTTGGCCTCGAACTGACCAAAAAAAAAACGTGAAAGATTAAACTATGAAAAAAAAAAAAAACAAATGTGCCAATGAAAATGAGACGTAATGGTATATTCATATATGTATATATTCAAAGCTTAGCATTAGGCACAGATGAAATAATGTCTACGGTACACTCTATAGAGTAATAAGGAATACTACATAAGAAAAAAATGAAGATTCGTCCATATTCTTAAGCATTTACTATTTTGACCATCACAAATTATTAATTATATACCCTTTTAATTACTATTATATTAATATTCATATTTTTCATCTTTTTTAATTCATGTGTAAAAAGTGAAAAGTAAAATGAAAAATAATATATAAATTTTTTCTTGTTCCTTAATCTATGTCAAAATCTAAATATTTTAAAAGAATAGAGGGAGTACTATTTAAATACCGCAAAAGATATTTCACCCATCTCAAATTTTTACACCATTTACTATTCATATTAATTAATATATAATTTTTTTTATCTCCAAGACTTTTGTATATAAATGTAAAACTTTTATACATAAATACTAAATAAAAATTTATAGTTTCCTGATATAAAATTTTTAAAATTTTCTAAGAAATAATAATATGAATAAATTTAAGTTAAGAAAGTGAAATGAATCAAAGAACATGGGTCGAAATATTTAACACTTTCTTTTTTTTTTTTTTAACATTTAGAAACATCATTACAAGTTATAATATTTAGAAGCAGCATTACAAATTATAAGAAAATGACATTCTATTATTTTAATTAAAAAAAAGGTATGTCAATTTTTTTAAAACCAAAATAATACTCCCTTCGTCCAGTAATTTTTGCTCCAATTGGATTTGCACATAGTTTTAGGTGAGGTAGTGTTTTTTTACTGGTTTTATAATTTTACTCTTTTTACTTTCTGTGTCTGATCTGATTTGGGCATTTCATTTATCTGAGAGAGGCGGAGGCAAGCGACGGAGGCGGTGGCCGGTGACGTTGAAGGAGGGTGAAGACAATAGGTGAGAGGCATCGGCGAATCCCTCTCCCAATCAATCGTTCGCAGCTTCTTCCCCTCCCAATCAGTCAACAATCGTTCGTGGTAGCCTCCCCGTCCTCGTTGGCCGTCGTCGATTCACTGTCCCTGTTTGTCGTCGTCAATCGATCGTTTGTCCTCCGTCGTCAATTTCCCGGCCTCGCTCCATCCTTGATTCATCATTCTTGTTTGCCGTTGTCAATCGCACCCTCCTTGATTCGCTGCCTTTGTTCGCGTCGTCCTCTCGCAAAGAATCGAAGCTTCGTCATCAATCGATCGTCTATCCTTGGTCGTCAATTGATCGTCCGTCGTCCATCGCCGATCGATCGGTTGTCCACCGCTCCCTCTGTAGCAGATCTCATCTCTCGCTTCATCTCCTTTCCGCATCTACTCCTTCTCCCAGCTCGTCCATGGCCGATCGAGATGACGAGGCGTCGATAAGGTGGTTGGCATGGCCGATCGGAGGGAAGTGGTCTGAGGGAAGCCGAAGGGTTAGGTTGTTTAGAGCTCAATTCTATTTTGGGCACTAAGGGCATAATTGTCTTTTGAATGAATAAAGTTTACAAAAAATGGAAATGATACAAAGTTTTGGGACATCTCTAAAAGAAAAATGGAGCAAAAATTTTGAGACGGAGAGAGTATAAAGTAGGGAATGCAAAAACCAAAGTATTTAGCCATTATACGAAAGGTTGGGAATAAGTATTTAATACTATCACGTGGAACGGTGGAAATGGTTGGAGTAGATAATTACTCCAAAAAACTACAAGGGCACACTACAGTACGAACGAGAAATTTGGATTTGAAGCGCATATAGGCATTCTACACATAAATTTACTAAAATGTTGTTCAAATGCAGTTTAACGTATTTCAAATTTTGTAAGGCAGACAACTTTCTCTCAAAACTTTTCTTGGAACTCCCTTTTAACTATATATTTCAATACTTATACCTGATTTTGATTACCCAAAAAAAGAAAACCAGAGCCTTCAGACTTCAGTTATTGATTTTTTTTTTTTGGGATAAAGACGGTTTTAGATGAAAATCATAAAAAGTTCATAGTAAAAACATTTTAATACGTATTTGAGGCACATCTCAGTTTGGCCTTCACAAACGTTGCCTTTGCCTGAGCAAAGGTCTGAGTTAGAATCCTTGCTCCAACAGACAAATAACAAAATTTATCACTTGTAGCTCCTAAGCCCTTCAAGTTCGGAGAAATAGTTGAGCTATTCCTTAACATTCACAAAAATACCTGACTTTTAAGTACTTCCAAATACTTCAAAAAAAAAAAAAAACATAATAACCAAAGCAGCTAGTGGTTGACTGGCTGTTAGATGTCCAACTTTCAAATTTCAATCAATCACTCTCCCGGGACCTTGGCCTCCTTCCCATCTGCCAAAAGAAAAAAAGGTCTAAATACATGAAAACGATAATACACAAACATACAATACAGGATTAAACCTATAATTTTCTTTTATTTTTCAAGAGCTAGTTGTCGTCAATAAATATCCATACCTTGAAAAATTAGGCTTTTCTGATGTAAAAAAAAGTGTGGAATTCAATTGTTAAGAAGGACTAGTCTAGTAGTGATTTTTAAAAATGAATCAGTGATTACTTTGATATATAGTGATTATTTGCTCAATTTGTATATCAATTGAAACTTTATACTCAAAGAAGTCCAAAAGGTATTTCTAAAACAATTTTTTTAAAAAAATTAGGAATTTTCTATTGATTTTTCTGTTTTTTTTTTGTTGAATACAAAAAAATTTATTAAAAATTAACTAGTTTCTAAAAAAAATCTTATTCAAATAATTATTAATTGGTAGAGCACTAGCTTTTAAGTGACATTCATTCTATACAAAAATCAATAAATGGAAATAATGAATTATTTTTAATAGGAAAAATATTGGGGCAGTTCGTTTCTAGTTAAACTAATTAATTGGTCAAACTTATTGCTACGGTCAACAAAGGGCACAAGAGTGTGATTTGTCCAAGGGTATGTTGTTGGGCGTATTTACAGGTTATGTCATTGATTATTTGTTTGCCCATAAGTTCATCATCTCTCTCCTTTTTCTCAACAACCTCTCTCAAAACTTCCCCAAATTCCCCAATTCTGCTCTCGTTGTCATTGCAACCCAAAGCTAGCCCTCTCTGTCAGCAAACCTTGTGTGGGATTCGGTTCCCACAGTCAGATCCGGTCTGTTGGTACTCTCATTTCGACATTAGCTACCATTATTTCAAAATCTTTGGATTGCTTCGCATGAACTTACGTCGATCATCCCGCCGCCGTAAGTTCGCACCCAATGTGAGGGGGATAAACTTCTCCTAGTGACCAAAACTTTGACAAGTTGGAGAAAGGTGTGGGCTAACATGGTTTTCGTGGTGGCTGTGATCCATTGTGGGTGGCGGTGGCTGGCAGCGAAGCTAGTTGTCAGCACTGGTGTGACAGAGGTGGGCTCGGCACTAGTGGATCTCCAACTGTCTGCAGCGGACTGCGACTAATGGCTGTAGGGCATGCTAAGGGTAGAGGTCAATTGTGTGACTGAAAATTGTGGTTGTGTCAACGGCAACATAGAGAAGCTAGAGAAGATGATACAATTTGTAAATATAACTGAAAATCATGGCTAATTTCAGCAGGTTATATTGGTCCACGTCCAAACTTGTCCCGAATTGTTAATAATGAGAGCTTTTTAATGTGAAATAAACGTAAACGAACTGCCTTCTAATTTTTGTTTCCTTTTTAATAGAAAGGATAGCTTTGCTAGAATATTAAATAGCCTGCTCCATTTCAAAAAAAAAAAAAAAAATCAATAGAATGAACTTTTTCCATTAGGAAAGTTTTCAATACGAATTCTCGATCCAGTCTACCATCGTTATGGCCTTAGGGTTAGGGTGATACCAACAGGGTTAACTTCGAAACTAAAATAAAATCTACATATTCCATATATGTTCTCAAATTGTATGAAAATATGCTGGATGTAACTTTCCATGATTTCCATTGAATAAAAATGTGCATAGCTAACAAAAAGAAACATATAAATACTCATTTATGGCCTTGGTTATCAAGACCACCAGACACCGACCATCTGGAAGATTGGGATTTGGGAAGGTCGCAGGGAGACAGTTGGATGTGCATTAAATCCACCAACTGCATCTCCGGTGACATTAATTTACGTTTATTTTTGGAATGATTACAATTTGCCACGTGAAATCACACTTTACCTTTTTTATTTGAAAAATATACTTTTTATTTTTATTTTTTTAATATAGTATGACAGTAAATTTTGAAATCTTAATTTAGATATTACGGTAGCTATTTTTCAGTAATTTCAAATTAAATGTCAATTAATTATAAAAAAATGCTATACAAATTAAAATTGCTTGAAGATGATAACCACATGGATCACATGATCTGAATTAAGATTTCAGAAGTTATTTTTGGACTGTATTAAAAAAAATAAGAATAAAACGTATATTTTTTAAACAGAAGGGGATAAATTATAATTTCATCTAAATTTTAGGAGACAAATTGTAATCAATCCTTTATTTTTTACATACATTTAATGGCAAAGAGAGCAAATTTTGTGATAAAATTATTCCACCCCTATGGTTTAGTGGTAGATTTACCATTTTTTTCTACATTTAATTGGAGGGAATTGTTTAATATACTTCCTACCTTATGTAATGTCAGACCCCATAATTACCTTTATGCTCTCATTCAAACTAGTTTTATAATCCGTCAAACGGACGGGATTGTAGTTCATATATAAAATTGTGTATCAATGACAATGTACTAATATCATGCGTAAATTAGTTGCAAAGAGATTATATAATAAAATGAAGTTACAGCTTGAGGGATGAAGGGGTAATCATATCGTGTAAGTGAATTCAATTTTTTTGAATTCTGTAGCAACATAACAGCATAATTACCTTTATGCTCTCATTCAAATTTACTAATCTCCACCGTATTCTTATTCCTCTCACTGCTTTTCTCACCACTTCCAGGAACATTTACTGCTTCATTGTTCTAGAACAATTTTCTTTCCGCCTTCGTCATCTGAGCGTGGGCCAATTGATATGTTGTGCCGGGGGATGCGGACTAACGTCTCATGATCTACTTCACTAGCCGCCTCCATATCACCTAGAAGACCTTCTATGACTGTAACTGAAACTGTAAGACCTCATATCCATACTAAGCAATTCCGGCTCCGGATGAACGGGTGTGATCATCGGACACAACAGCGTACCGCTTCCGACGACTTTCGTCGGTAGGAAGTACGTGGCGGGGTTGGGCAGTGGTTAGCAGAGTGTAGGGTTTCGCCTGAGATTGTTTTTGTCAAACCCTTTCCTATCCCTCATTTTTTTTTATTTTTTCAATTGAATCCCTAATATTTTTTAGGTATGCATATGTGCACTAGCGGAAATAATACATAATCGGAAAATCATATGTATATCAAAATAATGCAAGAACAATTTTAATACTAAAGTATAACATGTAAAATACATAAAGACAATCATATAAACATACAACTACATATGTAGAAAAGAACTCGTACATATAATTAAATATATCAAAAATAATTTTCATAATTAGTATAATTAAATATATTAGTAATATATATGTTATCTCATCTATATACATGTTTCATATTATTTGTACTTGTCACTTACTTCTTTTGTACATCAAGTTTATGCATATGTATCATCCAATTTATAAATGATCTCTAATTTTGGTGGGAAGTCGGATTTGATAGTTCACACGTATTTTTTTATTTTAGATTTAACTGATATATACTATTGAATATATTAGTAACATATCTATAATCTCAATTGTACATATGTAATACATTATTTATACAGATCATTGACTGTCTGTCTGTTTTTATATATCAAGTTTATACATATTTAGTATCTAATTTGTACATATCTCTAATTTAGAAGTGATAATTTAGTCATAAAATTTACCAATAATGGTCAAATTGGACCCAATTTATTAGCTTTAGTGGATATAAAACATTAGTGGTTTATCTAGTTAAAATAAAAGTTGAGTGGTATAATTGAATGAGATGTAAAACATTAATGATTTTTTTTAATGATAATTGCCTTTGAGATATGCCAGACTGAAACATGAATGGTATCTATATAATACAATAAAGTACAAGACAGTGAGGTGCAGGTGACAAGTGGCGTGGGGTGGTGGCAAAATGACGGTTTCCATCCTTTAGGGTTTCTATTTGTGGCGTGGGGAATTATTAAATTTGATATGTGACAACTACATCCAATCTAGCTTTACGCTCGTGTCATGGTTTGGCTGGCCTAATTTTGCAGTCATCTCTACACATGTGGTTTTGTTGCATTTAGACCATTAATTCTTTATATGTTGCAATTTGTATCACCAAGCAAAATTAGAGTGTTGCAGTGTTTTTTAAGTGTTTTTTTTTGTATAGGAGTTACTAGGTGTTAATATTATTGATTAAGCACTTAGGTTTATTGTTAATTGTTTATTATCATGTTGTTTTTTTTTTTAATTTGATGTAGGTCTATATGTTACAAGGAAAATGTTTGGGTGCGAAGAGTCAAGAGTTTCATCTAACAATCCAGCCACTTCATTCTAACCTTTAAATTTTTTCATCTAACAATTCAACCACCTCTTGCTAACCTTTCGTGGCAACAATGGAGGGGAGTGAGAAAAGGGATGAAGGTTAGGAGGAGGTGATTGGATTGTTAGATAGAAAAGTTTCAAGGTATTGAAGGTAAATGTAAAATTTTCAATGGTTAAAACTAGTTTTTCACTTTTTTTCCACCCAACTTAACGTCTTAAGTTAATGGTAGGTCTCAAACGAAATATTTAAACAAGGTTAGGAACTTTCTATACAAGAAATTGAGATTTAGGTCTAAAAGAGAAAAAATTAACCCGAAAAAGAATAGTAGACTTGCTAAAAGAAAATGATAAAATTTTCCGAATGATGATAACCTTTAATTACCTCACTTACAACTACATGCAAACCAGCAAACAAAACGGTTTCGAAGAATTAAAAAGGCCCAAAAAAGCCAGCAACCCCTCAACTTACATGAAATGGACAAATTAGTCCCTCAACTTGAACTTGGTGAAGAGAAGCCCTCAAACTTGTGACAATAGGGCAACTTAGTCCATTTTGTGCCATATCCACCATCCTTCCATGGGTTAAACTGCACTATTGGCCCTTAGGCTCATTTAATTGTTCAATTTCCTTTCTAGCTATTTTATAGTTATAATTTAGTGATTTAAGTTGATGTTTACTTTATTTCATAATATAAAATACCTATCTTAATATTTTTAATTTTTTTATCGATTTATGTCCTTAAAAAACTGGGTGCTTTGCTTTTCATATATTTTTAATAATTTTTTTTAAATACTTTGTGTTTTGTCTTTCACGTATTTTTTTTAATAAATTGACAATTTAAACAATAGTCACTTTATATAGGAATAATACACAATAATATATTAAAATTAAAATAAAAAAGTGGCCCATTACACATCAGCATATCCTAGCATCATCGTTATCATCATCATCATCATTATTATTATGCAAAAGCATGTGTTCTTTTATAATTTTCTCCTTTTTAATCAAGAGAGTGCAAAAATTTTATTAGAAAATGAATTCCTTGTAAAGAAATTCTCAAGTGATAACAAAAGATGAAGTATTAACCTTCAAATAATATTAAATTCATATAAAAATATTAAAAATGAAAATAATCATCTAAAAAATTGTCCAAATGGTAACCTACTTAAATCTTAAATGACAAATCAACTACATATACCTAAAGCTAAACAAAAGAATGTACCGAGAACATTAACAAAAGCAATATTTGTACAAAATATTTTATTGAAAACATTAACAAAAGCAATACAAAAATACTTGGTGCTTTGTTTTTCATGTATTTTTTAATACAAAATATATTTATTTTTTAATTAAATAATATGACTTTCAGTAAATAAAATTTTCTTTTTTAAACTCAAGGTATCAATATATGATGTGATGAATGGATAGCTAGTTATTGGATACAAAGGAAAAAAATGGTACCCTAGTATTTTCATATCTAGGTTTCTTCTTTTTTATATTTTATTGCAAATAAACTAGTGTTTCACCGAAAGTAGCATTTTTTTGTTGCGTAAAGTACAAGACTTGATGTATTTTTTATTGCAAAAATATACTAGCTATATATTGCATGTGTCATGCACTCTATGTAAAAGGAATTTTTTTTTTATAGAAAGTGGTATTATTTAATTAAAAAACTAACATATTTTGTATTAAAAATATATGAAAAACAAAGCACCCAATTTTTTTGGGGACATAAATTGATAAAAAATTGAAAATATTAAAATGAATATTTTATACTATAAAATAAAGTAAACATCAATTTAAACAATTAAATTATAAGTATAAAATATTTAAAAAGAAAATTAAACAACTAAATGAGTCCAAGGGCCAATAGTGTACTTCAGCCCATATAAGGATGGTTGATATGGTACAAAATGGATTGAGTTGCACTATTTTCACAAGTTTGAGAGTTTTTCTTCATTGAGTCCAAGTTTAGAGACTAAATCACTCATTCCATATAAGTTGTGGGGTTGGCGCACTTTGGCTAATTAAAAAATAAAAAAAAAACCTCCTTAATGAGGAGTTTGTTTTTTGGAATTCCACGCAGTTAATTCATTGGTTAAATACACGAATGAATTTTAACAACCGTTTTTTCAGTAACAATGAAATATTTAAAATATCTGAGATAAAGCCGTTTTTATGCTAGTTTGGTACTTTAAAGTGTTAAATTCTAGAAGCATTGAGTCTGTTTTTAGAGAAGGATGAAAGAAGTATGACAACCTATAGTATGGTAGGTCCAGAAAGATTCAACAAGTGATTATATAGTGTGGATCTCAGTTGCATCAGATACAATAATTGTCAGGCATGATTATAAAAGCCGGAGTGGACCCGTCCGTCGAACCGGTTCAACTGCAAACCGGGGTCATATAGGATTGATTAATGAAGGGTCAAAGTTGGTAAAAGCAGCTAAAAATCGATACACTATTGGGACGTTAAACCGGAAAAACCGGCAGTTTGTTTGTTTGTTTGTTTATTTGTTTTTTTTGTGAATATTTCTTTTGACTAATATACTTTTTAGTAATTGTTTTTGTGATAAATTAAATTAGAAAATTGTTTTCTTTATTGTAGAAAGTAATCATTATTATCATAAATATGCATTTTCTATATTTTTTACATATTAATAAAGTAAATAAAACGCCCATCTCCTGCCATGCTTGGGACTGGGTAAGATTAGTACTGGCCTGAGTGGGAATGGACGGACGGCCAGCACATGGAGGTTATAGATGCATCTTATCATATGGGTTAATAGCTGGGTGTCTTGGAAGAATAGCGAAAGTAGGAAAATGTCATGTTTTAAAACTTATGTTAAAGTGTTGCAAAGTGAGAGTGACAATCATCAAGCAGGAAAGTGTCACGTTTTAAAACTTACGTAAAAGTTATAAAGTGAGAGCAACAACCATCAAGCAGAACAATTTTTTCATCCATGCTATTTTACACCAAAAGAAATCCAATCGAATTTAATTACTTTAGCAGATTGTATAGCATTTTGATCAACATTCAGACATGAGACATGTTAAAGAAAGACAAAATAATAACATTTCAGGCAAGGATTAGCTTTCATCTGCCCTAGACTGCAAGGGACTGGAATTAATATGTGATTGTTAGATTTATGGGGCCGAAACAAACCGTAAAGCGAAATTGAGGGACTAGAGCATGACAACATTTTCCAAAAATAATTGTCTTTGCATCCTTGGATTGGGAATGCTCTTGACCAAAGTTCAAGACCGAGACATGTTACTGTTACAACACAACATCTGCTAAATAAATACACAAGCCATCCTCCGAAAAGCTTGTGCTGGCAGCCGTCAACAGAAAAACAAGCAGCAGTAGTAGTTTAAATAGACTTTCCGTTTTCCAAGATAAAAATTCTGAGCTTTCGCTCCTGTAAATTCTTAAGCGCTTGTGTGTCTACTTAGAAATTTACATTACAGACTGCTGAACTGCAGATCCACCAGAATTGTTTTGTGGCGTTCCAGGGTTTACCATTGCTGATGAATCCCCGAAACAAGCTGGCTGACCTAGTCCAGAAACGGTAGGAGGAGCAGTCTGTATAGGATGATCAAATTTACAAGCCGGGCCAAATTTGCAAATGCCATAGCGGCTGTAGTGTGAGCAGATGTTCTGATCCTGAAACACAAAATGCAAGACTTGCATATCAGAGATGATAATAATAAGTGAACTATAACCAAAACAAAACCAACTACAAAGCCTGAAGCAATTGAAAAGTATTAGGAGAAATGCAAAATAAAGAAGCTTTCCTAGCAGTTTACTTTGCCCAGCAACTTTATCCAGCACGTAATAATAGCAAACTTAAAACAGCCAAAACAGAAGTAAAGACTCTTTTCTTCAGTTAAAGTTGTTGCATGATATCTCACATAATGGCCACATATTCTTGTCAACATGGAAATTAAATTGAAAAGGCTACTGTTTCATCCATCACAAAAGAGTTAAGATATCTACTATCTACAGTTACCATCAAAATCCTTAGTGATGACTGATGAGGAACAAGGGATTGCTTACAGGTATTACAAACTTACAGGTCTTAATGGCAGGCCCTTATCACTAAGAGCGCAAGGTGATGGCTTTGGTACTCGAGTCTTTGGATGGTGAAATCTGCAATTAGATCTAAACTTGCAGTCTCCAGTTTTTAAGAAATAACTGCACTCGGGTTGGCCAGGCCTTTCAGGGAATTCATCAACTACAATTGGCGGTTGGGGATGCACATAGAAATTACTGCTATTAGTTGTTAGGTTGCTCATGACATATGCTGGAGCTGGATTCATGCCTTGGTCTGGTGGAAATACAGCCTTCAAGATCAATGAAAAATAATATGATTAGAATTAGTTTGCATGAAAAGAAATAATAATAAAAAGACCAATTCTACGGCAAGCTACTAAAAGCAAGGGGCAAACGAAATACAAAGCACTCTACAATCAAAGAACAGTGCTTTTATTAGAAAATTAAAGTGGCATGTAGACCAACACAAGGGAAAAACAGACTGCCAAAAATAAAAACTATTATTAATCTAATTAGTGCACCTGGTATCCATTCCACTCAGGACTTTGAGAAGGAAGTGCTTGAGCTGGTGGAAACATCAATGGCATGTAAGGAGTAGTGTCATTCAATGCCCTTGGTGATGACCAAGCACCCAGACTACCTTGTGATGCAACTGGTGATGGAACTGACGCACCATTGACATATTCTGTAGGAGGATCAGATCCTCCTCCAGCAGTAGGATCAGGATGATTAAACTTGCAGTTGACTCCATACTTACAGGAGCCATTACGCATGTAATAGGGGCATTCTTTCTCTCCCTATGAAGTGGGTAGATATTAAAAAACAAAGCTACAAGAATGGAGCATAACTTAACAAAAACGACATGAAAATATAAGTATACCGGTCGTAAGGGCAACCCTAGAAAGTTTAGCTCGGAAACAGTTGACACAGATGTTTTCGCTTTTGAGTGGTTGTACCTACAAGCTTTGCCAAATTTGCACCCTCCTGTCCTCAGATAATACTGCAGTAATGCCAAGGGGGCAAAAATGGAACATAAATTATTTATAGAGGAAGATGCATACTTAAGAAGAGTCAGTGGCAGCTTTAATAGCTGAATGAACAGAATCATAGCATCAAAAACCATGGATAAAAACATTCTTATCAAAACATGTTCTTCTACTATAGCTCTTTTGTTCCCATAAGATGACCATTCCAAACTAGATATGATAATTTAAGAAAAACCAGAGATTGATAACCTTAGTAGAACAAAGAAAATTGGATGCAGGAGTGCCCGCGGCCATTAACCATGAAACCTATCATTGGCAATTCCATATCTGGAAATTGGAGAATTTAGCCATGCAAATCAAGTCCTCAAATGTTTTTATCACGCTTGATCCAGTTCAAGTTTGAAACCAACCAACACTGTTACAATGAAGTTAATATCAAATAACATTTGCAAAAACTTATGCTATTGACCTTGCATTCTGTCAGTCCTGGGAGTGGTTTCTCTGTTGGTTCGTCGCCTTCTTTAGTCTTTTCTTTGACAGTCTGCCAGCCCATAAAATTTCAAATGAAAATTCCGAACATGACGAGATCTCATTGGCATAAGCACAACACAAAGTAAACAAAAAAATTACAAGAGAAAAAACAGGCATGTGAAGATGGAAACACATTTTCTTGGTTGTGACACTAAGGATCAAGAAAATGTTTTCCCTGGCTGTGCTACGCAGCTGACAGAAAATGACGCTACCATTTAATTAATCTGGAATCCAGAGAATATGCACTTACCATTCCACGAGGCATAAGCTAGCCCTGGGGAAAAAGTCTGAAACTTCCCCAGAATGTTCAACCCTAAACTACAAAACCAAAAATTTTTCTCCTAGGAAAACAGGAAAACGGGTTCACAATGCGGTAAATTGATAGAGATGTATAACGTAGGCTTAGCTACTGAAAGTTACATGCCCAAAAAATTGCTTATATTCATGTCAGGATTTGGCGGTACCAATTAGGCCAACGCCATAACGTTCACGCAAGCATCCAAATATGAACTAAACATGAACTGTACAAGACAACAAGACGTATCAATATCAATTACCTGGCTTTTCCTTCGAACAGGATGATTAAACTTGCAAGCTGGCCCGTATTTGCACATTCCCGTTTTCATGTAAAACGCGCAATCCTCGGCGTCAGGCCTCACCGGGAAATTAAACTTTCGTCCTTCCTTCTTCTTATCCGAAGTCTGGGACTCATTATCGTGCCCGTTTTCACTTTGATCATCTTTTTTCTCGTCTTCATCCTCGGCGCTCTCTAAAGCCCCGTTGTTGTCATTATCCTCCTCGGCGCCCTTCTCTTCCTCCAAATTGAGGCTCTGGAGCTGCTCGTGGACATCTTTGCCATCCTCCGAAGTTGGTTGATCGCCTTCGGGAGGAGAAGGATGAGGATCGGAGGATTGAAGCCCTAATTGAGGAACGGAAGTGCCATCGGCATCGGTAACCGGAAATTGGGTTTTTTCTTCAGATTCCGCCATTGTGCATCCACATTTCAAGCTTTCGAGACAGAAAAAGTTTTGAGATTTCTCTTTTGTCTCTCTGCAATAATGGGGCTCTATTTCTTTGCTTTATCTATTCGAGAATGGAAGTAGAATGGTTTGAGCTCGAGTTTGGAGCGTGAACAAAAAGTTTTTCAAAGACCAGAAACAATGGGCTATAAATACATTTTTGTTACCTAATCTCTTCGATATATTTTCGATTTGGCACTAAGGTTTAATTTATTGTTTTATGTTCCTTCTAAGGTCTAACATATAGTACCTTCTCGCGTATGTGTGCACACACATATGTATACTTTAACAACCTACATCTTTATTTATTTTTTTAATAAAAAGTAATTCTCATTACTGCAGAAATATAACAATGAGGAACGGGGAGCACTTAGCTCAATTGAAGGTATTGCACATTTTTCAATTCCTGTGATATTATAAAGTAAATAACCAAAACATATCTGATATCTAATTTATAGTCTAAAAGAGGTAGACCAAGAAAATAAACAGAAAAGCAAACTAACATACTAACAAAACAATACTTTATTGGACAAAACATACCAATACATTGTTGGACTAACAAACCATCCAACTACAAACACATGGATGATGACTCAAAAAGAAGAAAAAAAAAAGATACGAACACCTGATCCAAATTTTGGAGATGTTTCCCCACCTTTCCCTTGCCACTTTTCACACTTTGCTCGATCCATTAACATTCAAACGAATCACTTGGGTTTACCTGCTGTAGAGCCTCGATTGAACCAAAAAATGCACCTGCTAACAACGATACAAAGACATGATAGTGATTGATTTTGTGAAATAATGATAATAAATCAATCTACCAAATTTGGCCGGAGGCATAGAGAAAAGAAGAGAAAGTCGATACATAAGTGTTTCCTTCCCTCCCCAGTTAGGCCGATAGTAAATGAAACCTCCTCAGCACTAGGCCAGAGTCCAAATGGTGCCATACTTCCCACAAAAACCAAGCAATCTAGAAGTGGTCAAATTACAACTCAAGCCAGCCAAGTTTCATAAGTAGACACTTCCCCCTCTAAGCTTTCTTATATATTCTCATCCTTTATACTTATAATGATTCTAATTCCAAAAAATAAAAAAAGAATATTGTAAATATATGCTGCACTTAAGATCTAGTCTCGGTGGTAACTTGGAAGTGCGCCAACATTGTTTTTGAATCTTCGCTTAAGGGCCGAAGTTCAAGCCTTCGTCATTCAACTCCTTGAACAGGGAGTTTCCTATTATTTCTCAAATCTCATCTCTTTGATAATGACACCAAAAACATGAAACTTTCACTCATGTTGGACATTAGTCCTCAAACTATAAAACATTTCACAATGGTCCTAAAACAATCAAAAGTATTGCAATGTTAGCCCTCTGTTATTAAAATTAGACAAAAAGCGCCTAAATTGCAAGGGAAAGGAGGAAATGTGGCCAAATCAAACATACACTAACTTGATGGTGTAAGAAAGTAATTCAACCACAAACATAAAAATAAAATTGATGAAAATTGCTTGATTTATTTCCCAGGGTAAAGACTACCAAGAAAATTAATAAATTGATAAGCTACTTAATATTAAAAAATCATTTCATAACTACAGGTATCGAATAATTTAAATTTTACATTTTTATTCAAGCTACTTCCTTGAACACTCAATTTAGTTTACCTGTTCAATTTTAGTCATCATTTTCCATTTTCATTGTAATGTAGGGGCTAGAGGATAAATATTACAATGTAGCCCATGGTTCTAGGACAAAGGTGCAACTTTAAAGTTTGACAATGAAGTTGCAATACAAGCAATAGCTCAAGGATGATTGGTGTTGTTTACCCAATAAATTGTGAATGAAAAAGAAAAAAAAAACGAATAGATATTAGTTCATAATTTCACACCATTAATATTTCACATTCCCTTTTTAATTTTCATATAATGATGCCTCGATCTTTTCTCAAGAAAATTGTTGGCAAGCAAAGATTTATGTCAAATTGTAAGTTTACAAATTCATGCGACTGAAAATCTGAAAGTTCAAGAATAGAATTTCAAAGGTTGTTTAAGACATTTTCATAAACATTTCTATGAAATTTTGCATTTCTCTCCCGCCTTAACTTTGATAACTTGTTTTTAGAATTGGAACACTCATTTTGCTCGCTTATTATGATTTATGGCCTAATTTTGTTCATTGTGTAATGGGTAAAGATTTTCTAAAACAAGTTATTATTGATTATTTTATGGGGCAAATTTCATATTAGTCTCTAACTTTTCCCTTCTCCTAAATGGGTCATTGGCCTAACTTTTATCCTATTAAAGTCCTTAACTTTTGAAATTGCGTCATAGAAAAGTCTTAGCTATCATTTTCACTGTTAAATCTGATGAAGCTTAATGGAAAAATAGCATATAAGCCCCTATATTTTTTGTTTTTGCTAGATAAGCCCTGAAATTTTTTGCTTTCTGATGCTCAGGCATTTATTTTTTCGTTTTTGCTAGATAAGCCCCTCATCCTAATGCTTCCCCACACATTGAGTCGAAAGTCATCCTCGCTGCCAATTGCACCAATATTCGCCCCGACAACAGCCATCAAATTGGACCAAACAACTGCTTGTTTATTCGTTGCGTAACACCAGCCACCAAAAAAGCAGCACATCTCTGCCATCTAGATTCTAGAGCCTCACGATGGGGCCATCGACCCATTCCTACTAAGCCCACCACCCATAGACGAAGCATGATACGGTAAATGCCGTTACCAATACTAATCCATAAGAAGAGGAAGAGACTGATCTCAATCAAAGAACTTGTTTCAAACTTGTTTTAGGGAAAATTTGACCTTGGCCCTCTTGTTTTGTTTTCTGTTTATTTAGCTATTAACACATTTTTTTAAGAATTTTTTTTGTTATTTTTATACTTGCTTTCAAATCATTATTAGGTTTAGAAAAAAAAAAAGAATTAAAAATAGAAATAAAGTTTGGAAAAACTCATGCACCAGAGATGATCTCAAGTTTTGAAAAAGATAAAAAAAATGTTTGTTAGTTATTATGTATTGCAATAATTGTAAAAAAAATTGTTTAGGAAAATATTGTGGCTGTTAACTAGCTTCATAAAAAGGATTATTGATTTTATTGGTAAATGTTTCATTTCTAAAAAAAATTATTATTATTTTTCATTTTTAAGCTACCTTGTAATTCAACTTCTTCTAAGTGAAAGCTTGTGGGGTTTTTTTTAATTGAAAATGTGAACAATTAAGGGCTGGGATGAAAATATTTAGGTTAGATTCTATTAAATTTAATAATGAAAATGACAGATGAGTCGCAAATAGGACACTATCTTGAAGGCCAGGGAGTGGATTTAATAATTGATCCAGCGAGTTTGAGTGTGGTGGAGAGAAAAGCTAAAGATTGAAATGGTGTGATTTGGGGGGCACCAAAAGATGGAAGTGTGAAGTTTAATGTTGATGCTTCAATTTGTTCCAATAGGAGGATAGCTGCTATTGGCAGGTTATTAAGGAGCAGTAAGGGAAGAGTAATATTGTGTGCGTTCTCAAAGGCTGTAAGGTTTAAGGACATTGTTGATGTGGAGCTCTTGGCAATTTTTGAAGCCCTAAAGATGGTATCAGAAAGAAGAGAGCTGAAATTTAATAAATTTATAGTGAAGACTGACTCATCATTAGCTGCAGCCTGGACAAATGGGGATGATCATAAGCCTTGGAGGCAGATTGGTATACTCAGGAAGGTTGAAAGGTTGAAGCAGTCTTATCGGGTATGCAGGATTAAATATGTTCCTAGAGAAGCTAATAAGGATGCAGATGAATTGGTGAAGCAGGGGCTGGGAAGGCAGATGTTTTTTTTTTTGCTGTGGTCTGCCATGTAGATCGTGGTTTCATGGAAGACCAAAACTATATGGGCTCATAATGTATACCAAACTATCATTTGAGTAATAAAGTATATTTTTGTTGTTCAAAATATTAGGGACCCGTTTAGGATAAATAAAAATATTAGGGACTACAAGTGTGATATACCCTTATCTTATGTGGTTTATGGGTTAATTACATATGTGACTCCTAATATTTTATTATTGTCTTATTTTGGACCCTAACCTCAAAATCAGGCATGAAAGGTCCTCAACTTTATTTTTTGTTTCATTTTAGACCTTTTGAGGATGAAAACCGTTAGAATAGATGAAACTGGTTACATTGCACGCTAACGTGGCACGATTTGCCACCATGGCCCAATAATCAACTACTAGGAATGATGTGGAAAGGAAGAAGATTAATTAAAAAAAAAAAGAAAATATGAAAAAAAAGAAAATAATTTAAAAAAAAACAAAGAAAATGCCAAAAAAATAAGAAGCCCCATCTCCACGCCACCCTCCGCCACATTGCCACCTCTCCCTTCCTTCCCTGCCCAGCCCAACACTCTCTCGCCGCCCAGCTCGTTTCAGCCGATGGCTCGCCACCGCAACAATTCTCATCATTTTTGCCAAGCGAGGTTGGTGCTGAGTGGGTACGGGACGGAGCTGGAGCCGCGAATCTTCTGCACCATTAATCGTGCCTTTACTTGTCATAAAATTGGGAAAAATAGTTAGCGAATCCCGCCTTTGCTCACCGTTGAATTGCGCTTTTGATTGCTATTGATCACACCTCATTTGCTCGTCGTGGAATCAGGACAAATCACTATCAATCACGCATCCTTCACCTTCAATTTTAGTGCCCTTCGCCTTTGATTTGAGCCTCCTACACCACCATTGACCTGATCTTCCTCTTTCGCGGACGAGCTTGGGCACGAACATGGCAGCCATTTGGGGCCATTTCATGTCGGGTAATTGAGGGGCCACCGGAGTTATGGCTGAGAGTTGCAGATGTGAGGCAATGTGGTGGAAGAGGGGAGACATGGCGAAGGTTGGCGTGGGGTTGAAGACTCATGGCAGTGGACGGAAGCTGAAAGTTTAAATTTTTGTTTATTTTTTTCTTTCATTTTCCACATCATTGTCAGGGGTGATTCATTGTGCCATGTGGCCAATAGCCCCACATTGGCATGCCATGTGGCCAGTTTTGTTAATTTTAACGATTTCTGTCAGTCAAAGGTTTAAAATGAAACAAAAAATTTAGGTTGAAGACCTTCCATGTAAGGTTTTGAGGTTAGAGTCCAAATAATATGACAATAATAAAAGGTTAGGGGTGATAGATGCAATTAACCCGATGGTTTGTATTTTAAGAAGCTAGAAAACCAATTTGAAACCCTTTTTTTTTTTTTTTTGTAAAAAGTAAGTATTTTTTTAGGTTGAGCAAGGGAAAATATAAAAAAAAAACAATTAATTTTTTAAAAATATAATTAAATTGATAGGAAAATAGAATATTACTAATTTTCAAGTAATATTGATTCTAGACAAAATAAAATAAAAATAAAAATGAAAACAACGCAATTTAAAAATCACCAAAGAATGAGTAGAGAAACGTTTATGCAACTTTTGTAAGAAACTAATTACAAAGGAGAAAACCTAAAAAGCGAAAACAAATTTTTTTCTATAATTTTTTTTATCATGTTTTATCCTTAATAATTAATTAATTTGTTAGAAAGAATATGATTCAAGTTAGGGCAAATGGTAGTAAATGTCCTTAAACTATGAGTCATGTTGCTTATTTGTTCTTAAACTATTAATTATTACTTATCTATCTTTGAACTATAATTAATGTTGCATTATTCATCTTTCATTTGCTGTTAAAATATACCAAATTGAGAAAAAAAGAAATTTGGCCACAAAAATAAAATTTTTTAATTTCAAAGTTTCGGTGAGGATTTGGAGGTGATAGACAAAGGTTTTGAATATGGCACTTTAGCAAAAGTTATAGATGAGAGTAAAAGAAATTGAGCCATAGAAACATTTAAAAATTTGGATATTTTTTTTTGTCTCCGTTTGCCGCAAACATAGGCTGGAAGTGATGATTTATGGCAGTTGGTGATCAAAAGCTCAAAATTTTTGAACTTTTTCACATGGTTGGATTTCTCATGCTCTCTTCTACCATTTCACCAAACCATCAAAATTTAAAAATTTTATCTTATCCTCAATGACACTTTGAAACTCAAAAACATTTTCCTTTTAATTCGGATTGGATAACTAAAATTTTGGATTCAGTACTTTGGTAATTGTTTTAAAGAAGAGAAAGAGAAGTCAAACCATATAAACAAATTTGAAATCTGATACTTTTGATCACCGGCCATTACTAACAACCACTCCCAGCCACCGATTGTAACATTTGATAACAAAAAATTTCCTAATTTTTAGAATGTTTTTACAGTTTAATTCCTCTTGCATTCATCTATAACTTTTACTGAAGTACCAAATCTAAAATCTTAGTCTCACATTTGAGTTCTCACCAAAACTTTGAAACTAAAAATTTTTCTTGTTTGGGGTCAAATTCTTTGTTTTAAATTATTAGTCTAGTTATTTGCTCAATTTGGAGAGTGGAAGGGCTGATGGAGGACGAATAGTATAACATTAATGATAGTTTCAGGGCAAATAATCAACAATTAATAGTTTAAAGATGAATAATCAATTTGGGTCATAGTTTAGGAACATTTGGTTTCATTTACTCTTCAAGTTACATTTTTTGAGTCAGGTGTCCTGGTCCGTTTCACACTTACTTTTTTCTTTGGGTGGCATGCCATCTAACAATAGGATTTGAAGCATTTGCCAACTTTGCAATGTAATGCTAGTGGCCTTCATTTAGAAAATTTACATTGCTAGTGGACTTCATTTAGAAAATAGACTAACACAATCACAGCAGCCTGCGATTTAAGAGGGAGGCTGATCAACATGTTCAACCATTCTGGTCTTGGTTTGACGAATTAAACCGAGGAGTCTTTTCGTGCCTTACTTCTCTGCCTGAACCCCGGTGGCTTGCTTCTTAATACAGTTAAAAAGTTGTAAGCAAAGCCAATACAAGAAGCAATCCACTGAACATACCAGAAAATAGGCAATGGGCTACAATGTCCTAACCATCGCTTTGAATCCTTGGTCACATTAACTGAACAATGCCATGGATAAAACAAAACCGAGAGTTGTCTCAATCACGATCACATGCAGATCCTAACCCATTTTCTGAAGCGGTAGTCTAACTCTGCCAACTATACAGGTAAATAAGCATCATCAAAACTTTCTTTCACGCAATCATGTCTTACTCTTCTTTGTTGAATGACCTGTCTTTCGCTTGTGGCGGCTGAAATCTGACACAAACCGGAATGTCTGTCCACAGCCTTCCTCAGCACACAGGTAAGGACGAGCACCTGTGTGAACCCTGATGTGTTCCTTTCGAGCCCATGACCACTTGAATGTCATCTTGCAGCCTTTCCAGGGACATTTAAGGGGTCGGTCATCCATGTGGACACGACGGTGTTGCAAGAGGTACTTGTGAGAGAAGAACTTCTTTCCACACCCCTTTACAGGACAAATATTCCTTTTGTGCAATGCCAACTCTTGTTTTGAGCTGAGGCTCATGGTGCACCCTTCTACGTCACACTTGTACTCTGCAGATCCATTTCTTGCCTTGCCCTTGCTTTTAGCAGATGATGAGGCAGTCTTTGCTCTCTTTTGATGGGATTGTTTCTCCACCTTCGGTTTGACCTCTGCCTCTTTCAGACACTTTCCAATTTTGTTCCTCAGTCGTGTTCTAGGTCCACCATCTGTTTCCTCTTCAATATATGAATCAAATTGTTCAGAATTTAGCTCAGATTTGTCGCTCTGAAACCTAGGGGTCCCTTGTTTCATTTTCAGGGAGGTCCCTTTTCTTGTCACTGAACCTTTCCCAAGCATTTCTTGCAAAGATGTTTCCGGTTCTTTTATCATCTGTGGCTGTTTTTTTTGTCTGCTTCTAAGCATCCTTTTGGGCTGCTCCTGGAAATTATTGTCCATGGAATCATATGAAAAGCTATCCTCTCGATCAAGTGAACTTTCTCTGTGATTCCCTGGAAGCTTGCAACATTCCCGAATAGTTTCGTAGTTATCATATGAAACCTCAACTTCCATCCCAGTACTCTCAGTTTGCTGTCTACTGGGAGGAATTTTTCTAAGCTGCAGATCAGAGTCATCATCAGAGGAGCCATATGAACCCCTAACATCTTCACTTGCGACAAATTTAACTGGTCTGCTACAGCGGCCCTTACCGTGCACCTGAGTGGAGTTGTTCTCCAATGAGCTGCATGAGCTTGAATTATCTGAATTTGCAAACTTGGTCGTTTTGCTTATGGATATCCTCTTGTTTGATTGACAATTATGTTCAACAGAGTCATCTGAAAATGCTTCATTGGTTTCAGCATATATCATTTGTTGCCCTCTAGAAATCCTCCCAGTCCGGTGATGAGAGTCATTGCCTGAGATAGACATTTTAGGTCCTCTCTCAGCAAATTTAGTTCGCTTTCCTCTCCGCATCCGTCTATACTGCTTAAGAGAACCACCCGCAGGCAAATTGTATGAGATTGCATCATCCCTTTCAACATTCTCAGTTTGCTTGCCTCTAGAAACTGTCCCATGCTTCTCACTGTCATTTGACGGACTATTTTCTTTCTCGAAAGATTTGGGTTGCCAGCTTACAGGAATCCTTCCAGACTCTTTATATGAGGTAAATCTCAGCGAGTCAGCTGAAACAGAATCATCCCTTTCAATCATTGTTCCTTGCTTGCCTCTCAGTTTCCTACGCTGCTCCTGAGGAACATTATTCCTTGTCACAATACCCAAATGTGCACTGTCTCTCTCAATACCTTTGTCCTCATTCCTTCCAAGTAACCTATAGTGCTGCAGACGGAAATTATCCTCCAGAAAATCATCTGAAATAGCGTCCTGATTCTCATTTACCCGGGGCTGCTTGCTTCTTCTGGTTCTTGGAAGTTTCCTATGAGAGATATCCACCAATGAATTGTCTGCGTCTATGCATTTCATTTTCTTGGTTGAACCATAATCTGGTCTTATTTTCATTTTCCTACTTATCTTTCTAGAGGGCCTTTTAGTTTGAGTTTCTGCAAGTTTCTGTCTCTTTTGAACATTCTCATCAGGCATTGCCCAATTGGTGAAGTTTCTTTCCTGCTCCTGCTCTTCCAGATTATTTTGTGAAAGGAAAGGATGAACTTGGTTTGACATCCAAACCTTACCACACCATTTCCCAGCCACTATCTCTTTCTGTTTGGAAGACCTCTCATAAACATTAGACTTTTTGGGTGAGCTAGCCAGAGAACTTCGGCCAAATGCACTATATATAACAGAATTGTAGGGCATCTGCTTACTGTAAAAGGTCGAACGGCTGAGGTTGACACTATGAAACAGATTGATACCCAGCTTCACAGTCCAATCA
This sequence comes from Aquilaria sinensis, assembly GCA_005392925.1. Classification (NCBI taxonomy): domain Eukaryota; kingdom Viridiplantae; phylum Streptophyta; class Magnoliopsida; order Malvales; family Thymelaeaceae; genus Aquilaria; species Aquilaria sinensis. The sequence goes on along the minus strand of SMDT01001941.1, from coordinate 85,953 downwards.
CCATTACCAGGAATTGCTTCCTCACTATCCAAAGCTGATAGAATTCTCTCTTCATCTTTTTTTGAGGCAACCCTAAACGAGATGTCATTCCAGATATAATCAAGTCCCAGTTCTTTGGCCACTAACTTTGCTTCTGACTCTATTTTGGAATACTCTGCATGTATTTTTCAAGGTACAGAAGAGTGAATGAGGAAACAAAGCCAAAGTTGTCTTCTATAATTGCATCAATTCTTTAAGATGCAAAGCAAGCAAATTGATAAACAGTTAACTGAAAATTGTGTTAGCACCAGCAATCGTGCAGCATGGGAAGAAAAGAGCAAAGAAACTCAATGCATGAAACAAGCACTATCCTGTTGGGGGGGAATAGAGGGAGGAAAAGGAAGAATGATCACATGACCCCTTTATAAATTTCTTCTCTTTTACCCATTTCACAGGTGAAAGTTTGTTTTTCTGCTAGATATTTAGTACTCACCTGGATGACAAAAGAGAAATACATCGACTCCCCCAATAGGCTGAAGTTGCTGTTTCACTTCAACAGCATGCTCAAGGCAGAAGCCATGCATTCGAGAACAATCCTCATTGAACCTTGAAGCAAGAGGAGCATCTGCATTCTCAACAGTTTCCTTGGAATGGATAATCCTTGCATTTTCTGTATTATGGGCAATTTCAAATGACGGGGCTGCATCTGGAGGTCTGTTCTGCAGCTGAATTGATTTAGTGGAAGCCAGATTCTCAGCTTCAAATTCAGCCAAGCAACCAAGGGCTCTAAGACTCCTAAACTCACCATTATCTTCTTTAGATTCAGGTAATTCATAGAAATCACTAATATGTCCATCCCCAGGTTCAAATGTTGACACTGAGAGATCATGAACTCTATTCTTATCACCAGGAGATATACCAGAATCATTATCACAACCTTTTGTCTCTGCTGTGAAATTTCTAGAGTTTGACTGCCCATGAACAATATCTGTTTCTGGCTCAGCATGATCTTCCTCTGATTCAGACTGATTTCCATAAGCTGAAGCTAAAAGATCAAGAGCAGAAGTATATGTCTTTGCTTCAGGGTCAGATACAAACTCATTATTTTGACTTCCTGTTCGAAATTGTGTATAGATAGACTGATCAGGAGTATCACGCAAGGCTACAGGGATCCTTTCATCCACCGTTCCTGTGCAGAGTATTGAAAAAGTAAAACAAAAATGAAAAGTTCAACAGAGATCAATGTGAAAGAGAGAGAGAGAGAGAGAAGAAAAAAGAAATCAAAAAAGAGAAGCACACACCATACCGATATAGGTGTTTTGCATGTAAACTTGCTATACCTATGCCAAGTATATCTACTGGTTGTTTCTACTAGTTCACCACTAAGGCAAGTTGAAAGTGAATCATATTGATCTAGAGATAAAGATAATGATGATTTTATGCAGCATGACTTGGTCAACAAGAAGAACAGATGTGACTATGTCACAGTTATAGTTTGCCATAGAGTCCAGTGGTTTATACTGCTAGCACTGATCAGAGCAAGCCTGTGCCAACTGAAAATTATGCTCAGTTTCTAATGCTCCATTTTCAAGGGAATTAATATATTGTTCTCTCTCCTCTGCATCGGAATACTAAAAACAACTGTTTCAAAACTACTTCTACAGGCAAGTGGAATAAAGATAAGTATTCAGCCACTTTGATTGTTCCTGAATTTCATCCTATAATTTGCATGTGATCTCAGTGTTCAGCCTAGTGCTTTTCCTCTATGTTTTTTCCTTAGATTCTAGAGTACTTCATCTTCATGATCCTCTTGAAACAGGAAAAAGCTTCAAGTTTCTACGACAAACTAGTATGACATTTCTAATACAAGTTCTATGATGATTAACTTTCATGCTGCAGTCTCTCTCACTCTACCATGCGTGCATCCACACAAGATGAAAGTGGAGGGGGTGAGAGGGTCTTAAGTAAGGGCAGATAGAATCTAGAGATGGCCATCTATCTGCAAAGAGGTAAACACAAAGGCTGCTGTTGTAGGGACAGATTAACAAATTTTAAAAGAAATCCAACAAATGAAGGAATAGTTTTGGGAGGGAAGGGGGAAGCAATACAGAAATGACACATCTTGTGAAGACAAGAGAACATTAAACAAACTAAGGACAGCACAGCAATGGCAAAGTGAAAGACCTAAGAATACACTCAATTCAGAAGCAAATTATCAACAGAAATAGCAAAGGTCATAATGCGTAAGAGAAAATGCATACCATTTCTGGAACTAAGGCTCCAATAAACACTACATAATCACCTCACAGGAATCAACATAATCTAAAATAATCATATGGCTTTACCAGTACTGGAAAAACATGGAGCTCTATGCATATGCATGCAAGGCTCGCATTTAAAGTATAGGCACACATGCACACACACGCACCTAAAGAAACGCAAGTTGCATAATGAGATGATAAATAATTAGTAGCGTACCAAATTGATGATGCTGTATTTTGAAGATTCAACTAATACAAGCCAAAATTAGAATTATCCTAAAAGGGCATTCAACTGTAACTTACTTGAACAAGGATTCTCCTCAGAGGTGATTGGTTCACGCTGGGCAACCATGAGTCCAGTATGAGTTCCTCCAAAACCAACGGTCCAATCATTGAAGAAGCTACAATCAGCAGACATTAGATACCTTGCTGCAGCCTCTCTAGGTTGAATGACAGCAACACAAGCAAAGGTTAATATTCCACACATGACACATGAAAATAGTCTCTGATCTGGTAGAGCCTCACTTTGAATACTATTTTCCATTTTAGAGTTTGTACCAAGTGTCATGGAAGGCAGGTTATACATATAATCACTTTTACTTAAGGAGAAATTCCTGCTCGCTCTCACTGAATAAAAACCTTTAATAGCCTCAATGTCTTGTTTTGCAGCTAATACATCAGCATCATCACCTAATTCTTTCGATGCCTTTGGCAATCTATCATATTTGTATGAAGCGAGAGTCATCCTTGGTTTCATACTCAATTGTGAACCAACACGCAAATCTGAACACACAGAAATGTCAGCAGAATTTTCAGGAAGAAGCACTACAGAATATCCTTCAGAAAGCGTATGAAGCAGGTCACTATTCTGTTTAAAATTCTGCACAAATAGTTCTTTAACAAGTGTCTCTCCTTCATTCTTTTTTTTATTTTTCAGGCGAGAACTCCTTGGCTTCATGTCGATGCTTGTTCGTTCTCTGCAAAGAGAAATTAAGAGATCTGAGGAAGCACATAAGTTGCACCAGTTAGTGATTGTCATGTCAGTGAAGTTTAAAAATCAAGCATAAGTCAACAACCCAATTCCATTTAGACACAGGTTTCCATCAGAATTGGGTCAAAGGATGTTGGTACTAGCTAGAAAGAAAGAGGCAAACAATCAATAGGCATGAGAGAGGGAGGGAGAGAGAGAGAGAGAGAAGTGTAAATACTCCAACAATAGTGGATTTGCAAACTGGGTATGAAGCCTTCTAACTAGTCAATCTTGTCTGTGAGTGTGTGAGTATGGAAGCAATTCAAAGAAGTTACATCAAAATAACTAGTGGAACAGGGAAAAAGAAAAGAGGAGAAAAAACATTCCCAGTGAGCATTTTCAAGGGGCATAGAAGAATTCTTGCTCTGTATGGACCACAACAGTTCAGAAGGCACAACACTATAGAGATTTATGTCAATGGCCAGGACAAGCAACAACAGAAGTGCACCATACCGTGAACACAACTCAAGTGCTAGATCATACAGTAACTGAACATGAGAGACCATAGGAGGATAATTAATTGATGCTCGTCGAACGGCAGCATCATTCGCAACCTTCAACCATCCAGAAGTTGCAATATTAGCTGCCTCTCCACAATTAAATCCTAATAGCAAAGATGAGATGATAAGAGAAAAGCAAGCATCTTCACTAGGCAATGAAACTGAGGTAAAAGAGAGCATAATTGTGGGATTGAAAATCCATTATCAAGGAATCAACAATGCTAGAAGATAATTTAGAGAACAAATAATCTAGGTTTCTAGAAACAACAGAGCACATCTTACCATGGCTGAATCCAGTATGATAAGCCCTCGGAAAAGTGACAACGAACTCCCCCGCATTTTGCACTAATCTGATTTCAAAAACAAAAAAAAAAAGAAACAGGAGAGCTGTTGCTCAGGCCCAAACTTAGCAGCAGGTTTAATAAGTTTTTCATTGAATATGCTTAAAACCTCATATTTGCTTTGACTGAAAAATTGGAGGTTCTCCTAAGGTTACTTAAGTGCAAATGCACGCAACCAGACACCAAAATGATTGTTAAAGAGATAGTAGAAGTTAAATTCAAGCTGATAATAATACCAAAAGTCAAGATAATTTCTTTTATGTGTGTTTTGGGTTCATGTGGCGCAGAGTGCTAGTATTTCCTATACCCTGCTCTAGATGCTTATGGCTGTTTTCTAAATAATATTTGAGCGTGTCTTTTACAGAGAAAAGCAATATATGTTTCCAGTTTCTAAGTGAACTTCAATGATCATGAAAAAGAAAGTAAGAACACTAGAGGGAACAAAAAAAACAACAGAGAGCGAGACACAAACAGATAAAGACAGCCAAGAGAGCATTAGTTTACCTGCAGCATGGAATCCCAGCACTGATAAATACTTCAGGTGACATCACTGTGGTCTTCTCACCCAGGGTGGCAAACGTAACTATACAAACAACAAAATATCACTTCATCAGCATATTTCTTTCATATACTCTCTTAGCAAGAAAAAAACATATTCAAATTTGTTACACCCTGCCTGTTACCTGTCTGCTTGAACCAGTTGAGTTGTCTAGTGGTTTCATTGACTAATTTATAAGGTTGAGGATTTATTTGTTAAGTCTAATGAGAAAGTTTGAAAGGTCAGGGGCTGAATTGCAAGAAGCTAAAGAGTTCAGGATAACTGAAGCTTAAAGGGACTGAATTGCACAAAACTGGAAGTGTGGGGAGTTAAGTCACAATGAGAAAGGATTGAATTGTTCAATTGGGAAAAAGCTATACCTAGAGAAGTACCTGGAGTTTTGTTAACAGAAGTAAAGGTCAAGCACTTACCGGGAAATAATTAAGAAAGTGAAGGATGGATTCTGAATTTACTCCAATTAGGTTGCATGAAGAGTTGAGCTGTCGTTCCTTTGCGTTTCAACCTGTATTTGATCTGCTCTTTGTTTTTACCTTCTAGAAACACGACATCACTGAGAAAATTAAGGAATTTTGCCAGAAACAAAGAACAACAGAAGCGTGGTTTTGATTTCCAGCAACAACAGCTACGTGATTCCTGGGTAAGAGACTGCGCTTTTTGATTTTTCATGCAAGGCTGGTTTAATTGATTGATTCCGGTTTCGTGGAGATACAGAGAGTGGTTGCTTGCCTGAGAAATCATTGGGAACACAGGAAGGTGATGACTGAATTGAAGGTGTTAATGGGCTTGGGTTGGATGGGTAAGAGATTACTTACCTGTCAAGGCATGCTATTGTGAGTCTTAATTAATGACTTCTGTGTCCAGGGAATTTCATAAGGTTGTGGTGATGTGTTGGCCATCATGAAAGAACATTAGGTAGAGATTATAATCTAACTTCAGGGAGGCTTGGGCTGCACAAGGACTTAAGTGGATTGCTTCACAGTTGAGTTAGAAAGGTAAGGGTTCTGACTTGCTTTGCTTTCTGAATTAAATTGCATGTGAAGTATTGAACCAAATCTATGATTTTGTGCTGAAATGTCTCAGGTTCATGACTGGCAGTGACCAGAAGGATTGTTCTCTGGTAATTGAAACAGGAATGAGCTTCTAGCTTCTGATTGAACCTTTTTGGCTACTGAACCGAGCTAATTGGCTACTAACTGAGCTATAAAGCTTCTAAACTAGCTACTTCTATTAACCAGTGACTGTGGCCAACTGTAATGTTTAATGGAGCTAGTTACTGAACACTACATTGTCTTACCGAGCATTGCAAGATGCTACTGACTACTTATCCTTGCAGAGATTCATATCTCATCCTGTTTCTGTTTAAATGTTTAGGAAGAGGTCAGAGGCTGGTGACTGAACCAGAACCTACCAAGGTAATTGTTACAGTCACATGATTCTGATTAACCTTGTAGTGAGAATGGTAGATTTAGGCATGGTTACTGGAACTAATGAATTCAGGATGTACAGGTTATGCTTCTGCCAAGAGTGTGTGTACGTTATTTGGTGAAGCTGCCTTTGCTACTATCAATAAGCAAGGTGGACTTAATGAAAGCCATCTACTGAGCCTCAGGCTACTGTAATACACTTTTCTGCAGTGTTCTGTTTTGTAATGCCTAGACTGCTACTGAAATTGTATCTGCCTGGTTTTAAAGTGTTACCAACGACATAGAATGTCCTGTGTTAACTCAATGTACCTGACTCGTATGTATTTTAAAATGTAAATACAAGTTCTGGTTTCTGATTTTACTTCTTAAACTACAGCAATTTCTATGTTCCTGCTTAGTCTGGTTTAACGGTAAAAAATGTGGGTTTAATACATAGATTTCTACTTAGGCAGTTCCTACATCTTTCTTATGTATAATAATACAACTTGTTTACTATGTTTGAACTCAAACTATGTTCATCAACTCAAAGTCTAAGCTGGAGTTAAAGTATGATCTTTACTGATACATTGATTCAAATCTGAGTTTAACAGAACAGTTTCTATTTCTGAAAGTTTATAAAAGTTTCTTAAGCACAACCAAACTTGTTCAGTAAGGTTTTAGCCCTCCTTGCTTCCTTGAGTTGAAAGTCAACTCTCTGGTCAAAACTGCCCAATATCTAGACAGTTTTCTGCACTGAACTAAGTTACAAGCCCTGATTCTCGTCTGTTTTGCTATCATCCGACCAATGTTTTACTTCTTGAATTGGTCTTAAATCTAATTTATAACCCTGGGACCAACACCTAATTTGTACAGAAACTAGGGTGGTTGTAACAAAATTAGTAGATTATATCAATGCTCTTAGCAATATCAACCCGTTGAACATTAAAACGTTAGAAGGTTTTTGTGAACATATTGAAAATGCAACTCCAGTAGCCAACAAGCATCCTATATTCTATGCCAGCTGCATCGTTAATCAAAATCATATCCAACCATTTAACCCAACACGATCCACAAACTCTTCCTTTGGTTAAGCTTCTTGCAAGAACTGATGCTGATACGATAAGAAACTAACTTCAAAAGTTCTCAGTCAGAGAGTGAAACTCACCAAGAGGATTGACCTCTCCTCCATAGCCCTGAACTCGAACCACCTCCTCGAAAGCAACGGCAGCATCCCTTGGCACTCCATACCAAGTCTTGCCTGCCCCCATATGCAAGTAATTCAAACTGTGCAAGTCGTGATCCTCCACATGCCAAGCGAACCAACTCAACAACATGGCCATGTAAATCATGGGCGACGTGACTCCCGGAATCTCCTCCTTCATGAACCTCAGCAACGACCCTTTGGCCCTCGACACGCCTCTCATGTTCCACGCCGTGTCCCCTACAGTCAAGCCCTCCCCTGCCTCCCTCCCACCACCGCGACTCTTCGTGCGCACAACCGGAAAAGCCGAACCGGGCATGTCATTCGCATATTCCACCGAAAAGGGTTTGTCCGCAGTCGCCTTCCAATAAAGGGTCTCCACCTCCAGAGCAGAGAGCGACCCCCTTTTGCAGCATTTCTTCAAGTAGCTTCTCTCGAAGTTCTTAGCCTTCGCTTCGAACTCCTGGAAAGTGTAAAGCTCGCCACTCTGCCACACGGGTTTCTGAACGGGCCGAGGTTTCCGGGGGCATAACCCGATTTGCTGCTGCCGGGTAGTAAATGTGGACGCCTGCTTGGAATCGGAGCTTCCCGCGACAGCCCCACGGGCTAAGAGCGAGCGATTGAAGTTGGCAATTACGGTTCTCCTAGAGCAAGGAGGCACAGGCGGAACAATTTTGCAGATTCCATATTGAGACGCCTCTTTCTCGATTTTGTAAATGTAGGCAATTGGATCTTGGAATTCGGCCAGAGTGGGTCGATACTCTGGCGCTAGAGGCAGAGAATAGAGCCACAAAAAGACGTCCTGAGGGGGCTCTGGAGAGAGGCTCGAAGCAACCATGGAGAAGACGAGAAATGGGTTTTTAACATTTGGGGCAAACCATCGAGCGCCCAGCGAGAGACGCACACAACATAGAAGGCGCTGCTTAGATTCTATGCCGTATCGAGGGCCGATTTTTCAATGAATTGATTGATTTGTGTAATGATCTTTTGTCCCCTGTTTTTGGTGGTGTTGTTACAAATGCAGAGGAAATGAAAAACGAGTGGAAAGTTTAAGGACAGAGCAGGGACTAAGAACTAGGTAGCAAGAACAGAGGAGTGGAATCGGTGTTGCGGGGTTTTGTTCTGGGCTTGGACGGAGTTTCTAAAATAGGCAGCGGCTTTCCTTTTATTTTAGGCCAAATTACAAAAGAAGCCCACTAACTCGGTTGACAAGGACACTTTCCCCCTGAACTTTAATTCGGGGCAACTCGGCCCCTCAACTTTGAAAAAAGGGATTAGTCAACCCCCTTGATCATGAGTGCACCTCACATGGCCCCCTTTAATCAAACGGCATCCATCTTTGTTTCTTTAGCAACCAACTGACAAAGGGCATGTTGCCTAAGCTTGGGCTTTGGCCATCCGATTTGCGAAGCACACGAGCATAGCCAACGGAGGAAGGAGCATCGCCTGGCGTTCAGGTTGGATGTGTCAGCATCCACATCATCGCAGCTGCAAAACCCAACGGAAGAGTTTTAATAGGTCAAGAAAGAGATGAAGTGTTGATCTCTGAACACCTGTAGGAATTTGCCTCGTAGAAAAATTAAAGCAGGTCAACCTTGGATCCCACTTTTGCTCTTGATCGGAAGCCGAAGCATTAGATTCCAGATGCACCGATGAAAAGGGTGTCATTGGAGGCGAAGCAGATATTGAAGCTGGCCTCATAAATTCCTAAAGTTCAAGAAAATAAATTTGATTTCTTAATCCTCGTAGAAATAAACCGATCAAATTTGAAGCTCTAATTTGGTGAAAAAAGATTAAGTTTTTCGAGGCAAAGGCGTTGAAAATTAGGACTCGGGAGGACCAATTTTTGCTTTTGATCATCTTCGATTCTTTGCATCTGGAGAAGTCATCGGCCTAAGAACCGCCACATTAAACATGATGACAACAATGGAGATGGATGCTGTCTAATGAAAGGGGGTCATGTAAGGTTCACACGTAGCCAAGGGGGTTGATTGATCCCTCTTTTCAAGTTAAGGGGCTCAGTTGCCCCGAGTTGAAGTTCAAGGGAAAAAGTGTCCTAGTCAGCTGAGTTGAGGGGCTTTTCTATATTTTGGCTTTTTTTCATTTACCCGAGATGTACATTTTAATAATAAGTTCCAAACTTCCAAATCAAGAGTTATTATATTACATAAATATGTTTAATTGGACATGTTAATCATCCCCTTAATTCTCCCTATATACAAGGTGCACCTAGCCCACATTTTTTACCAAATTACCCTTCTCTATCGCTCTCCAATAAAACCATACCTCACCGCCACTGTCTTTCGTCATTTTTCCTCCTGCTCCGCCAGTCAACGCCCCTACATCTAACAATCTCTGGCCGATCATTGCCTTCTAATTATGACGTTGTTACCTGTCTCCAGTTGATCGTCTCTTCTTGATCCACCGTGGCGCTCAACTCTAGATCACTCCATCGTCATTCACCTCCAACTCGTACCGTTGGTGTTTGTCTCCGAATCAAGTTGTTGTTAGCCACCTTCAAATCACAACATATCCGAATCTCACATAGTCGCTTACATCTAGATCTCGGCATCGTCGCTTGTTGGATCACGTCATTCGTTGCCTTCGGATCACGTTGCTCGTCACTTTAGGATCATCTCAATCACCATCGCCACAATGCTGCTACCAGGCCACTTCTCCTTTGCTTCCCTTGTCAGACTGTTCATAAAATAACCTGTATAAATGTCTATGACAAATATGAAGAAGTGTTTACAATAATATGTACCAGTGTCTATAATAATATGTACAAGTGTTAACAATAATTTGTAGACAATTTGTTATCTATTTATGTATCTGAATTCATCAAAACAGCAAGATGTGACTAAAATAATATCTCAAAGTGTTTGAACTGTATATCTAATGTGTATGAACTAACAAATAAACGTGCTTATAAAAGTATATAAAAGCGCATGATGTATTTATGTAGACATTTGTTTTCCTTGGACAATCTGTAAAAGGGTAAAAATATCTGAACAAATATTGAAAGATGTCTAAAAAAAGGGGTAAAATCCACCGAGGGTCACTTAGCTTATTTTTTTGTCCTAAACAGGTACCTTACCTTCAAATTGTCTTACCGAGGTATCTTATCTTTTATTGCATGTCCTATTTGACTACTTTCCGTTAATTTTATGGTTATATCTAACGGAAATTGCTTAAATGGCATAAAAAAATTAAAATAAATCATAAAATAACACTTATAGTCCTTCAATTTTTTTCTATCAACAATTCTAAACCCTAACATTATAAATCTAACCCCTCTCCTTCTCCTCAGCCATGCCACATATCGTCCCCTTTCTCCCTCTTTCCCCTCAGACACGCCGCCCACCCAACTTGTCGCCGTCGAAGACTCTGCGATGAGGCAATGGACTGAAACGATTCCTCGGCGAATTTTGATAAACGAAATTGAAGCAAAATGGGCAACGGATATTCATCTCTCGACGGAGGCTTGATTCCTCATCCTCGACGGGGTGGCTGCGATTATCTTCGATTGGTGCCAATGGTCACCTCGCGTTCTGGTGCGGCGATTCGTCTTCGATTGGTGCCGATGGTCGCCTTGCCGTCTGGTTTCCTCGCGTTCTGTTGCGGCGTCACAAGCGCGTTCTGGTGCTGATCCGTCTTCGATTAGTGCTGGGCTTATGGGCGGTGGAGAAGTGGTGGAGAATTGTGGACGGCGACTGGTTGAGGTCTCGATCGGAACCGAATCGATGGCGATGGGCGAGTCGTGGACGGCAACGGGGACGAAGGCGGTCGAAAGGCAAAGAGAGGGGGGGAAGGAAGACGAAACGTGGGGAGGAGTGTGGAGGGCGGTCTCTTAGTCGACGAGCCCACTTGCCGGAGGTGATCGGAGTCAGGCAAACCCACTTGCCGATTGACGCCGTCGTGCCATACCCCGATTGCAAGCTTCTGTGGGAATCGCGGCTGGTTACGGCTGGGATCGAAGGCTGGAATCAATCTCGCTACGGAGGTTGGGCATGGCTGGGATCGGCGACTGGGCGCGAAGGCTTAAATCAATCTCACGATAGAGGCTAGAATCGCGACGGCTAGGCACGGCGGTAACAGAGGAGAAGAAAGAAGAAAAGAGGAAGGGCAAAGTTACATGCAGATTTATAATGTTAGGGTTTAGAATTGTTGATAGAAAAAAATTAAAGGACCATAAGTGTTATTTTATTATTTATTTTAATTTTTTTTATACCACGTAAACAATTTTCGTTAGATATAACTCTGAAATTAACGGAAAGTAGTCAAACAGGACACGCGATAAGAGGTAAGGTACCTCGGTAGAACAATTTGAAGGTAAGGTACCCGTTTAGGACAAAAAAATAAGCTAGGTGACCCCCAGTGGATTTTACCCCTAAAAAAAGTATGTAAAAGTGTTTGAAACAAATATGGAAATAATTTGTTCCTTTTATATGTCTGAAAACAATAACTAAAAATGTTTAAATAAATATATAAAAACGTCTATGAAAATATAAAGAAGTGTTTAAGCAAATATGCAGAAGTGTCCAAACAATATGTAGATAAATTTTTTTTCCTCACAAATAGAACAGTCTGAACTAATCAGTAAAGTATCTAAATAAATAGCTAAAAATGTATGAAGCAACATATAAAAGTGTCTAAAAGACATATATAACTTGTTTTTTAGGGTATAATAGATTGTAATCTCCTTGTTAATTTCCAGATTTCGCCTTTGCGTCATGTTGTTCACCTCTACATCACGTTGATTGTCACTCATTTTTGGGATCTCATGTCACCACTTGCCTCCACGATCTTTCGCCAATTCAGTCTTCTCCTATCATCCCTGTTGTCTACCTTTACTGCAGTTCAATCTCTGTGACAAGAACGATGATGATGTCATCACAGTCCATAAGCCTATTAAGAATGCTTTATATGGAATGGATGGGAACAAGCACTTGGCCAACTCAGAGAAGTCGAATTTGATAGAAGTGCTCAACAAGGACGGTGACGGTGACAGCTTTATCTACTTCAACAAGTTGCAGGCAGCTAGAAGAGGTAGGGATATGCTAGAAATTAACTAGGTTCATGAAGGGTAAAACTAACATTTTTGTGCCTATGTCCTGTTAAACCTATGTGCATAATATCCTTGGTAAAACTTTCAATGCTTCAACTACAAACACCTCATTCTATCTGGTCAAACTCAATTTATCAAGATGCCATAAATTACTTCCATGCAAGCTCAGTGACTTAAAATTGACAAATACATTGTTTTCCTTGAGGAAAAATTACAAAAACCCCTATAAGAATTGGCCTAACCTACACTTTCCCTTCCATTTTAAAAAAGCCTATACTTCACCCTCAACTTCTTTTACATTGTTGACAACAACTTCTGAAACACTAATTAAACTATCTGGTAACTATATATTAGTAATTTTAGAATATTTGAAATTTTTTTCACAATTAAATGAATTTTAAAAAATATTAATTTGTACTTACAAAAAGAAAAAAAATATACTTATATAGCAGTAAAATTGATAATTTAAAACATCTATTAACCATGAAAAAAATATTTAAGAGATTTAGATTATTGAAAGATGATTATCTTATAGCTTTAATTGAGGTTTCATAAGTTATTATCGGACAGTATAAAAAAAATATAAGATAAAGTATAGATTTTAAAAAATAAGGGAGATAAATTGTGGGTTAGATCAAATCTAAAGGGTTATTGTGTGTTTTTCTTGCCACAATTTTAGCATGGAGTTTCTTCGGCTTTTAAACGTCATTTATTATGTATTTAATTCAACGCAAATAAGTTCTTTTTTTATTTTATTTTTCTTTTAGGGTAAAAGCAAAACCAAAGAAGGTCATCAACCACAATTGATAATAGCAGTATTGACGTAAGGTGCTAGGGTTTAATTGACTTAATATTCTAGTTACGTACGTGTGTGTAGACATCGAAAAAAGTCTGAAGTATGTGTAGAAAAATGTTATTGTTAATTTGTAAATGAAAAAAAAATCTACTCCTTACTGAATTTAAGAAGCAAAATAAGTTAAACAAAAAATTGCAAGCCAATTCATTTTAATTTAAGCCAACTTAATCTAAAATGGCTTACTTTTAGTTTTACATATTTCTTTTTCCTGAAAATTAATTTTATTTGAAAACCAATATTATGTAGATATTATAATCAATTCAAAAGTAATTTTTTATGATTTTATTAAATTTTTATAATTTTTTTCTAGTTTTATGCATTAAAAAGGAAAATTTCATAATATTTTAATAAAATTATAAAAATATATTTTTAATGGATTACTATACTTACATAATATTGGCTTTTCAAGAAAATTAGTTCCCGTAAAAAAATTTAAAAATAAAAATAAGTCATTTTGGATTAATTTAAAATGAATTGGCCAGTCTTTAGATAAAAAATCGTCACTGATCTTGAGAACCTGGAAAAGAGACAATTGAGAGATGTTTATACTTTTACAAAATTATTACAGCTTTGAGCAGTGGAGAATTCAAGATTTTTATAAAATGGGGTTCGTATTCATATATAACTATTAAACCCTAACATAAAATTGTGAAGATTATAAATTTGCATATACTAAATGCAATGATGAAAAAATAGTTTTTAGAAGAAAATTTAAAAAATGATCTAATTTTATATCTTTTTTTTCTGTGATCCATAGAACGATTATAAAAATATATAAACTATGAAAAAGATGAGTGAGATATTCATGCTGTATATAATGTAAAAGACAAAAATCTCATTTTAGCACTTATATACATCTTCCACTTAGCTTATTAACTTTATTTTGTATCCAATTAGCTTTACAATTTTTCATATATTTGAATTAGAATAAAAAAGTGACAAAAAAAGTTCAAAGCAAGATAGGAAAATGTGTGAAAGTTAAAGGGTCAATATAGAACTTTTGCAATTATCCTAATTGTTAATGGAAATGAAAGAATGACCCCATTTTCTATCTTTTTTGAACTATGAGGGGTATATTATTTTATTCTAACGGTTATTATGAAAATTATGATGTCCATTAAAAATTAAAAGTGTTCAAATTATTTAATTATATATCTCCTATCAACATTTTTTTAAAAAAGATGAGTCCATGGACCCCTACAACATTAACATGCATCCACCACTGGGTTTGAGTTCAAATAAGCACAAGCTCATCACAGGATCCATGTTGGATGCATTTGCAGCGAATAGGAGAAAAAAAAAAAAAGACAACTTAGAATCATAACAACGTTCTTCTCACATATTGGATGGCATACCCTTAGGATGTTGCACAACAATGTGAGTGTAGACATCCAACGTCAGAGCAGTGCACTGGAGAATAAAAATCCGATTGGACTCTTTGTAAATTCCTTTCTTGAATCTATCTGTCCCCATTTTTTTCTTGATTCAACCCATCTCTTCTTCCATCACTTTGCTAAACAACTCCTTGCTCACCCTTATTCCCAGCCTGTTTCCTTTGAGCTTCGTTTTGTACTTCAGCCACAGCTAGTTCCGTACTTAGCCAATCTCCCCATAGTCTTCCAGGTGTTTCATGTGAACTCCTTGCTTTTCATTTGAGCCAGACTACCAAAACTTGATAAATTGCTTAGTTATAGAATCTATCATGGTAACTAGGACTTTTAAAAGAGACATGACATATATTGGGATCAATGACAATGTCAATTTAATTAAGGTTAGATGTCCTACATTATTGAGTAGCTTTCATTTCCAATTTTCTAGCCGTTGTTTGATCTTATCTACTAAGAACTGATAGGATGCTAGTTTGTTTAAATCTTAGCAAAATGGTAAGATAATTAGCAATGCCCTCATTTTCCTAGAAAGACATGAGATGACAGGCTTTAGATTGTACATTGGCAGGGACATTAGCACTAAACATCCATTCTGACCTTTGGAAATTGATATCCTGGGCTACAACCACTTAATAAAGTTGTAGGGTATCCTTAAGAGCCTTGAGAGCATGAGTTGTAGGGCAAAAGAATAACAAACAGTTATTTGTAAATAAGAGATGACTAATTGTTAGACCATTCCTACTTGCTTTTAAACCTAGAAGGCATCCTGTTTTTTGGATGTCAAAGAGGTGACTTGACAACACTTTAGCACAGAGAATAAAAAAACATGGGGACAGAGTGTCTTATTGTCGAATGCCAACTCAAAGGGAGAACCATTCCGTGGTACTTCCATTCACTAAGACGGGAATAAGAGACTATTGAAACATAATGCATTATTAGATGGATCCAATGGTTTGGAAATGCCATGAACCTGAGAACTTTTTCAATGAGAGACCTTGGATGGATCTTCCCGGGATGAAAGCATTTTGCTTGGATGAAACTATAGTATCTAGTATAGGTTTATTAGATATAAGTCATGAATGATCTTAACTTCTGACTTTTGCAATTTTAGGAATGAGGATAATGAAGGTATGGTTGGTTTGGCATAACATATAGCCACTATTTAGGAAACTTCGAGTACTTTCTTTGATAGAATCACCCATTTAAACCTCATTTGTGATGTATTTAATTCTATACGAAGAAGTTTTTTTTCTTTCATTCTTTTTATTTTTTTTGGTAAAAGCAAATAAGTTCACAAGCCACAATTGATAATAGCAATATTCACTCAAGATGCTAGTGTTTAATTAACTTAGGGGGAGTTCAATTTCAATTAAATGAATTAATGAAACCCATTTTATCTCGTGGTCAATGCAGGTCAAAGGGATTGCTAAGTAAGGCTATGGGTTCTAATATGAAAAAGGGCATCAGCTTTGAGTTATTTTCAATGGGGCTAGAAAAACCACACAAGGCTACAAAACCATGGCCGTAGGCTCGCAGCTACTTGGACTAATCAACCAAACCTCGCGTAGCTTTTTCTAGCCACGCTGATTTTTTCTGACATCAGATATAGTCCACATAGGCTCTCGATTTGAGCTATCTATATCATGACCCTCACCTCAGTATTCAGTTAAGGCCAATAATAATAAAGCTAAATGCAAGATTAATGCATCATGGCTAGAGAGACTTAAGAGAACAAGTGGGTAGCATCATTAGTAGGCTTACCTGAGGCTTATCGGGCATGTATTATGCATGCAGAATGACGTGAGTTAGTGACGTCAAAAAACAAAGCTTAAGGGTTGAAATGAACATATATTCGAGTGGTAATAAGGATGCAAAAGTTCATGGAAGGACCTATTTGTGCCATGCAAAAAAAGGGCAATACCGAGAAGAGCAATTAAACACATTTTAAGTACATGTGGCACCCGACCGATTTTTGCATGCCTCCACTACTTGGCCGGTTGTCTAAACGGGTCAAAGGTTTTCATTTAAGGTTAATGCAACTGTTCTTGGCAAAGTGCGTCGAGTTCTTGGTGATCCATTGTGAATTCTTGATACTTTGAGCTTAGATTGAAGAATCAAGCTTATAATTGGTGATTTCGGCCATAGGCGACCAAACAAACTTAGACACAAAAGCTTGACATTGAAGATTAAAGCTTAGCTGAAAGCTTAAGGTGAGAAATTTGGTAAGGATTCACTATACTCTACTTGATTTTGGTAGTGTTCCATGTTCAAGTAGGTATTTGGCTTTTAAGTGATAGTATATAGAGCTAAATGAACTTAGAATGCAGTAGGGGCTATGTTTTACCTTCAGGTATGTATGGTATGCTTGCTAGCTAGCTACTAAAGGCAAGTACTAAAGTTCTACATAGGTAAGGCAGCCTATGAGTGGACTTGGAGCTCTAGGGGAATGGGAAATTTGACGGAGATGAGAATTGGAATGGAATTATGCGTGCTTGCTAGTTAGGCACTTGGTTGAAACTAAGAACAATGGGTGTGGTGTGTGAGTTGTGTGCTTTTGTGCCTTGTTTGCGCTTGCTGACCTTAATTAGTTAGTAGTAGCTATACATATATGTTTGTATATACATGCATTTTGTGTTTTCATGTTTTTTTTTCCTTGCAAGTTGAGCTTGAATGTGGGAGGTTAAGTCTTTGGACTTAACTAAATAAACTCTAATGAGCTGAGTGAAATTCCTTACTAAGTTGTACAACTCATGCCTCGTATTTATGTGTTTTTCAGGACAGAAAAATTGAGCCTGAATAGCTTGTGTACTAAGTTTGTATTTAGTTGTACTAAGGTATGTACTAAAACTTAGAGTTGCTCAATATGCGCATAGTACAAGTATTACATAATTAAGCAAACTCAAGTGTTTGAGTCCTTGCAGGCTTGTGTATAGATTATGGGACGAGTCTAGAATCATGGATGTATGTTCATGGGCCTTAGTAATATGGCTTGCCCTCTTGATTATGAGCCTAGTGGTAGGACTCTTTTTGCAAGCTATGATTTTGTATTATATGTTCAAAGTAGCTTGTAGGTACTTCTAAGTACATGGGCATGTAATACATAACTAAATTGTGTTTTGGGTTTTGAGTGCTTTTGGTGGTGTACCAAGGTCTTAAGCACTAACATGGTGTGTATTTTGTAGATAAAGTCTCAAATGGCTTACTAAACTTGTGTATGTATCATGGATTGAAAACTAAGCTTGTGATGTGTAGTTATGTGAACTCTCAGTTATGAACCATGGTTATGATAAACCTCTCTTGAATTTAGTTGAGCATAAGACATGGAAAACATGTGTTTTTCAAAAATCTTAATGGTATGGGCTTCTTGGCTGTCATGCATTGTGAATGCACACTTAATGAGCACACACGACACATTTCAGAAAGAATGGATTGAAACCTTGCCTTGTAATGCAATAAATTACTTAGGGCTTGTCTGGTAGATTCCTGGGACGCCTCCCAGTGCCCTAGCCTATGAGTGGTGTATGTATGCGTGCTTAATGAACTTGGCCAAGCAATAAACTTAATTACAAGTTATTGTCTTTGCACCTAAGGAACAAAAGTTTTAGCGTTTTTGGAGATCACTATAGGGTAGAACTATGTGTGCACGGGCTGGGCCCTGTGTGGGGTGTGACAACCTATATTAGGCCATTCCACCATGCTGCACCGTTGTTGCATCCGAGGTGCACGGTTTTTGCATTGTTGCCCATGTCCAAGAATTAATTGATTGATGGGTTGGCTTGATTGACTACCATTTAAGTGAAGTATGTGAGAGAGAAAGCCGAAGCTTTGCTTGAAACATATGAATGGTACAAAAACTATAAATAAACCCAAATATGGGCCTAGTTTCGAGCCTAGGATCTTGGGTTGTCTTAAATTGTGAAATTTTTTACCTGACTCGCAATTAATTGAATCTCATTAATTCAATTAAATTGAAATGAACTCCCTCTTAATATTTTCGTTACTTTCATTTATAAACATAGAAAAAAGTTGAAGTATGCATAGATTCATTTTAATTTAAGTAAATTTAATCCAAAATGACTTATTTTTGTTTTTACATTTTTTTAATCAGAACCAATTTAATTGAAAGACAATATTATATAGATACAATAATCCATTTGAAAGTAAATTTTTTGATAATGTTAATAAATTTATCTTATTTTTTTGGTATTTTTAGGTATTAAAAAATCATAAAAAAAATTAATAAGATTATAAAAATTATACTTTCAATGGATTATTATGCCTAAATAATATTAAATTTTAAATAAAATTAGTTCTTAACAAAATAAATATAAAAATAAAAAAAATTATTTTGAGTTAAGTTTACTTAAGTCAAAACATAATTTCCAGAATATAGATGATCAGGTAAAGCTTAGATTTGAGGAAGCTGACATAGGAAATATATCTGTTCGTGATGTTATGGTTAATTTGTAAATGGAAAAGAATCTAATCCTGTACTGAATTTGAGAAGCAAAATAAGTTTAAAAAAAGGTACTGCAAGTTCCTCTCAAGGCTTTGATCATAGATTTAGTTTCGTCAGTCTCCAGAACAAGGATCGTCACTGATCTTGAGAACCTGGAAAAGAGAAAGCTGGGAGATGTTTCTACTTGAAAACACAATTATTAGCAGATAAAATTATTACGGTTCTGAGTTCAAATAAGCACAAGCTAGCTCATCACAGGATCCATCGTGGATGGAGCTGCAGCGAACAGAAGACATAGAATCAGAACAGCGTTCTTCTCACATCTTGGACGACATACCCTTGGGGTGATGCACAACAATGCAATTATAGGCATCCAGCGTCAGAAAATCGTCCAGCGTCGGAGCGGTGCACTGGCGAACGAAAATCCAGCAGGCCTCCCTGTACATTCCCTTCTTAAACCTGTCTGTCCCCACCTCTCTCTCGATCCGACCCATCTCTTCTTCCACCACTCTGCTGAACAACTCCTTGCTCACTCTCACTCCGAGCCCGTCTCCGTCCAGCTCAGCTTCGTATTTCAGCCACTGCCAGTTCTGCACCCGGCTGATCTCCGCCGTCGCCGCATCTTCCATGAGGTTGTACAGAGGAACTGAGCCTGATTCCCTGAGCCAGGCGGCTATGTACTGGACTCCGACGCGAGTATTCAGTCTGAGACCCTCGAGAGTGCGGGCTCCTATGGGGCTCCGCAACAGGTCTTCCTCTGTTATGGCAGCTGCGTCTTCTAGCTTCGCGGTCTCTATCTGGTTTGGAGCTGTCCCCATGTTGTTGTTGAAGACCTCCATGCAGGCCGGGATGAGGCCCGGGTGAGCCGCCCATGTTCCGTCGTGCCCTGCTTTCACTTCTCTCAATTTGTCCTTCCTTACCAGCTCGAGGGCTGCCTCGTTCGCTGCCGGATCATCGCGAATTGGAATCTGAGCCGCCTGCAAATAATCAATCAAATCTTGCCATTAGATGTTTACGAGACGGAGTGAGCCTCAGACAATCCAATGTTTCTGTTTCTCTTACCATTCCTCCCATGGCGTGCACGCCGCGCCTGTGGCAAGTCCTGATGAGGAGATCAGAGTAACTCTTCATGAAGTGCTGCGTCATGCCGACCAAGACCCTGTCTGGCAGGAGGCGGTCAGGGTGGCCCTGGAATGTCTTGACATAGCTGAAAATGTAATCCCATCGGCCGCAGTTGAGGCCGACAGAGTGGTCCCTGAGCTCGTACAGGATTTCGTCCATCTGGAACACCGCCGGCAGTGTTTCGATCAGAACCGTGGCTCTGATGCTTCCTGGTTCTATCCCGGCCATCTTCTCTGCCCTCTCGAACACGCTGTTCCATATCTTAGCTTCCCTGCCAGCAAATCAATCACTAGCTTGCTTATCATCCGAATTAATCTATCACGAATAGAGAGTTTCATTTGATACAGGACCTGTTAGCTAGTTACCTTGAGTGTTCCATCTTAGGGAGATAAAAGAAGGGACCGAATCCTTCACCTTGAGTCTTACGGAAATTGGCGCAGTTGTGGAAGAAGTAGAGGCCGAAATCAACGAGGCAGCCAATTGCAGGCTCGCCGTCGATGAAAATGTGGGACTCCGGCAGGTGCCAGCCTCGGGGGCGGACAAAGAGCCTGGCTCTCTGGTCATTGAGCTTGTAGACTCTATTCCTGGCCTTGTCGTGGAATGTTATTGTCCCATTCACAGCATCCCTCAAGTTCACTTGCCCTCTCATCAGATTCTCCCAACTCGGTGACAATGCATCTTCAAAATCAGCCTATCAAATCAAACAACTTAAAATTGCTGAAATAAGTAATGAATATTCATTCTCAACATAAAAAAGTTGGCTAATTTCCATGAACTTCTTTAGAAGGGTGACAATTCAGCTTAAATAACAGAGTGCTTGCCATGAAGACTTTAGCTCCCGAGTTAAGAGCATTGATGATCATTTTCCTCTCAACGGGGCCAGTTATCTCCACCCTCCTGTCAGCCACCGCCTTAGGAACCGCCGAGCAAGTCCACGGCGCTTCCCTGATGTACCTGGTGGCAGGATCGAAGCCGGGCAAGGCCCCCTCATTGTACCTCCTCTTAGCCTCTCTTCTACACTTCATGGCATATTTGACATGTTTTGTGAACTCTCTCTGCAAGCCCGCAACGAACAGCAAAGCCTCCTTGGTGAGGATTTGGGCGAACTCAGGATCATATCTCCCTCTTATGTCCACTCCTTCCGGAACATCGTACCCGTCAGCCGGTTTCTTGCCGGGCGGAGTTGGGAAACCGTATGGGCCAAGTCCCATCATTTTTGCTCACTCTTTTGTTACCAGGCTTGTATGTCCGTTTTTGCACACCCGTTTCAAAAAGCATGCAAGTTTATAAAGGGGAAAGAGGAGGCTTTGGGGATAGGTACATAGAGGGTTATCGTTATGGGCTTGACATATAAATGGGATGGCTTTATGTGCGTAAGGTGACCAATTTGGTGATGCAATTCTCTCGGTGGGTGCAGAGGATAACGAATAAAGAAATTTAGGGTTTTGAAATTTGTGCCAAACATTGGAGGTGCAATTTGTCAAGGCAAGGTATGTGGATTGATTTGCTTTGACACTTGGCTTCAAATGATGCA
Organism: Aquilaria sinensis; assembly: GCA_005392925.1. NCBI lineage: Eukaryota > Viridiplantae > Streptophyta > Magnoliopsida > Malvales > Thymelaeaceae > Aquilaria > Aquilaria sinensis. Next base: position 64,252 of record SMDT01001941.1, on the reverse strand, counting down.
TCATATTCATGGCATAGGAGTAACAGTGGAAAGCCTTTTCTTTTGTGTAAGCCCAGCTGCCCAGGCCCAGTTTTCTCTTGTACAGATACAGTACATGGTGTTCCAAAGTTGCTACTACTGGAGTGGTAAGTTTCACTGAAGTAAAAGAGACGGATGAATATTGAGTAAAAAGGTAACATTTGGAGTCAATTGGAGAAATTCAATAAGACCAGGGGCGTAAAACAGTGGAACCCCTGTCAGAGGCCAAGCCAGGGTTTAGAGGGTTTAGGTTCCTCCACCAAGTTTTGCGATTTGTTCTTAGATTTTCCCAAGGGATGCCGCGTACAACGACAGTCGAATGCCCTGGCTGCCCGCCGCTTCGAGCTCTAACATTCGATGCTCTTGGCCTCATTAAAGGTTTGTTATTTCAATCCAATTACTGCCGATTTCAATATGACACAGCCAAAAAAAAAAAAAAAGTTCTCTTTTTCATCCTCAAGTTGGTGGGGGTTTTTATTTTCTGGGTTTTGGCCATAGTTATTGAAGCTCGTTCTAAGGAAGGCGGAGCTCCTAAAGTGGTGGACAGGTGGGGCGACCCCGACGCCTCCAGATGCGTGCTCGCTGCTTCCATTGATGACCACCAAACGGACCCGGTACTTTTCTTCATTTCTCAATTTTTTACTGTAGCTAATTTTCCGAGTTATGAGTAAATTTTGGTTCATTTTCCTGCTTAAAATTTGGGGCTGTGTCTGGTAAAAATCCATCCTATGTTTGTTTCATGGGTGCCAAAGATGGACGCATGTTTATGTCATTCTTTAGAAAGAACCCGAATAGCTGCGTTCTCAAGTTCTGAGTAGTTTGTTGTCCTTCCCGCACAAACTTTGGACTGTTTGATAATGATTTATCCCAATTTTGAACTTTTCTTTCCTGGACGGATAAATGGAGGTGAGACTAAGTTATTCGTTAAAGAATCAAGTTCTCTTCTCAACTACAATTGCGTTACAATTTTTCAAAGTCACTTATTTTTCTCAACACACACACTTTTGAACCTCCTTTGCATATGTATATTATCTGTTTCTTCTATTCTCTGTCAACCTTTCTTCATCTATCTACAAATCAGGCTGCTAAATAGTTTATAAATGTTCTTTGTTTACTCTCACAGGGAGTTATGTATTCTGAATTATTTTTTTTCCTTTTCAATGTTTTGCAGCTATTATCTGTCGCTAGAAAAAATGGCGTGGTTAGTACCTTCTCATTCCGTTGTGCCTTATTGCCAGTTTTGATCATTAATCTCTTTAAACTTTCAGTACATTATTTTCATAATTGGCTTTACAGATTGAGCTACTTAATCCTCTGAATGGTAATCTTCGCCTTGCAATTCCAAAGACCAGTGGTCCTAATGTTCGACCTGAAGACGATCCTATTGTTGGTTTACATTTATTCAGAAGACATAGACTGGAGCCTGAATCAAGGTATTTCTTACCATAGTATGGAATTTTTTTTGGTCCTGTAGGTTGAAATAGATGTCCAAAATTGTACATCTAATTTGAATTGCTTGAGTTTGTTAGTGCCTTGCCTTGGTTCATTTGATTTGACTTCCTTGCATATGTCTCATTTTCTATGTAAGTACTGTTGATATACAATCTTGATGAATATTAGTCTTTAATATAAGTGACACATTTAGTCTTGTGAACCTACCATTATCAGGTCATGCACATTGCTTACATGTACAACAAAGGGACAGGCAAGTTTGAGGTCCGTTGAATTCACAAATTCTCCTGCTGATTCCGGATTGTCGAAGTCTTGGAAAGTATGTGGCTCTGGTGAAATCTTGTGCTTTGATGTTGATAGTGGTGAAAAGAACGCCCTGTTTGGAGGGTCAGTGTTCGGCAATGTCAACTTATTTGTGACAGGACATGATGATGCTTATTAAATGCTTCACTTGGTAATAACTCATAAGACCAATTATCTTCAACTTCAGGAAAGGTGTTGAAGTAAATGTATGGGATATTGACAGCGGGAGTAAAATTTGGAATGCAAAGCCAGTAAGTCTTTTACAGTCCTTGATCACAATCTCAAATTAAACAAGAAAATTCTTATCACTTTGCAAGCTATATGATATCCCATTATTATATCTTTCTATTAAGTACAGCCGCCTAAGAACAGCCTTGGCATCTTTACCCCTGCTTGGTTTACTTCTGCAACATTCCTGAGGAAAGATGATCACCGCAAATTTGTGGCTGGCACGAACTGTCATCAGGTTATTTTTTCTGATTCATCCTCTCCCCTCTGGACTGATTGCCTAAATTCTTGAGTGTACTACTGCCATTAGCAAGATTAATCCGCAAGATTAATCCTTCAACATATTTGGTCCTTATCAAACCTCACTGGCTGTAGCTATTGAAGATGCTTGCATGTTTAATGTAGTTATTAGGAAATTAAAACTAGTCTTGTGGTTTTTATGTCAGTGGAGTTGGACTTTTTTTGCAGACTAAGTTTACTTGTATATTTATTATGTATTCTTGGAAGATTCTAATGAATGAGCATGATTGCATTTTGAAAACAGTTTATGAGTGCAAGGGTACAGAAGAATGATAAGCTCCTTGATGGCATCCAGATTGTGGTTTTTGTTTCAGCTTTAGAAGTACATCTTAAGGCAGATGTTTTAATTTTGCGATTAGTGTTAAAAGGAAAGATGAAAAATCGAGTAATGGGTTTTGTTAGATCATCCAATTCAAATCAACTAGTAATTGGTGAAGAGGCCTCACCATGAATAAAGCATGATCAAACCTCTTGAATAATTAGCATTTTGATCATTTTAAACTTCTTGGGATCAAGGATTGAATCATCCTATAGAGCAATTATTGCATTTTTTTTTTGCGATGTTTATTCTTTTTCATAACTCCAAATGAATAAGATGTTTTGAATTTATGACAGGTTCGTTTGTATGACATTTCTGCCCAGCGCAGACCTGTTTTGACATTTGATTTTCGGGAAGCAGCTATTAAAGCAGTGGCTGAGGGTTTAGATGGTCACACAATCTATGTAGGGAATGGCTCCGGGGATCTTGCTTCAGTGGATATACGCACAGGTGCAGGAAATTTCATCTCTTCTGTGATCTGTTTGATCTTCTCTTGCTGGCAGAGGTGGCGGGCATGCTGTTAGATGATGAATTACTAGCTATACTAGTTCATGATGCTGCAATTTTCAAATTCCTTTTGCTGGTCTGTGGCAGTATCACCATTGTTTAGTGGGCTGCTCGATTGCAGGGATATTTTTAAGAGTCATATAACTTCTTTTCAATTTGGGACATTAATATTCTTTGTTTTGTAGTATGTTGGTATATCTTTATGCAATATATTGACTATTCATTGTGCCCAACCTTGCTTTTTCTTTTCATTGATGGGAGTAAAAAATGAGGGGTAGTATGCTGATTGGTTTTATCATTTATTAGTACTTTGGTTCTTTTAGTTCATCTTTGCTTGCATTGCTGTGTTTTTTGCAGGGAAGTTAACGGGATGCTTTTTGGGTAAGTGTTCTGGGAGCATCAGATCCATTGTCAAGCACCCAGAGCACCCTGTGCTAGCATCATGTGGTGAGCTTTAATTATGTATTTCATGCGTCTGCCTAGGATTTGCTTGTCTTTTTCGCTGTATGTCATTCATTCTCATCTTCTGATTCTTTAAGTAAGCATATGGTTGTATTTGTAGCTTCTTTTAGATAAGGTAGTGCCAATGCATATTTTGTTCGAGGAATTCACCTAATATCATGAAATGCTTAAACATATTAAGGAAGGAAATTTTGGAAATAAGTGATGAAAATTGAGGGTTTTTTTGTTTGTAATTTTTTTCCTTTTTCAAAAGTGCATCTAAAAAGCGCACTCAATTTTCTTTTTATTAATTAAATGCAAATCTGTACCACCTATCAGGTTTGGACAGTTACGTGCGATTTTGGGACATAAACTCCAGACAACTTCTTTCTGCGGTACTCCCTAACCTTTTGTGTTCAATTCTGGTACTCTGCTCTTGCATTGTTTTTACTTTTTTGCACTGTATGTTTTGATCTGGAATTGTTCTGTAATTCAGTATGCGTGGGACCTGCTATCAATTTTGATCAAACCCCTAGCAGTTATTACAATCCACTGTCCATCGATGATGACGGTGTATATAATACATATCTTAGTTTCATAGTTGAATTTTGATTTCTTCAGCCCCATTATGACACTCAAGCTAGAAAGAGAAATTTCTGAACATGGTGGTTGGTTGCAGGTTTTCCTGAAACAGCATCTTAACAAAGTGGTCTTTGATGCATGTTTCACTGAAGCAGGTCACTATCTCATCTTCTGGTTATACTTTCTGGTGACAACTACTGTGTTTTTTCATCATCTCATGCTAAAAGCTTTTGCAGCGGCAGCCCCACCACCTGAAGAGCCCGGCACAAATGATGTACAAATAGAAAATGAGACAGGAAAGCTGCCTGCAAAGAGAAAGAAGTCGTCAAAAAACAAAGGTAGCAAAAGGAAAGTATCACGAGTGAAAGGGGAAGCAAGCTGAGAATGAAAAACAGAAAAAGGAAAATGGAGCAAATAGCTTGTGAAGGTCAACAGATGGAATTATTTTTATCAACATTTCTGAGAGCTAGTCAGCCAAAAGCCTTTCTACGAGATTGATTCAGAGAGCCATAGCTACGAAGGCAGTCATTTTGACCAGAGAAGGCATAGAAGAAAGTATGAAATATCAATTTGGAATTCATACAGAATTTTAAGTAATGCTAATGCGTCAAAAGTTCAATTTCTCATTTCCTTTCCCTGTTGCTTAAAGAAAAACAAATACTTACATTTCTTGCCTACTACAATGCACGAGACTGAAGCACAGGGCATTAGTTACAAAATTTACAGACGAGCATCAGTTAGGCTTCAAGCCTTGAATTGAAACTAGCAGCTGGACTTAAGAGTTTCAGCCGTTTTTCATGAATCTGAAACCGTAAGTATCAAACATGGATCATACAATTTTGTTTCGGCAGCATATTTGAGATGTTTCAGGTAGCGCTCACAGGATCTATATGAGGACGGTTTCAGGTTTATTAGTTTCCAAGCCAGACTCAGCCTTACCGCTGACAATGGTAGGACTATTGAGAGAAAATACCCTTTCGCTTCACAACTTGTACAAGCAATCTTTCAGATCACCATTCGAACACAATTATCTGTCACCTTGCAGTCTAAGAATCCGGTGATTGGTTCACCACTTTAGAGGTTAAAAAAAACACGATGGAAGCAAACTAAGTCAACATTTCCACGTGCTTCAGTCGAGCTTTCTCTAAAAATTTTATTTATAAGCAAACTTCCCTGCTTCCCAACACAAATTTCAGAAGGTTTGATCTACCTCAATCGGCATAAATCTGTGCTCGTACATCCAATAAAGCCATTTATCATGCAAGAAGTTCAGAACAAACTGTTGCAAAATTAGAACAAAATCATTGCACATGATCGAAAAAGTAAGCTCCTCTACTGAGATGAGCCTTGAGCTGAACCTTCCTCTTTCTTCTGTGACGGCAAGTACCTAGAATACAACAACCCGATGGCATTACTCTGTTAAGGTACAACCACTATATGAACTCTGACTACAGTCAGATGCAATACAAAAAATAATATTCTTTTCCCCTTGTTTCCGTCTTTTTCTTTATCAGCAATAAATGATCGTTCTCAAGTCCCAGACAACCTAACTTAATAAAGAAGAGTATTCTGGATTATTAATCCAAGAAATGACGTAATTTGAAATTCAAGATATATATAAAAACTGAAAAAGACACCAACAATTTTCTTTTCATAAAAAAAAATATTTTTCAACTCATATACATAAGAAGTTCTCTGCTTTATGAAAGAATATCCCATCGCAAAGGCAATTGCAACTACAACCATGAAGCCCAAAATAGCAATTATCAACTAAAGAAGGAAAAATCAAGATCTTTCCAAATCATATCAACAAGAAGTCCTTTAATTTACAGGAAGAGAATATCCCATGGAAAAGGCAATTGCAACTACAAACAAAAGCCAACGATGGCAATTATCAAACTGAAGAACAAACTCACCCTTGACTCTTTGCCCAACGGGAGAGATGGTAGAGCTGTACAGTCTCATTCGAAGCATGGCATGCCAGAAGTAAGTAGTTACGTGGTTGTACCATCCATGCAAACCTCATAAATAGTCCAGAATAGATACACATTGCTGCACAAGCACGGAAGGAAAAACTAGTCTCACCACACGCAACATACAACAAGTTAATGTATTTTTTATGATAACCTTAATCTTCTCAACCTGTGGTCATGTTCCCAGAAATCAATTCCGGAGGTTTACTCAAGTCCACAAGCCCCTGCAACAGCACCAGTTATGATATGAGTTACAAGCTAGACTGCATAACACCATGGATTTTTTTTCAAAGGATTAACATATAAAAAAATCAACATTTTCATAATCTAAAAGATCATAGAAGTGAAGCATACAGCAACTACAAATCCCCAGTTGGCAACAGGTCCCCAGAAATGGGTTGTCTTAGGGCCAACCGGACTGTTGAGGAATGCTCTGAAAGAAGATGCCATTGCACGGGAAGGCTGCCTAAACAACTCTGTAAAAGATGCTGACTGTGAAGTTAGATACCCAAAAACAATTGGAAAACATGAAGAACATACACAAAACAGTAAAGTTATAAAAGTTCCATACATGAATAACATGTAAGGCACAACTAAGGCACCACAAGGAAGAAATCATCGCGTCGGTAGATGTAAGTTCCCATATCTGAGGATAAACTAAATTCTTATATACCCCAAAAATCGAAAAGGTGAATGCAAACACGCGGATCCATGAGTTGCTACAAGACCGTACTGATGTGCAGAGAGAAGACGATTAAGGAAACGAAATTGGATTTTTTAAAATCCCAGTTCACAGATGCTATAATCACTTGCGTCGGGCATATTTCTCGAACTTGTCAATTTAAAATTTTCACTTTTATCTAACAAATTAGAAAATAGAAAAAAAAAATCCCAATAACGAAGACAACAAATACATCGAGAATATCCAGCCAGAAAGTCTGAAAGGATTCGAACCCAAAAGTTTCTACGGTGGCGCGGCAGATCTATGTTATGTAGGAGCAAAAGGGAAGGTCTTACCGTACAGATGTCGCCGGAAAACTTATGCTAATTGGCGACCAGGCCTGCACGAGCAAGCCGAGATAGTGTTTGGTGGGGAGGAAAGTTCAGATCTCTAATTTTGACTGAACCGTGATCATGTGCTAAACGCGCCACGATATCCTTAATGACACAAATGGCACCTAAACTTAAATCGAAAGAGCAACTGAGTACCTATTCTTAAAAGTCCAACAAGTACTGACAAAGGCTTTATCTTTCTTAGCAAGTATTAAAACAATACACATAAAAATTCTGCTCCCTGACAGTGAAAAGAATGAATAATTCCATAATCAGTCCTAATTATCTCCCATTTCTTCAAAAAGTGAAAAGAATCCTACCAAAAGAAAAAACAAACATTTCATTTGTGTTGTGATGAAGGATCGAAATGACTCTTAAGTTTCTGTGAAGAAGATGTGGAAAGGATTGTTCATCAAGATCTGCCCTTTTTCAATTCTGAAATATGTACAGTAATCTGTGACATCTTCACGCGAAAGGAATGAAAAAAGACTACCTGCTTTGTATGTGAAACAATACAAGTACAACTCTCAAAAGCCAATAGTCCAGAATTTAGCAACCCAGAATTACAGAAAGGAAAAGGTAGTAGACTATAGTCCTCTACTCCTCTTCTTGAATGAAACATTGCAGATTCTCAGGAAGGCAACCTATTTCCAGAAAAGTTCCAATGAAGTAGGAAGAGCGGCCTAATCAGCACAGCAATGAGTTCAGCCCTGAAATCCTCGAGTTTGTTGGCTCGCCCAGAAGAATGCTGGTGAGTGCAACCCAAGTGCATCATTGAAGTTTCAAGTTCACTGGGACAATCAGATTAAAGTAGCGGATGAGCACCGGTTTTACTTTCTTTGGCTGCTTAGATGTCAGAACAGTGCCCTGGTACGTTTGCACATGCATTCAGGCACAGGATATGCAATTACATCTCTATCTCTCTTTTTGCCTCTTGCCTCAGGCTGCCCCTGAGACTTACTATGTACATTCCTTATCACACTGTAAAGCTCCCCACCAGAGAGGGAGGAGTCTTCTAACAAAGTAATCAATGCCCTCTTGTTTGGCCTTATGTATTTCCTATGACCAATATAAGCACGGTGACCCTGTCAGGTTAACAAACACAAGTAAGAAGCAGGAAGTTTGCCTCTACAAAGCATGTTTGATATTATATGCATCATACCTAAATGCTACTATTAAGAATTCTTAGTCTTAGGCATGTACCTGCAGTGCTCGACCCATGTTTCCACCGTGTGATGGTATAAAGACATCACTGTTCAGGGATATGATGTAGTCGATAGCAGCTAGAACAGAAGACCTGTTCATATACTGGGACAGCTCACCTGGTCTAGCCAGTGCCTCCTTTGTCATTAAATTCGGGAACTCTGCAGTGAGAGACTGCAAAGCCCTGGAGCCCCCAAAAGGCTCTCCTCCAGCTATGTAAACCCTAGCAGATCCTGGTGCACCTAAGGCCTTCAGGAGCCTGCATCAATTCCAGATTTAATAGTGCCAATAATTAAATTGCAATGGCCTGAATTAGGATGTTATCTTTGCTATGTTCAAATTTGTGTTTCTGGTTTACCTTGTCATTTCAAATGTGTTGAGGGGGCATAGACCAGAAAGCTTTCGTTGAGTGTGGTCCAGGCTAGATCTTCCAGTAAGATATTCTGGATGAGACTGTCTAATCTCAGCAATTGTTTTTTCATACTTTGTTCCTAGACCAGTTTGACAGCCAGTCCTCACCCAAACATCTGCCTCCAGCCGGAGGTGCAAAGCAATATATGGACCTTCAATCCACATTCTTCTTGCCAGCCGATTCCCAATTTCCTGGATGGGTGCTGCAAATCTAATGGCATGGAAGGCTACCTGCAACATATATGGAGATGGATCAAATAGAAGACAGATGTGATCATAACCATTGGTTGTCTACATTTGTCACACCATTTTATCCTTCTTTCTGCTTTTTGCTATATAGTATACCTTGCACCGAAGCTTCTGTAGATCAGGTGGAAGATTCTTGGAGAGTTTAGAATCTAGCCCTTTCAGCACAAGGACACCTTCTTCATTTAGCTGAATGTAAAATAAAAATTAAACCAGGCATATACTAGCTACCAGCATTAGAATAACTGAAAGAAAAGCTTGAGGTTAGCTAAGAACAAAAAGATAAAACCATGATTTTTGGACTGTAGGTATTTAAGAAGAGCTCAAAAGTATGGATAATGTAATGTATATTTTTCGTGTGCTAGATTTTCATCGATTGTGCTGCCTTACAAATTGCTGGAAACTTCATCTGAGACATTCAAGGTATATGCGACAGGTTCATACATTTCTCATTACATTGAAAGAACAACAGCGTTCATCTACAGTGCAACAACTAGAGCATGGTAGGAGCAGCACACAAAAAAATTACTGATGAAAAAACATAAAACTTATCCTCTTCGTTCTTACTTGTTTGAAAAATCTGGCTCGAATCCAAAGTGGAGGGATGTTCTGTGGAATACGGTTTTCAATTGTCTGCCTCGACATAAGATGTGTAGAGGGCAGAGAAGACACAACTCTTACATCAGCTTGTAGAGTCCTCCTGAAGTGCTCAACATCAAATACATCCGCAAATTCACTGAAATTCCATGAAAAAAAAGGCAGATGAATTCAGAAAACCCCCTAACTTGTTCATGAACAGATATTGGCCCCTAACCACAAATGCAAATAAGTTAGCAAATAACAGCCCCTGTGATTACTTAGGAACAAAGTTAACAGATAACCTTGACAAATACCTAAATAGTACTAATTTAATTTAGCAGAATTATGATCAGAATCATCACCTGTCATCTCCCCAGATCCTATTGACCTGCAAAACTGGCACAACCAGGGCAGCTTCCAGAATCCGAGCGATGATAACGGCATCAATTATCTGGTTCCGCTGCTGATTCAAGCCCCCAGAAGCCACCACCACCAAGAACTTCTTATTCTCCTTGGAAATCCTTGCCGACTTCTTCCGGTACTCGATACTGAAATCCAAACACGGCCTGTACCCTTGTCCGTCGGGCTGCCGCCAGAATTCCTTCTCCTCCTCCGTCAGATTCTCGGAGACCTCATGGATCGGCAGCGGCACCATTTCGCTCTCCGCCAGTCTTGGCCTACCGTCGCCGGCTGAACTGATGACGGAAGACAAGAGAACTCGAGATGGGTATGGATAGGACGAAGAAGGCGAGATTAGAGAACAGGAGAGAGAGTCTCTTGAAGTGGGTATGGCTTTGATGATGAGAATACCCAGAAAAGAGATGGAAAACATCAGAGAAAGGAACAAAATGGGGATGAGTGGTGCGAAAGAAAGGGTTTGTGGTTTTCTTGAGGATTTCTTGGGGGAGAGGAGGAGAGAAGTGAAGGGAGATGGTGATAGAAAGTTAAGCAACGGCGATGAAGCTATTGTGGTGAAGACCAAGGGGTTCTTGATGTTCCTTCCTCTCGCCATTGAAGCTCCCTGGGTTTTCTCAGAAGAAAGAAGTTGCTCTCAAAATGGCCGCCTTGATATATTCCCTGCAATCCAGTCGTGGGGAGAAGCAATTTGATGAAGAAACAGTTAAAGTGAGTCGTTAAGTTTTCCCGGCAAAATGCTAGAGATGCTCAAAAATACCGAAACTACCCTCAGCAAACAGGCTATTCGTCTCTATCCTATAAGAAACGGCGTTTTAGCCCTTTTGCCCCCTGAACTTAAGCAACTCGGACCCTTTGCCCCCTGGGATGCGACTCAGGCCTGCTCACCCCCTGAACTTTTGAATTTGGGACCTTTCACCCCTTCACCCATTAAAGTCAGTCAGCTGCCGTCACATATACGTTAGTTTGAACGAAATGAGTTGTAAGGAGGAAAATGAAATGAAAATAGAAGAAAGAGAACAAACTGAGCATTCTCCCAATTAAATCAATATTGACGAATATAAGTTGGCGCGAAATGGGAGAGTTTTGGCGGCAGTGCAGCGTGGTTGATTGGAAAAAAAAAACAGAGAGAATTGGGGACCATTGCCGCGTGACAAAAGGTTTTGGTGGGATAAATGCTTTGGATTCAATGATTGTCTGAAAGATTGTTGGTTCTTGAGTGGTTTTCGTTGCCATCACTTGTTCAAAAGCATAAAGGTAAGTTTTGTTTTGTATCAGGTTTTGTTTCGTAAATGAAAGGTGTTTGAATGCGTTTTAATTTCTTAAATATTTCGTATATGATTTCGTAAATATTTCGTAAATATTTCTTAAGCTTCCAGTTGAACTTTTGGGCATTTTAGTATACATATCCTTGGCGACATTACATTGGGTTGTGGGGTTGTGCTTTTGAATAGAGTAAACAAAGTATTAAAATTTAATTGTCCATTTGTTTAGATACCATATACAGTAGACATTAGTATAATATATGAGTTGTTATTTTTTTGTTTTACAGATGGTGAAGTTCAAAGTGAAGTTGTACTATGGTGGAGTATTGTTATGGGATCAAAATGTTAGATATATAGATTATTTGGAATGTGAAATGGAATTAGAAAGTGATGACATTACTTGCTGGTGCTTTATGGATATGCTAAAAGAAATAGGATATGATGGTAAAGATATTAAAGCCATTCACTATCGGGTACCGAAGAAATCTTTGAATGAAGGTTTGAGGGCATTATATAATGATGCCACTGTAATGGATATGGTGGGTTGTGCATTAAATGTCGGGGAAGTTGAAATTTATGTGGAGCACACTATGCATGGAATAAATAAAAAGATGTACTCACATAACAAAGTAAAGGGTAATTGTCCATTTGAGGCTGAAAACACTAATTTTTTTAAGGAGGTTGGTGAACAATATAATGAGAAAGTGAACAAATGGTTAGAAGGACAATGGGAGGGTGAGGGAGAGAGTGTGCCTGAGGTTCATTATCATGAGGAAGAAATAGAAAATAGTGAAGGTGGGGAGGACGGTGACAGTGATGATGAGGGGGAGGATCAAAATGATGCATTAAGAGAAGAATTGAACCAATTTGATGAAATAATAGGAGGAGTGGCTGATGAAGAGGTCTTAGATGGAATAAATAAGGTGAAGAGGCACTATAGTGGTGTTTGTTTGGATGATCCTACTGTAGCCGAATTATGGCCAAAATTTTGTTTTACACAGCCAGCAACAGTAACAGAGGAGAATGTCAACAGTGAGGGTGAGACGTCAAACAAATCAAATGAGTTGGATAATTCTGACCTTGGCAGTTTCATGTCAGAAACCGAGGAAGATAGCGAGCTTGTTGTGGGAAGAAGGAAGAATCATTTTCAGAGGTATGATCCAAATGAACGTACTGTAAACTTCTTCATTGGATTGAGCTTCACTAATCACCAAGAGTTTAAAGAAGCCTTATTAAAGTATTGTGTCGTTGAGAAGAGAGATTATGATTATGTTAAGAATGAGCCTTCTTGGATTAGGGTGAAATGTAAGGCTGCAGGGTGTCCGTGGCTAATTTATGCATCACGAGAGAAATTTCAAGGGAAGATATATTTTATGGTGAAAACATATAAGAAGAAGCATAGGTGCAACAAAGTGCATTACATTTCAAAATTACAGCACCATGGATAGTCAAAAATTTTGAAGTCTTTATGGCCAAACATCTCGAAATGAAGAAAAGTTTTCTACAGGAAACTATCTGGCAGGTCTTGGGGGTGAAAGTTTCATTGAACATTTGCAAGAAGGCTAAGGCAAGGGTTAGGAAGAAGTTGGAGAGGGATGTTGATTATGAATATTCAAAATTAGGTGATTATGCAAAAGCTTTAGTTAATTCAAATCCAGAAAATAGTGTCGACATTGAAGTTGATCACAGGGGTCCTGGAATTCCACCTTATTTCAAGAGGTTTTATGTTTGCTTTGGTGCATTGAAAAAAGGATTCTTAGAAGGTTGTAGAAAATTTTTGGGGCTTGATGGTTGTTTTTTAAAAGGAGTTGTTAAGGGACAAATTTTGACAGCAGTGGGGAAGGATGCAAACAATCAAATGTTTCCATTGGCATGGGCAGTTGTCGAGGGAGAGAGTACCTCGTTATGGACTTGGTTTTTAGAGCATTTACGAGTGGATATTGAAACTATAGATGGATCCTATTGGACATTTATGTCTGATCAACAAAAGGTAATAATGATTCTAAGATTTATGTTGATATTGCAATATTTTTTTTTTCATACCTTATCATCTGACTGAAATGGCCGTTTTTTGTCTGAAAATTTGTAGGGACTTTTAAATGCTGTTAAAGAGACATTTCCAAGAGCTGAACACAGGTTATGTGCCAGACACATTTACGCTAATTGGTATCCAAAATTTCGAGGTGAGGAACTTAAGCTTGCTTTTTATGCTGTTGCAAAGTCTCCAAATGAGCCAAGTTTGAAAAAGAAGCTAGATGAGATTGAACGAATAAAGTCTGGCGCCAAGGAAGCCATACTACGTGTTGATCCCAAATTATGGTGTAGGGCATATTTTTCATACATGGCCCAATGTGATGCTGTGGATAATAACACTTGTGAGGCATTTAATTTTATTTTGATCTCTGCCCGGAGCAAACCCATTATTTCTATGTTAGAAGAAATGAGGGCATATGTGTTTGAGAGAAACATGAAAAGAAGGATGTTTGCAAGCAGGTGGAGGGAAGAGTATGGTCACTTGATCATGAAGGAGTTGCATGAAAAAATTAGAGATAGTTTCCCGTGGAAGGTGATGTGTAATGGAGATGACGGATATGAGGTGAGCCTTGGAAGATCTCAATATGCTGTCAACCTAAGATTGAGGACCTGCAACTGCAGAAGTTGGGACATTAGTGGTGTACCTTGTGTGCATGCTATTGCTGTAATTCGAGAGAAGAATGAGGATCCTAAGAAGTGGATTAATAATTGCTACACGAAAGAGATGTTTTTAAAAGCCTACTAGTTCTCGCTTGAACCGATTCCAGGTGAAGACTTTTGGGAACAGAGCAGCTTAGGCATTCTTCTACCTCCAATATGGTCTAAGTCAAAGCCTGGGAGGCCTCGTAAAGAAAGAATAAAAGCTAGGAATGAACCTAAGAAGGGGAAGTGCAAGCTTTCAAGGCATGGAAGGGAAATTCACTGTAGGACATGTGAAAATGTAGGTCATAACAAGAGGTCTTGTGGAAGAGAATGTGGCTTTCCTCATTGTAACAGTCAACAAACTGTACAAGTATGTGCATTTGAATTTTGGACTTAAGGTTTTTTATGTTATCTCGGGTTCTAACACTTCAACCTTTTTTCCATTTATTAAAGAGATGTTTTTTTCTATGGCATTAATCCTCTCATTTTTTCTGTTTCATTGTTGACCTTCTACAGGCATCTTCAGGATCCCAAGTAGAAAGGCCAAGTACCCAACCTGCTAATCTAACAAGGGGAAAAAGAAAAATGGTAGAGAGAGCAGACCAAGCTTTTAGTCAGCCAAATGTAAGTATGTGCATATTAATTCATACTCTGCGCATTTCTAGAGAAATGGAGCTCTGGGTTTCCTGCTAAGAATTTCTGTAATATTGGCTGTAGTCAAATTTCTGTAATTGTTGCTGCAGAAAAACTGGGTTTTCTGCTAAGAATTTCTGTAATATTGGCTGTAGTCAAATTTCTGTAATTGTTGCTGCAGAAAAATTTTTATCCTGAATTATGGAAGTAGTCACCTGGGAGTAGAAATAGAATTATGTAGCAAAACTCAAGTAAGTTCCTGGTAAAGGGTATTCTGAAACCAACTTCTCAGTCAGTGGAAAACTCCTATTAGGATTCAAAGTTACTTCTATGGAAACACTCAAACGTCAGCTTTGTTACTTGCATTTTAATTAGTTCAAGTGCACATTGAAACCAGTGAAATTAGTAGACCTATGGGGTGCTAGACGTATACTGCGAATGTGCTAAAGTGTTGGATGGAGATAGATTTAGCTGCTAAGGTAGTATAGTTCCACTTAGGGTCAGTGAGGCAGACAGAAGAGAACAAACAAGTTAGCTTGAAAGAGATGGGGGAATACCAACTGGAGCATGAAAGGCAGCAGCTACAACAGCTGCTGCTCCACAAGTGATGAGGTCTTGCCTGTCCTGGTCATTTTTAAGGTACCTCAGCCATCTCCACAAAAGATTCTTCCTGGAAACCACCTGACCAGGTAAAAAGGTAAAGTACCTGTACAAACCATAGGCCTCTCTTTCCCCACCACAAAACCTGCAGCTACGCCAGATGGAGCCAAATACCTTTACAAAAAGAGTTACTCTGGAGTTGTGTGTATTGGGCCATTCTTGGTCTTTTGGCCAGCAAACTCTTTGTACTTTCCCTGTGTTCCTAGTGATTATCTTGACCTATGCATAATTTAGCTCTAGCTTTACCTAACCAAGCTCTTTATATAGTGGTAACACTGCATATGTTATGTTTGTTATAAGCAACACTGCATATGCAGTTGTGTGATAATTAGTGTTTGCTTTTTATGCAGCTTGGCCGAACTTTGTAACTCATTTGAAGGGAAGATGCCTGGAAATGAACATGGCAACATGGCAAGATGGCTACTAGATTGTCCATTTTTTGAAGAACTGATAATAGTTATCTCTTTTTTGCATCAAGTGTTTGATACACTTTTTTTTGTTCGGACAACTATCTCAACAGCCATGTGAATGATGAAGGATTTGAGTAAAAGTGATAAAATTCCTATATCTAGTATGTGCATAGCTGTTCCTTCATATATGCCAGGTAGACATATAAATATGCTAACTCTGTAAGGGAGGAACATCAATAAATGCAAATTCAACTTCATTCCATTAACCAAAAAGGTAACATCTTACATAGTTCAAACTTGGCCAACTACCAATACATTTTTAACAGAACAACATAGTTGGCCAAGTACCAATACATCTTTCAGATAATATCATAGCTTCCTAAATACATGTTTCCCATAACTCTGAAACAACTAATACAATAAACATAATCCAAACAACTGTCCAAGTACATTTAACATATCTCCTAATGCTGCTCAAACCACTGTGCAATGCGGAAATATCAGCAGCCATCCGAGTTATTGCTGAATTTTCAGCTTCATTTGTTGTAGCTGCTGCTCCTCGTGCCTCTTTCAACTCCAACTCTAACTTAGCTGCTTTGTGTTCCAATTCTTGGGCCTTAGTATATTGTTCAAAAATTGTAGCCTTTGCTTGATTGGGAAATGGGTCATCAATCCACTCCCAAAAGTCACACTTCCTGTCCTGTGAACAAAAATGTCTTCCTCAAATATTTATTGCAGAAAATCATATACAAATGAAATAACTGCAATCAGAACAGATTGCATAGACTATAGTAAGCATATCATATAGCTGTCCATCTGTTTATGACTCACACCTCCACATTTACTGCTTGTAATCATATACATATGATTGAACTGATATATGAAGATATCATATATGTATTATTGAAAAAAAAAAACTGGAACAAATGTCACCAACACCAGCACCAGCACACGTTTCTAAAACCTTTCTTTTACAGCTCCCATATGTCACCAACACCAGCACTAGTACAAGGGAATCAAATATTCTAAGGCAAATGGTCACAGGAGTAAGCAGTAGTATCAGTGCAGCCTAACAGGATAGTCTAACACCTAATTCTTTTACCATCTAGGGTCAGGTCATCTGATAAGAGCATACCAAGTTTCACAAACTGGAACTCACAAACTGACCCTGTTATCTGATAAGAGCATAAATAACAATACTAACAGGCTCTTTCATGAAACCTTAACAAGTTTTATTTTGCAGTAATGAATGGCAGGAACCAAAGGCTATTCTCCAACAAACCTGCTGCGACCTACTAATAACCATAGATATGAACAACTGACCTATATCTCTATCAAGCATTGCATTCTCTATCAACTAATTTCATTTTACACAACAATCGAACCACATTGCATTCTCTATCAACCATTTCAATCATGCTCTGTTCGAATTACAAGTTACATTAACAATATTTAACAAACTTCTAGGTTTTCCCAAATCCTTAAGAAATTTTGGGAAAAACGGACACATTCAAGCAACAGAACTTTAGATAAACTTTTCCCCTCCAACAATTCAAGCATTGCATTCTTCATCAACTAATTTTATTTCACACAACAATCGAACCACATTGTATTCTCTATCAACCATTTCAGTCATGCTCTGTTCGTATTACAAGTTACATTAACAAGATTAACCAAACTTCTAGGTTTTGCCAAATCCTTAAGAAATTTTGGGGAAAACGGACACATTCAAGCAACAGAACTTTAGCTAAACTTTTGCCCTCCAACGATCATTTCCCTCTTCAATTTTTACACGACACAAGTCCAAATCGTAATCACTTACCTCATCAGTGTAATTCCGGCAACCGTAAAACCTTCGCCCCATGTTCTGGCCTTTCTTCGTCGTCCAACTTCCGGCCATCAAATTACACCGGCAAAGAGGTCGGTCTCCGTCGCGATTCCTCGT
Organism: Aquilaria sinensis; assembly: GCA_005392925.1. Taxonomy (NCBI): domain Eukaryota; kingdom Viridiplantae; phylum Streptophyta; class Magnoliopsida; order Malvales; family Thymelaeaceae; genus Aquilaria; species Aquilaria sinensis. The sequence goes on along the minus strand of SMDT01001941.1, from coordinate 46,634 downwards.
ACTCCCAATGGATCTTGACGCACCCGTCGAGGCAGAGCTCATCGTCGAACCAGGTTCTGCTTTTTTTCGTGCTCTGTTCCGTTTCGTTCTTCGCAGATTTAACTCGTTCAGCTTCGTTTAGTGGCCAATTGTTTACTTAGTCCTTGTCTTTTTTTATTTCTTTGTGTTTTCGTCCTCAAAAAATTAAAACAACCACTTTCGTCAGAAAGCGACGTATATGTGACGGCAGCTAACTGACTTTAATGGGTGAAGGGGTGAAAGGTCCCAAATTCAAAAGTTCAGGGGGTGAGCAGGCCCGAGTAGCATCTCAGGGGGCAAAGGGTCCGAGTTGCTTAAGTTCAGGGGGCAAAAGGGCTAAAACGCCTATAAGAAACGGTTCTCTCAGTCTCAGATATTTCTCTCTTCTCCTCTCGGCCAGCCGAACTTGAGTTTTATTTTCCGTTCGGTTCTAGAGAAAAGGTAAGCTAGTTTACTCTAGGAAGGTAAGGTCGGCTTCACCAGTCCTGGCTTTGATTCAGACTTCCAAGCCCCATCTGACCTGATCATCAACTGATATTGGATGAAGCTATTGTGGTGAAGGCCAAGGGGTTCTTGATGTTCCTTCCTCTCGCCATTGAAGCTCCCTGGGTTTTCTCAGAAGAAAGAAGTTGCTCTAAAAATGGCCGCCTTGATATGTTCCCTGCAATCCAGTCGTGGGGAGAAGCAATTTGATGAAGAAACAGTTAAAGTGAGTCGTTAAGTTTTCCCGGCAAAATGCTAGAGATGCTCTAAAATACCGAAACTACCCTCAGCAAGCAGGCTATTCGTCTCTATCCTATAAGAAACGGTTCTCTGTCTCAGATATTTCTCTCGTCTCTTCTCCTCTCGGCCGGCCGAACTCGAGTTTTATTTTCCGTTCGGTTCTAGAGAAAAGGTAAGCTAGTTTACTCTAGGAAGGTAAGGCCGGCTTCACCAGTCCTGGCTTTGATTCAGACTTCCAAGCCCCATCTGACCTGATCATCAACTGATATTGGATAACCTCGTTTGCTTTTTGAATGTGACACCCTTTGCCTCAATTCTCTTTGGAACCCTAACAAAGCTGATCATTTCTAGCAGTTATCATCGATCGGCCTAATCCAGGCTGATCACAGAAGCACCAGTGACAATGAGGGAACTACATGCCATCACAAAACTAAAACGGAGTGGCCTCCGGCCACCATTGAGCCACCAGCGTTATCCGTGCACGCCAATCCATTCCCATTAGAGCAGTTAAAATAAATAAACGTTACAGGGGCAGTGACCCTCCCAAACAAAAAACAGGTGCTTTAAGATTACCAACGGTAGTATCAGCGATTCAGCATATCCATCTTATGATGACAACACTATCGTCTAATATAAGGAGAAGCTAGTATTTCTCCAGTGTCAGACATTGGGGTAAACCGCCGACGAAAATTACCCGTAAATCAGGGCATTTCAGTGTGAGTGAAATACATTTGCAGAAGACCAAAAAAATGGAGATGTCAAAATATGATCCTCAAGTGAAAAAAAAGAGGAGTAATGTTCATAATGGCGAGGGCAGCCTCTGAAACTCATGTTACAGCAAATTCTTGGTGATTCATGAAAGTGCTTTTTGCACCTCAGCGGAAACCTGTTGAGGGGGTTTCTCCGCGTGGATTTGCGCAACTACTCCTTTCTTGGAATAATAATCAATCACCTGATTCAAAGTGTGAAATTACCAAATAACATCAGAGAGCCAGCAGAAAACGGTTTTACCAAGACGAAATACCACTTCATCAAAAGATTCTTTTTCAAACGAACTAAAGGTGCAACAAGATACACAAGCAAAATGCCACCACTATCATCATATCCAACTTAATCCAAACTACATTGGGGTCGGTGGCAGGAAGTTCATAATGCCACTTAACTGTAAGTTCTCATTGACACCACAAATTCATGCAAAACAAAGAAGCAAAAGTCTGTAGGACTACAAGCATGCTTTCTTAGATGTTGACCACTATCCCTCACCCTACTAATGTTGTCAACAGTCTTAAACACGCTTCGTTCTATTCAACCTACCAGGCAAAGGGAGGAGACAAATGGCAAGCAGCCTTGTGTTTATGTAGGCATTCGCTCTATTTGACCATACAGAAACATAACATGCAAATCAAATGTCACCATCCCATCACAACAGAATAGTATATGAACCCGTGTTTAGTAACTGCATTGGGTACTAGTTCATACATCACCCTGTACCCAATGTTAAAAAGAAAGCCTACAGAAACACTCACATGAAAGGAAATTAAACTTAAGGGACACGTTTCCTCAAGGAAGAATTTCCCAATGTCAAAAGAGGGGGGAATTCTTTTCCTTTTTGAAATAATTTCTCATGAAATCAAGAGGGCATGTGAAGTTCTGTAAGATACGATAGAGGTCATTCTATTCTAAAAAGGTGCAAAAGCCAGGAGAACAACATGTCAAAGAATTTTTAGGAAACAGACAACATACAGGTTCAGTCTGCTTGTGAAAGCCCTCCAGCCTTGACTTAAGGACAGCGGCAGTGTCATCTTTGCGCTGAATTAAAGGCTCTCCAGTTACCTACATGAAGCAAAAGGATCAAGATAGATTACTGATTTTGAGTCATACAGAATAATTGGCCATTTTTTAAGAGTTGAGAAGGAATACATGTTTCCTAAAGAACTTCAAACATCAATCATGAACTTCCAATATCAGTTAAGGTCACTGTCAGAAAACAACAAATTCATAGAATTTAATGTATTATGCTCCCTGACTGTCCACATACAGTTGTCAAGCAATTCAAGTTTATCAGATTGAGGAGCAAACATGACATGGTATATTAGCAGCTGACAAGTATAGAACATCATGAGCCTTGTTTGCTTCTTAGAAAATGAAATACAAACATAGTATACATATTCTAGCCTTTTTCCTTTAAAAAAATCATAAACTTCCTTCCCAACAAGGAAATGGTTAAAGTACTAAACAAAAAAAAATTGGCTTACATCATCCTTTCCAGGGACCTTTGGAGGAGCAAATTTATTATGGTAGCTCCTACCACTGGCAGGGTGAATCCAGCGCCCAGTAATCCTCTCCTCCAATATTGCATCATCAATGGCAAAATTGAGCACCTTATCAATTTTTGTTCCCCGTTTTTCAAGCATCTCATCAAGCTGCAGAAAGAAGAATGAGAAACACATTAAAACCTAAGTTTGAGGCGTTCAAAATTCAATTGCTGGAGAACATGAACGACAGAGGCAATAACAAGATTTCATATAAAGCAACACCTTTTGTGCTTGGACCACAGTCCTTGGAAACCCATCAAGAATAAAACCCTTCTGACAGGAAGGCTTCCTTATCGCTTCATCAATGATGCCCACGACCAGATCATCAGAAACAAGCTCTCCCTGAGAGAGAAATCAAAACACTCATCAACAACTTAGCAAGAAGACTGCACAATCACCAAAAAGTTAAACAAGCAAATTATACCTTATCCATAGCTTCCTTGGCCTTGATTCCAAGAGGGGTTTTAGCTGTGACAGCAGCTCTCAGCATATCACCGGTAGCCAAGTGACACAAACAGTACTCATCCTTGATAAGCGGTGATTGAGTACCTTTGCCAGATCCCGGTGGACCTTTAACCATAGAACTCCACAATCAGAAAGGTCCAATCCTCTCAAATGCACACAACAAATATGCTCTGATTTTTTAGGCATCCAACATGACAACATTCAAAAACCTAAGTGACCTAAGCAGATCTGAAACTGGCGTTCAACATACAATTTCGTGTCACAAATCAATTTAAAAAACCCCAATTACGAATACGAGGCCCCAAAGCCGTAGCATTGCCGGAGTGTTCATCAACACCAAACCAAAATTTCAAACTTTTTTACACGCAACTCGCAATTCTGTTTATTTTATATGTCTACACATAAATAGTGCCGCAAGATTTGGCCTCAATTTCTCCAGTTAGGAACTAAAAAATTTGAGTATCATAACCCTCGGATCTGAAGTTCAGGTATACATATAAGCGAAAGTTGCAAAATTTTTGAGAGAAAATTCTGAAAACTGGGAAAACAGAGGCATACATAGACAAAAATAAAGGGAAGTCAAATACCTACGAGGATGAGGCGCTTGTCGGGTTTCTGGGAGCACTTCATGCGGCGGAGGAGCTCAGTCATCAGAGCCTCCGACTGCACATCTTCCAAGTTGACCGAACTAGTGGCCATTTTGCAAGAGACCAGAACCAGACCAGTTTTCTTTTTCTACACCCAGAGCAGAGATGGTAGGTGAAGGGGCTATGCTGCTTCGGGTTCTGCGCTCTGTTCCGACTTTGGAGCCAGCAAAGCCTGCTCCAAGTTAGAATTGTGAATTCTCTCACTACGTCACCTGGAATGACTATAATACCCCTAAACCCATTTTTGTCTTTACGGCGATCATCTTTACAAGTCTACACAGGTCCGGCAGCGGCAAAGGGCCATCTTGTTCAAGGATCGAATCCCCCCCCTTCCATCCCGCTTAAATATTCCTGCACTTCATAAGTTTGACATTTTCTTACTATGAGTCTAACTCTATATCTTGTATCACAGATTATGTGCACAAAAAAAAACAAGAAGCAGTTTACACGTGAAATATTAAATATTACTTCTGTCACATATTCTTAAAATATTTCACTTTTCTACCTTAAATTTAATTTAAATTTATTTATATTATCATTATTTTCTATAATTAATTTAATTTCAATCAAAGTTGAGCAACTGCCCATCTTTTTCCTCGTGTTTGAGTTTAAAAATAAATATTATACAAACACTTTGATTTCTACTTAACTATTAACAAGGAAAAAAGTACAATAGTTATAAGTTTTATTGAAATATTTATGATTTTTTCTTTTAAATACTAAAATATTTAAAAACTATAATGGTTTCTAAAAATAAATTAATAAATTAATAAATATATAAATATAAAATTACAATATAATAACTAATAATCTATTAATTCGAACAAGAGGAAGTTAATAGTTCCTATAACAGGTTTTTAAAAAAGTGAGGAGGAAAAGGAAGAAACAACAAATTTCAAAAATAAAAAGGTTTTCTTAATTAGAGATAAATAAAAAATTAAAATGTAAAAACAAAAAATAAGTGCAAATAATGAAGTTTAGGTAAAAATTGAACCATAAGGAAAGGCATTGGCATTGGAAATATATATATATATATATATATATATATATTATATATATATATATATATATTATGTCATTTGAAAAATTCAACTTATATGTTAAAGAGAAATCTTAAACAATAATTAAAAGCTAAGGCCTCCTAATTCATTGGTTTTTAATCTCCAAAATAAATTTCATAGAATAACCGTAAGTTTATTGAAATTTTAGGGGTTTTTAGGTTTCTAAAACAACAGTAGGATAAATATAATTTTGGCCAAACCTCAAAAGGTATTTTTCAATTCTTTGTTTTTTTAATTTTTTAGAAAAGGATATTGTTGGTTTAATAGTTTGTTTCTAAGCATTTTTATATTTTTTTTAACACTAAACACTTTTTGTATTTTTATCAAAATACTCGGTAACACAAACATTTATTTCGCTTATAGGATGTCCTGCCTTTGTAATGAGAAGCATGCAGAGAGAATAAGCCTAGGAGATAAGGGAAGCAGCAAATTCATGAAAGACATGCTCCCATGTACAACAACAACCGAGCAACGATAACAGTTTTCATTTTTCAAATTCTAACACAATATAAAACCGGTATGAGAAGTTACGTAATTTCAATCCAGCTTGACACTTAAAATCTTGTTAAAAATAATATTTATATTTGTAGGACTTCTTTGAGGGTAGGGTGGGATTACTCGAGCAAATTCAGAATACAAATTTTAGTAGAAACTCTAATAAACAGACGATAGTCAACGATTTTAAAGTGGGTGGCAAAATTCACATCAATCTTTTTGGACAGAAGAATACCACTACAAAGGCTTGAATTGCAGGTAAACTTAAGCTAATCATTCATTATCTCTCGACTTCTTCTTCTTCTTTTTAGCTTCACCCGTGGCCTGCACTTCCTCTCCTTCATCCTTGCTCTTCTTCTTCTTCTTCATGGCTATTCCATCTTGCTCAGCATCAATCCCATTGATATGGTTAGCCTTTTCCTCGGCTTCATTCTGCTCTGCCTTTCGCTTCTCTTTCTTTTTCTTCTTCTTTTCGGATTTGGTATCCTCAGCAGTATCGCCATGTGCACCAGCATCAGACTTATCCTCCTCCATAGCTTCAACACTATCGGCGGCAGCTGCTTTTGATTTCTTCTTCTTGCTTTTCTCCACTGAAGCTTCGGTAGTTTGTGCTTCCTCCATTTTTGCATCTGCATTTCCAGAATTTCAGGTATCAACAAACAACTTGCCAATGGAAGTGACAAATGCCATAAGGATCCCCAGAGGTGTTCCATTTGTATATCCAACATGATGTCCACCAAATCTGAAAGGGTACAGGAAAACCTAAAGGCATGCTCCCGCAGTTCATATACCTTCACCCTTAGTACTCTCAATTGCAGCTTTCATCACATCAATGTTTTTGCGAGGTGCAACTCCCTTGTCATAAAAATCAAGTCGCTCCTCAACTTGTTCGTGAAGTTTCTCCCCAAATGCAGTGGTACTGCCCTCTGAGATACAGAAGACAGGCAGAAATATTATTAAGGCATCATGACAAAGCAAGAGGAACAGAAAAAATAACATGGGGCAGTCTGAGCCTCTCATCTACCTGTGAAACAATCAATGCGGGATGCAATAGAACACTTATTTGCAAGATAACGTGCCATTCGGCCCTTGTTTTTAGCAGAGGCACGCCCAATAAAAGATGAATGGAAAATGAGACCATACTTTGGCGTGTTCCCTCGGGTTTTCAGTGCCCTGCAGAATGAGAGTAGCAGTCAAGCACAAAATAACAGCAGAAAAGTGCTAGAAACACCAGAGTATTTTGTTGAATGGCAATAAAAAAGGCAGTGAGATCCAACGTAAAATACATAATAATTTTCACAAAGAAGCCCAATCCTTGAAGAGGATAAAGAAGTCAATGGTCATATAAGAGGAATATAACACCTGAAAAGTGCTTTTTCTGCACCAAGAATCTGAAGGGTAGAAGATGGACACTTTGCCAAATTAGTGAGACTGCCTGCACGAGAGATTAATCGAGCGCCAACAACTTCACCAATCAAGGAGGCCAAGTTCGGGGCAATGTCATTCATCTTCATCACCAAATAATCATAAAGCTTCTTCCTATACTCAGAAAGGTCCATTACCCTCTGAGCAAATTGCTGAACATTTATTAAATCAATTGGAGACAAATCCTGACCTGTAGAATAGGAGAAACAAAGGATTGAATTGTAAATAAGGAGTTAGTAATAAGGTTCACAAGTAACACAGATACAAGAGATATACCCATTGATGCTTTGCCAGCTTCTACAACTTCTTTCGCCTTGTCTTCATCTCCAAGGATTTCAGTTAAGACTGGTATGTGGTCTTCAGACAATTTTGATTTATCTTCTATAAGTTTTGCAACTCTAGCATACAGGTAATTGTCGTTCACAATCTTCACTAGCTCAGGAAAATGCCAAGAGTACCACTCTCTGCATACACCAAATTAATAATGTCAGACCGAATCACATATGCATTACAATAGAATTAATGCATCTCAAAATGTGGTAGATCCAACCTCACTCTCATGGAGAAGGAGTTAATATCTTTGTCCAGAGTATCAAGAAGGAAAATCGCTTGAATAACCATATTGTCAACACGATTGACATTGAACTTGACCTTTGCCCTGCTGTAACTGTGGGCCAGACCAAGTTGAGCCTTTTCCAAGTCACCAGGCTACAAAATTGAAAGGGCAGAAACAAAATGCTCACAAATTGTAACAAAACAATTAAACCATTTCCAGTGAACGGGAAAAATAGAAAGCAACATCAATACCTTCAGTTCCCTCAAAAACCTATCAAAATGTAGGCGCACCCCACGAAGAAGCTCAAGGACAAACTCATTACTCTGGCATGGAATTTTGGTAGCTTCAAATATATGAGAACCTATCTTAGGCTCTGCCACACCTAAACTAAATTTGGGCTTCTTTCCTTTGACTTTTGGAAGATTCAGCTCCAAAAAGGCCCTCAACTCATCAGTCATAAGCCCTGTCGATCATTATCCATCATTACCAACAAAGGAAACACTAATTGTCCATCCCTCCCCGGAAAAAGATGAAAAAAAACAGACATTTAAAAAGTTTAGTGTCACAAAGGGAATGCAGCGAAATCCAACGGTAATATATTTCTTCAACATTACCCACAATATGTATGCGGCTGAGAAATCATTCCTATATCCATATCTGATGTTAAGGACACGAGTGGAAGGCCACACAGAAACAGTGTAAAAATGGCAGTGTCCTTAAATTCCGTGACAACAAGAGTTGTGGACATGTTTTTGGGGCGGAGGGAGAACTAGCTTAGCAGCACAGCAGAATACATTAATTTCAAGATTTCTGGCCACAGTCACAGACAGATTGTGCTCCGAAAGGAACAAAATAATGCGATCACATAAGTAGTATAGTACAAGCTGGACGCCGGCACCAGACTACGTTACTGTTCCGGTCTGTGAAATAATAGGACAAGTTGAACATGCAAAGGAAGCAACTCCTAGAATCAAGCTACAGGACAAGACCAAATGAGGAGAGATGACAAATTTAATCACCTTCAGAAACGGAGTTGCATTGGTTTAGAGCATCGAGGGCAGATTCAAAAGGTTGAAATGAAGCGAGCTGGACGACCTTGCCGAACCGGTTCAGGTCAGAAACGGAACTTCTAACTGCCTCCGCGTTCTGCCCGATTTCGTCGAGCCCATGAGCAAGGAACAAAGCGTAACCAGACGAAGATTCGTAGAGTAAGTAGAGAGCCATGGAAAAGGCTCAGGAGATGGAAGGCGCGACTATCAAGTCGAAAGTATCGTCCCCAAACTTCGGTTTAAGTAAGAAAGAGGGAATAGTTTGTACTAGGGTTTAAGGTTTTACGGTAAACTAGGTTAGCAGAGCTTGGGTTGGTTTAATTTTATGGTAGAGCCGAATCAACTCAAAGTAATATTGATTTTAAAATTTTTTTACCAAATTCAAGAATTGAGAATTGAACATAACCAGAATCATGGTTCTGAGTTTTTTTGTTTTAAAATATTTGGTGACTATATTTTAGTATTTTTTATTTTTTTTATATTTTTAATAGTGAATTAATATTTAAAAAATTAATTTACATTTATAGTAGGAAAATCTATTTACAAAGAAGAAAAATTAATAATTAAAATTTTTTATTATCTATAAAAAAATATTAGAGAGATCAAAATTACAGAAATATCACTATCATATGATTTAAATTAAAATTTTACAAGTTGTTGGTAGTGTAAATGAAATTAGGGGTAAAATATTTGTTTTTTTTAAATAATAGTAGCATAATAGAGGTTAGAACAGACTACGGGGAGTCATTGCAAGTTTCCCACGGTCAAAACCGGGTCCGGGAAAGAAGATAATGCAGCGCCGCCTGTTTCTGTATGTACGTGGCTGTGCCCATTAAAGTAATGCCAGATAAGAATAGGATAAACATCCGATCCCGGTGGACCCAGGGCCACGTCAAATCAGCACCAATAATTCAGTCCACGTGTCTATAACGGCACGATCACTTTCAGAAACTATACACTCGGCTGCACCAGAACTATTTTGTCTTCATATTTAGCACTCGTGTACTTATTGGAGTCGATTGTGTCCAAAAGGTTCCTTCTTCTTCTTCTTGTCAGCACTTCGAATTGTTGGGAGATCGAAGTGAAGAGGGGTTGTAAGGATGGGGAGCGTAGTTCATCTGCAGAGAGAGAACAGCTTGCAGGACAGTCCGAGGAGTCCAGAGGCGGAGGTGGGGTTGCGGGTGGAGGATCTGTGGGATGTGCTAGAGCCACAGCTCACTCCTACCGAGAAGCTCAACGCCTGCTTCGAAAGCATCCCTGTCTCTTCCTTCCCTGCTGCTCCTTCTCAAGGTGACTATTTCGCTTCCTGCTTCAGAATCGGTTCTTTCTACCATATTCTGGTGATTCCGTTGTCTGGTCAACGACGGTTGATGATCAAGATTTCCCACGATCACTGATCGCGAATTTGTGATTCCACCCACAAAATAGATTGTTAAGTATTTGTAATTAGCCGTTGAAAGTTCCTTCCTTTTTCCTCTGTGTGGAAAAGAAAAGATTGGGCTAAGCCTCGCTATGGAAGGGATTGTTAAACAACAGTTACGTTGATGTCAGCATTCCTCCTTTTTTTTTTTTTCTCCTTTGAGATGCTCTATTTTGGATTGCGAGATTCCAGGGTATACTTCCACCTTCTCATGTTGCGTTGGTGGCAAGAGGGTTTGCACTTAGCATAACATAAGTATGAGTAGGTGGTGCAGAAGATTAAGCAAACTTGTTGGTTATATTTCTTTACTAGCTTTTGAGTATGTACATGATTTTCTCCTGAGAAAGCTAATTTTTAATGGATTGACATTGCGTATCCAGTGATTGAGATCAAATCAGATGCCAGTCTAGAGGAGGCTGTTCAGGTTCTAGCACAGAACAAGATTTTTAGCGCTCCTGTTGTTGATGTAGATGCACCGGAGGATGCCAGTTGGATGGACAGATACATTGGCATTGTTGAGTTTGCAGGAATTGCTGTATGGATTCTCCAGCAGGTGAGGACAAGTCCATGACAGCCCATTCCTTCCGAGTTAATATCTTGTTTGGTTCATTCAGTCCATGACAGACATTTGGTTCATTAGCAATCTTTCTCTCATCTCAGTCCTTTTAAGCTGGAATGTAACAGAGTTTAATGATTTTCTTGACAGTCGGAACCTCCATCTCCTAGGGGTCAAACGTCTACATTTTCAGCCAATGGGATGGCTAATGCTGCAGGATTTGGAAATCTAGGCCCTGAACCTGCTTCAGTGACTTCTGGAGACTTTTTTGAGACACTGACTTCTTCAGAGTTTTATAAGAACACTAAGGTCTTCCTTAACACTTTACTGAGATTTATATGAGCTCATAAAATCCTGAACTATTTGAGTTTCCTGTTTTACATGGAATACCCACATTAAACTTCTGACAATGCAGGTCCGTGACATATCGGGGTCCTTCCGTTGGGCTCCATTCCTTGCATTGCAAAAGTCGAATTCCTTCCTGACCATGCTTCTACTACTCTCAAAGTACAAAATGAAGAGCATTCCTGTTGTTGATTTGGGGGAAGGAACAATAGATAACATCATAACACAGTCGGCTGTAATTCACATGTTGGCAGAATGTGCTGGGCTTCATTGGTTTGAAAGCTGGGGAACTAAGAAACTGTCTGAAATTGGTCTTCCAGTGATGTCATCTGATCAAGTTATATTGGTGAGCATCCTTTGTTACGCACTATTTGTTAGTCCTGTTTATGTATGAAGTGTTTCATTGAGACCTGTATTTTATTACTGTGTAAAATGAAGCAAGAGTTTATTTGGACATAGCTTACCTTTTATTCTTTATCCTGTTCTGCTCCGTATGTGAAAGCCATCTGTTTTACTTGATTCTTCACATTATTAGGTGCCAAAAGTTGTCCTGTTCATGAGGTGCTTCTATGTTTTACTTGAGGTTTCCAGACTAAACGGAACAAACAGCTATTAGTCAGTGCTTTGAAAACCAATTTTGGTTTGTTTGAGGAGCCCTGGATTCATCAAAGAAGAGATGATAAATGGCATAAATGGCATAATACAGTTTATGTCGTGTTTTCTGAATGTCTTTGCTTTGTTAATATGTGATGTAATTGAATTCTTTAGTAATGCAACATGATATTTGGTTGGTTCCTAAATAACTTTAAGCTTATTTTATTTTCTTGTGGTAGTTCATTATCATGCCATGGGGTAAGTCACAAGCTCATATGGATTGCTTGGTGATGGTTTAGTCAAATACTCTAATATTCTTGTAGCTAATTTTGCCCATCTTAATGGTTCCTTGTGAGTGGAATTGTTATCCTAAACTATAGGGGCAGGTGGGCTTGGTTGATTTTGGTTGGAGTGCAAAATATTGAAGCTTTATTTCAACCAAATAAACATATCCCATGTCACAGGCCATCTATTTGGCAATTACCGATCTATGGCATGAAAGATGCTACAATTTTTGGTTTGTTGCTCTGCTGCTGACAAGAATCTTTTAAGGGAAGATTTGACTTGTATTTGGAATGCTTGAGTTGATGATCTTCTTGTGTTTGCTTTTTTCGTTTTAGGTTCATGAGGATGAACCAGTTCTTCAGGCATTTAAGCTTATCAGGAAAAGGAGAATCGGAGGATTACCTGTGGTCGAACGTGGTAGTCGGAAAGCAGTGGGCAACATAAGCCTAAGAGATCTTCAGTTCCTTCTAACTGCTCCTGAGATCTATCACGACTACAGGTTTCTGGACATTCTTTTGATTCAAATTTCTTCATGAGTACATTAGAAAGCTTAAAAATCACCTCTAGATATTTTAACAAATATGTGCCAAATGATTGCTATAATTTACAGGTCAATCACAGCCAAGAACTTCCTAGTGGCAGTTAGGAAGTATTTGGAGAAAACTGACAAGATGTCACCGATGCTGAGCGGCATGATCACTTGCAAGAAAGACCACACAATCAAAGAGTTGATTCTGATGCTAGACTCGGAGAAGATCCACAGGATATATGTTGTCGATGATGAAGGGAACCTGGAAGGTGTAATAACCCTCAGAGACATCATATCGAAGTTGGTCCACGAGCCTCGTGGTTATTTTGGTGATTTTTTCGATGGAGTCATGCCTCTCCCAGAAAACAGCAGAGTATAAGAGCTTTCAAACGTTGCTCTTATGTCACGGTACTGACCCTTACCTTACCCCCAAGTGATTCCGCATTTCCCTCTTGAAGATGGACGCATAACAAGTTCTGACTGATCACCTTGTAAACTGGTTTCTCTCGGCTTGACAGGCCTGTACAGTTGGGTTGTTCCTTCTGGTAACTCCATTTTTGGCTCTCTGTAATGTGTAATAAAGAGTTGAACATTGATTCTGTCTGTTTGCTACCAAGAATGGCGTGTTCTGCATGGATTTATGTTCATAACCAACATGGATTCTGTTGTAGAATTTTGCGTTTTGTATCTTAAGGCTTTTGTTTAACTTGTGTGCAGCAAATGTGAGCTTTTGTATATGGTACCAGAATAAAATCAATTTCAGTTCGTGTTCGTGGAAAAAAAAAAAGAATTGTGCTTTAAGGGTTCTGTGGAGAGGGTTGGGTTCAGAAGATAGTCTCAGGAGTTGAAAGAAAAACATTTCTGCTGAAACTGAACGTAGCAATCAGATTTTCAAGAGCATCTAGGCTCGGATATATTCCAATCCATTGCCATGAAGTTCTGTTACCACCTACAGATGAACCTTGACTCAAAAGATTTTGAAATTTTTATTAAAATGTTAGTTTTCCAAATTCTAAAAACTCATAAGAGGATCAGTATGGAAATAAAAATGCGTTTTTTTTTTCCCTTTTTCAGCAGTTACTCAGTTCTAGAACTAAAAACTTACTAGTTCTTATCACTTTAGTATTGAGTTGTTCAAGCCTAATGTTTGAATTTACCGTCACAGTTGTCAGTTTACTCATAGATAGCGCAAGTCTCGACCTCCTTCTAGTTTCTAAATTGTTTTTGGTTCCTTCGGTTGTTTCGTCTTGTCTCTTCCAGATCATATGCTGCTGGCGCTTGTGAGCCTCAAGGCCTTACTGCGGGCAAAAACAAGGCCAAATGTCTTGCCAACTTCTCCGTCTTGTCTACACCACAAAACATGATTTCATCAAACTTGTCTCATCTTACCAACATTATGGAACACATGTTCTCCAGTTATTGGCTACTTGGTAGAGATTTCAACACCATGTGCATCATGTAAAACGAAAATCAGAGGTAGAAAACACATCAACCTCACCAATTATTCACAGCTGTTTAGAAGATCATCAGTTGAGTTGGCTAATAAAGATGAGATACTTCACTTTAAAATGCTTATGTTCGATTTCCTCGGCTAAGAGCCGCCTCTCATCGCCCAGATGATCTTTAAGTACATGTCCTAATTCTGTTACCAGCAACGTTAAAAACAGGTATATGAGACTGACTATTAGAACACTCCTATTGCTATCATCCTGCTGCCTGTACATACATTGAGAAACTGTAGACTGTCAATAAGTTTATAAAGCATGTACAATAAGTTACATGAAGTGCGGTACATTTAGCACGCAGAGTTCTACATTTATCACATTGAAACAACAAGGAGAAACTTTAGTGAGCATACAGGTATAAATGACTGTTCCTAGAACTTATCCCTGTGGTGATGGTGGATACCTGTTAGAGTCTGACATTCTATGAACTCTTTCGTCTTAACTGATGAATCATGACAGGTGATCCTTCAAACAAGTCCACTAAATATCCTTCTAAATCCTCCAATGTATATTTAATATACTTCTCAGGATGCCTTCTACCCTCTAGCTGATTGCCGAACCTTCCCAGGAAGGAGCGATAAGCTGGAAGCACTTTCTCTGATATAGATATTCGAAGTTCTTCACGAAGTTGAGGATCAGGAACCTTCCAGGCTGTCTGAATCCTGTATATTTCTTCAAAACAGGCATTGAAACTTTTAAATCTATCCTTCAAAGCCACCTTGGATGCATTGTTGGAGCTCCCACCAATTCCTTCATCTTTCAAACAGGATAGGGCCTTGCTCCAGGAAGCCCTGAGATAACTGGTAGCGTACTGGCGAACCTGGGTACGCCTCTTGCGAATCCAATCATCTCCCAAAAGCCTTCCCAGCTCAGAATCCTTCACCTTCAGTACTATATACAGAATATTGTTCATCAAAAAGACATACTGCAATCCACTATCCTCATAGATCTTCGATTTCTCCTCAAGATTCGACTCCAAAGTGGATATCAACAATGATAAGCGACTAGCAATGGGAGAAATACCCTCAAACTTTTCACCTTGGAGCCCATCAGCTTCATTGCCACCACCACCATCTAACAGGCAATTCAAAGTAGGACTATAATCTGCGAGCAGCCTAACATAATTCATCACATAACGAGTGAGAGGATGAATCTCCCCATTCTGCATTGGTTTCCTCGATGTTTCATTCTTCACAGCATTCTCAAACTCCACAAAGGTACCTTTTGCTGCCTCTCCTAATCCATCCAAAACAACCTTCGTCTCACTGCACACAAAGTCATCGCTAACCATTTCCTGCAATCTGAGCATTGCATCAGCCAGTGAATCATACATGTCCAGGATTCTAGACAGCTTCTCTGTCGACCTCTTCCCAATAGCCACAGCCTCTGCAAAATTCAGCAACCGCATCACACACCCTTTTGCAGTCTCATTGAAACAGACCTCCCTAACCGAATCTGACCCATCAAAGGTAAGATCACAAAGCCTCTTTTCCTCCCACAAGAGAACCCGGACAGTGATCGTCACTGCCTGAATCCACTTCTTCATCTTCTCATCCAAATCCCACCACTCCATCTTCTGCACTTCCTCAATACTCAATTTCTCAACCCCAAGTATCACCATACACTCTTCCAAAGCTTCACGCCTAACGATGCTATAAACCTGAACACACTCCTTCTCGTACCCAGACCGTATCATCCTATCAGCAATCAACTTCAGCTCTCCTATGGCACTAGGGTTTATCAAATCAACAAACACATCGTCTCCCAAGCGCTCATGGAAACAACCTCCTTCACAGTCGCGCTGGCTGTAACTCTCGAATTCCTCACTAATTTCCTCTTCATTAGCCGTGAAAGATGGCGAAACCCTACGAATCGAACCATACAACCTCTCTGCATCAAGCGGGACAGTGTTCCTAGTCAAAATAAGACGAAATTCGTCCTCTAACCTCGACATAGCCATCTGTAACGCCGCCTCCGCTCTGTCCAACATCTCTTCATCCGCCATAACCGATAAATCCTCCGTCAATTGCAAGAGTTCGTCCACCGCAGCCAAGTACTCAACGACCTCGCCGGGAGTCTCCTCCCAGGGAAGAGGGAGCCGGGAAATGTCGGAGCCGGGAGTGTCCCAGCGGAGAATCACCTTCTCCGCCGCCTCGAGACGAGCCGTCATAGTGGTGGACTCCTGGTGGATCAGGTCGGAGATGTTGGAGAGGCGATTATCGAAGCTAGAGAAGATCAACAACATGTCCTCCCGGACCTCCTTGGGCGTGTTGAGACTCTTGACAATCCTCTGCGCAGTGGCCAACACACGATCCCCAGCGGCACCGCCGCCGCCGAGACTGGTTCTGGTGGTCGTCGCGGCCATCAACTTATTCTCCCACTTCCCTATTCTCTCTCACACCACACCGATGCTTCCGAAAATTCAGATTCTGGGCTTCAAGATTTTGTCGTGGAGTCGGGGTAAGGAGATTGAGATAAGCGGAACCTACGACACTTTCGGTACTGGTATTTGTAACTTGAAACAAAAGGAAAAATCTGTCTTTTTTCGGGGGCGAAGGAAGAGGAGAGGGAGAAAGGAAGGAACTTGACCGGGTGGATCGAGACGAGACAGAATGGAAGGTACGAAACTGAACGATAGTTGAGTGAGAAAGAGAATTGTTTATTGATTGTGGTGGTGGAAGTTTGGAAGCAGACGAGGCCAGGCCAGATGAGACGCGAATGCAGACGAAAGACAAGGGCTCAACTATCGAAGTTGAACGAACGCTGACTTGCCTGTCAGTCGCCAGTAGCGAGCCAGCTTTTGCAGTGGCATTTCGTTTCCAATACGACCTGCTTAGTTCAGCTACGCTCTCGGTTTCGCATGGATAACCATCGGACTTGTCGTTGATCGCGGGATTGGATAAATCAGGTGTTTGGAGGACAAACGGTGAACGAGTTTGAAATTTTCGATTGGGTCACTTAAATTAGAGCCTGAAACCTCTTTTGCCTTTAAAGTTTGCCAACTCGGATACTTAATCTTTTAAACTTTAACTCGGTTGATTCACTCTTCAAACTTGATAAGTGTCACATTTTGCCCTTTTAGCCTATTTAAATGATGATTTCATTTTTTGGATGACTTAAAAGAAAGAAAGAAGTAATGATAAGGATATAATAGAAAATTATAATCCAAATAACTTATACTTAAATGCAAACACATAGTTGCCTCATTTTAGACAGAACCCAGAGGAGAAGAGATCAGTCACAGGTGTGAGTTCTTTCTAAAGTCTGGACATCCTCTTCAAAAAATTCTTCATAATGAGTACCAATTCAACATCTTCTTTGAGGTATATTGCAAGGGTGAGGTTGCCAATGATGGAAATACCTAATATGCAAAAAAATCTCTCTTATAGAGGGAAAATTGTCATCTTGAAATCTGTTTTAATTTAAATGTGGAAAGCTGGATAACTAAAAAGGGTTAGAACATCAGGTGAAGGTTTTTCGAGTGCCATTGCCAGAATCATACTCATAAGGCAATGTTTTGTTGTTATTTTGATTTGGCTTTCTAAATTGCACCGGATCCATACAAAATAATGAACTCCTCTTTTGCACCTTGAATACTCACCAAGTTGTATGGTTCTCCATCTGGGTTATACTTACAAAATGTTTTCAAGATGTTGAATATGATACACGATTTGCAAGTTCAAGCCAAATTTTTTATTAAAAGCAAAAAGGATCAAGTGAAGAGAAGGATTTCTGTAGGCATATGCATAAAACCTACCAGTAGAAGTGAGAGTGCTACAACCCTCCTAGTGGATAGCTTGGTTAGTACAGGTAAAGTGAATTATTCACTTAAGACATCTCTTATTAAAACTTTAGTTTTCTTACAATCAGAAGTAACATTTTCATAACTACAGTCACACACATGTCAAGTTTCCGTTGATCAAGGGGTAGAAGGTACAACTTTGCAAAGTTTGATGGACGAGTCAAAACTGACTTGAAGTCAAGGGATAAAGTGTATTAGCTGGCAGCGTTTGAGGGGTAAAGAGGTTTTAGGCCCTTAAATTTGTCCCTTGTTTAATATTTGGTAAGTTTTGAGATTGAACCTAACTTAAATATAGTGAAGATGTTGTATTAAGGGAATAGATAGGATTTTCATGTAAGGCTCCATTTGGTACAATATTTGTGATCAACATCAGAGTTTTAGATAAATCATGTATTATTATACCTTTAAAACACTAACGCTTAAACTTTTATTTGAAAATTATATTTACAGCAGTGAAATGGATCTTTTTATATATAGCCTTCTCGGTTCACAATCTCTTAAAGATCTCTTAATAGTCAATAAAAAAAAAAGCTCTTATTAAATGAAGCCTAAATGAGACTGCCAATTTTCTTTTTCAAAGTAAACATGCGGGGGATAGTTCTCCCTCTCTAATCCATTAAGAAATCCTTTAAATCCTTCTACAATACTTGATGGGCGGCTAGGTGCTTCAAAAAAATTGGATGGTTTATTTTGTGAAACAAATAAATTCTGATGGCCGAAATGGAGTTTGAGGTTCTTTGCTCTGAAGTCTGAACAGATTAGTGCTGTTTCTTTTTGGATGCTCAAAATTTGTCCGAAAGTTTTGACATGTCAACCTATTTTGCTCAAAAAGAAAAAGGGCACCCAATTACTTAGCCGATTTGACAACTAAAAGAAATCAATCAGCATCTAATTGGAACATTTGGCCGCCTAACTTTTTGGTTGATTGGATCTAAGAGTTTTATCGGGATGACTTCGTACAAGGAAGTTTCTGTTCTCAGATGAATTAAGAAGCTATGTTGGTTAGAGACACGAGTTATGTTTCAATCGTTCAAGATATTGAAGGGAAATGTCAAAATCATTAACTCTTTCACGCCAATCAGCTACAAACAAGTGCAAATTTGAAATATCCACTTGTCATGCCTAATTATACTTGTTCCGTTGGAATTGAATTAATGTAAGTACTCAGTGAAGAAAAACAGATTTTTATTTCAAAGTTTTCAACCAGCCTCCTTTTCTTGCCCGGACTGACGTAAAGTTAGAAAAATAGCTAAAATCCAAATTTGGAGAACAAACTTTAACACCAAATTTATTTTAATTTAAATTAATTGATTTTAAAATAATTTATTTTTATTTTTATATTTTTTTACCTGAACTTAATTTTAATTAAAATTTAATATTCTATAGTTGTAATAATCCATTGATAATATAATTTTTGTAATCTTATATAATTTTTATGCATTTTTCTAGTTTAAGGCATTAAAAAATAAAAATTCATAAAAAATTAATACCATCATGAAAGTTTACTTTTAAATAAATTAATATATTTACATAATATTAAATTTCAAATAAATTTGATTTTAGATAAAAAAAATATAAAAATAAAAATAAGTTAGTTAATTTAAGTTAAAATGAATGACTATAAGTGTCGGTAGTTATGTATAGAACAAAACAATAAAAAAATAAATAAAGAAAATGAAGAACTTGGTAAGCAGAAGCTAACCCCAGGATATATCTTGAGCAATACAAAAACAAAAAGAAATCAATCATGGGATATGACACCTCTAACATTGGATTTGGATGAAGTTACATATAAGATTATAATATATAACCAAACAGACGAGAATAGGCTTCGTGAGTGAGTAACTTATTTATCTAACTTCCAGCTCTATCCTAATGTTACAAAAAGGGGGAGGAAGACAAGATGTGGGTATTATATGTATGGATCAATTTGCCATAGTGATTGGCTCACAGCTATCAGTGACACAGGCCAACACATCTCTGTAGTCTCTTGAGATTGTGAAGGAATCGTATACCTTGCCATCGCTGCTCTTCTTGTACTCGAACAGCAGATATGAATGGTTAAACGCCGTTAATTTAACAAAGCCATAATCCAAGTCCCTGTATATACTCCATCTGGGAGTCAGTTGACTGAACGGTGATAAGTGGCTTCCACCCCCTCCAACTACGACGTGAGTGGTTGCGCTGAACGCGCCCGAAAAATGGTTCCTCTCACCGGTCATGCACTTTGTCTACAGTCACATTGACAGAATGAAGTGAGCAATTTAGGAGTACACTTTTTGCGAGATGATGGGTGAAGTTGTAACTAATCAACTGTGTAAGTGTGTTGTGACTTGGTGTACCTGGTAAACTGGGCATGTTCTTTCATAGTTATGAACATGGCCATAGAAAGCGATATCGACCTTGTACTTCTGCCAAAGTGTCTCCAGGTATGCCCTTCCCATTGGCTCCTTAAAGGCACCTTCCACTCCATAGTAGCTGCCTGAGGAATATCCGAGGGGACGATGAGCTGCAAATACCAACCAAGGCTGCTTTTTTCTGTCTACTGATGCAAGACACTGTTCAATGAATTTATATTGTTCGGTTCCCTCTCTCCAGTCATGCTCGCTATCGGCTATGCAGAACCGGAACATGCCATAATCAGTTGCATACCTGCACTTTTGACATGTTAGTAGGTGCAAATTTAGTTTTCACTTAGAAATTTTTAACTATAAAATATGAATACAAGTTCATCATGTATGCTTTGTAGAAGTTGTTTCTCATACGGTAAACTGGGATAGAGATTACCAAAACTTGGCAGTGTTCTCCGCAGGAAAATAGAACATGGTCTCAGTTGGGACACCGCATTCACCACCTGAATCCATAGTATTGTAGAAAGATCCAGTATTTGGCCAATCACGTTCATGGTTACCGCTGCAAATGTGAAGTAGGAATGGGTTTCAAAAAGCTCCCTAAAAATGAATCTTCAAATTTGTTGTTAAAGATTACTGGTAATAGACACTGAATGCTAGAATAGTCCCATTCCATACAACTTCCAAATTGTGTCTAAAAACACTAGGCGAGAGCAACATCAAAGTTCAGAAACCTGGCAATCATGTATGCTTTTGTAGACGCAATTGGCTCCACCTGTGCTGTGAATTGATCCCACTGTGATAAGTATCCATTTGCATAGGAAATATCTCCTATGTGGAAAACTATGTCTATGTCATCCAGGTCCTTGATAAGTTGGTCAGTAGTACTAAGAGCACCAGGCTGGTAGTTACTGTACTCATTTGAACCATCACGTTCCGCCTGAAAAGGTATCAAAGAAATGATGACACATTAATGCATCAAATTGGGAGAATTCGGGTCCCTGATGTTGAAACTTTTAACCCCCAACAAGCATCACTAGCACATACCATGCTTGGAAAAGTTGGGAAATGCGCAGCTGCTAATTTGCAATCTAATTTTTAGAACACATGGAAAGGCACTAATTTCTCTCGGTGTTTAAACTTTTCA
The DNA here is from genome assembly GCA_005392925.1 of Aquilaria sinensis. NCBI lineage: Eukaryota > Viridiplantae > Streptophyta > Magnoliopsida > Malvales > Thymelaeaceae > Aquilaria > Aquilaria sinensis. The sequence continues at coordinate 25,346 of SMDT01001941.1, read as the reverse complement.
TCTGACTTCCTTACCTTAACCAATCTTTTCATCAGTTGTCAAACACTGTCATGCGATGCAAATATCTGAACAGAAGCACAGAAAGCTTACCTTACCCATGTCGCCAAATACTATCACCTTCTGAACTGAGTTTTGTCCAGGATATGGAGATGATTTGAACATATAATTCTTCTGACTCCAGACAAATGTATTGTTAGCGAAGTGATGACCCATTCTGTAAGTGTACCTGAAAGAAATAAACTAAAGAATCATGAACCTGAATTAATTTGGAATTTCGACTTTACACTTGAACTAAACAGAATGTCATTAAGATGATTACAGAGAGTTAGGCCACAAGTTTTTCAAGTGACTTGTATGTATGAAGCCCGGATCACGCCATCCAACAGTCCGTGCTGGAGCACCTGCAAGCCAAGGAAGCATCATGCCCATGTGCCCCTAAGATCCTCCAATAAATGAAGGATTAATTCGTAGCAGTTTAATGAGTTTTAGCTATTCTGCTCATTGATTTCCCCTCTTAATAGTAGGAAGAACAAAACCTAATGATGCTGACAAGAGAAGGAAGAAATTTGACTACCATAAGTCTTTCATCTGCCTAGACAAAAGACAAATAAACCAAAAAACCAAAATTCAACCTAGCAAGAACAAGTTGCAGATAGTTTTGCTTAAATATAGACAAGAAGGCCATAATAAAACATTTGGATCAGTTAGCAGCCATCATTATGGACTGATAATTAATCATACCGCACAGCATGTTCTGGGTAAATGTTAAAGTCCCAGCCGGTGACAGAAATGGCAGATGGTCCCCCTTAGCATATTCAACCAGTGGATAGGCTTCACTTGCATCGTAGCCGCTAGTCCAGGTTATGGTCATCTGTGCAACAACAGGAATCAGAGGTGAATGGTACATGTTTTCCAAGAACATAAGTGCTCTTTGGACTGCAGAAAACTACTTACCTCATCCCAAGATTTCCCTTGAGCAAGTCGTGGATACAAGGGTGCTTTGGGGTTGGCAAATGATACAAAATTAGAAACAGCCACCAATTTGGGCTGCAAAAAGAAGGAAGAGGGGAAGAAAAAAAAAAAAAGAAACTCACCAATTAACCAGGATATATATTCTATGCTCAATATTAGGATACAAAAATTAACAGACATATGTACACCATCCACGAGAAGACACTTTTTAATGTCTTGAAAAGAATCAGACCAACACATGTATTTGTGATAGAGTCCTTGAAATTTACCCGTACCATATAATATACCAACGGGCCACTGGCATGTTCACATTTTCTAACACAAGACCAGAAACTTACATTATCTAACCCGCCTGAGAAGAACGCAAAGGAGAAATCTGCTCTTTGATTTATAAGCTGGAACCTCAGAGAAGCTTGGCCTGTTTTAGTGTAATCTTTGAACTCGTTTGCAAACTTGTACTGAAAGAAAGACAAACAAAAAGGCAACATTGTTAAATGAGGCTTTTGACACAGAAAATTACTGAACTTCTTCTCGTTGGTGTTACTACTAATGGCGCAGGCACAAACCTTTACTGGGGCCGTGCAGATGAATGGTTTCTGATCTTTCGGTTCACCCCAGTTCTGATTACAAGTTGATGAACTGTCGGAACACAGTAGACATTCTTTTAGTTTCCCAGGAAGAGATAACTCGTGCATCAAGAAAGGAAAGGTCAATTCGTAGATGCAGTTACTAGAATTAATGTTTTGGCGTCCAATCAAACTGAAGAACAGAAAACTTCTGCAAATAAAATAACATAAAAGAAAAGACATTTACTCGAATTTTGCAGGAGAAAAAACTCCAACCCAATCATCCCCAGCTGGTTTTGAACTGGTGAGATCCACAGTAACCCACTCAGTATCCTCGCCCTGCAGTTATATTAATCATTATCAGAGGACAAACATCACCAAAATACGAAAAAAAAAAAAAAAAAAAAAAAAAAAAAAAAAAATCAACAACGACAACAACAAAAACGCACATTCAAACCAAGAACGGCGGGTTGAACACATATAGTAGCATTGTCGTGCACGGCAAGAATTGTCTTCTGAATTTGTATTTTCGCGAGCGGCTGCTCCCCTAGAGCCTGAACTGAGCTCAGGCCCGCAAGAAAGCACAGAAACACTGAAAAAATCATCATGTCCCAGATATTCTGCAGTTGTGTCGAGTGAGGTGAGGCCTGTGACTTGTGAGGACCAGATCAGTTAAAGAGGTTTAAATAAACAAAAGGGGTGCCGCCTATATTCCTGGGATAATTCTTTTTTGACTCTATCTGGATTTCCTGTGCCCTTAATTCGGATGGTCAGATCCTGGGATATATCCTGAGAGATATCAGGAGCTGGTTAACATTGAATTTGAATTTCGAACAGCGAAGAAAAGAAAAAAGAGGTTAAATGGCTCCTGGCTTGCAGATTATTTTAGTCCCCGATCTTGTTGCTGTCTCATATTGATCCCCCAATTTTTATTCTAGCCAGCAACATTTCTGAAAAAATATGGAGAAGCTTGTATATTGCTTTCACGCTCTTCAACTTGCATTACGTGAGTTTTATAGATACAAAGTAAGTAGTGACAGATATTAACAAATAATAAACAGATAGAAAGAGATAAGAATGTGTAGTTGTTTTCCTATACAACTCTTCTTCATCATCTTGCCGAAAATCAAGTGATAAGTCAATCCGTAGAATGCTTGCTTGCTGTGCACATTAGTTCCACTTCTCGCAACATCCCCCCTCAAGCTGGCGTGTGGAGGGCTGAGACGCCAAGTTTGCTTAAGAGCTTATTAAACGGATTGGAACCAAGTGCCTTGGTGAAGATGTCTGCCGGCTGTAACTGCGTTGGAATATGACTTGTGAGTAGTTCTCTTGATTGGACGAGCTCCCGAATGAAGTGGTAATCCATCTCAATATGCTTTGTCCTTTCATCATAGACAGGGTTGGCAACTATGTGGAGAGCAGCTTGATTATCACAAAAAAGGTGCATTGGTTGCAAATGACACATGTTTAAGCCTTGTAACAATGCCTTGAGCCATAAAAGTTCGCTGGTCGCAGCTGCCATTGAACAATACTCGACTTTGGTTGATGAACGACTAACAATAGGTTGCTTTTTTGTTTTCCAAGAGAGTGGTGCGAGATCGAGTGAGGTGTAATATCCAGTTAAAGATCTTCTTGTTGTTGGGCACGCCCCCCAATCAGCATCACAAAAACCCTTTAATTGCAATTCATTGTTGGCCTCGAACATTAAGCCTTGCACTGGACTCCCTTTGACATAACGCAAAACACGATAGGCTGCATGGAGATGGTCCTCAATTGGGACTTGCATATTCTAACTTAGGACATTAACTACATAAGTAATGTCCGAACGAGTGATGGATAGAGGCGAGTGATGGATAGAGGATCAGGAAGGGGTGCTGCAGTAGATTTACCAAGTAGGTGGTGCTGCTCAATAGGTACTTTGCTAGGCTTTGCACCCAACAAACCAGTGTCTTGTAGAATATCCAGTGTGTATTTCCTCTAATTACCGAAAATCCCCTTTTTACTGCTAGCCACTTCGAGACCCAAGAAATATTTTAACGATCACAAATCCTTGAGATGGTAACATTTATGTAGGAAGTCTTTGAGCTTGCGGCATGATGGGGGATTGTTGCTTGCCACCACCATGTCATCTACATAGACCAAAACTGCAAGAAAAACTCCATTTTGATGCATGACAAATAAAGAGTTTTCAGCTTGGGATTGTATAAAACCGTAATCTTTGAGAACTAACGACAATTTAGCAAACCACTCTTAGGATGCCTGCTTAAGTCCATACTAGGACTTCTTTATTTGACAAACTCGCATGTCACCTTCTTTCAGATAGCCAGGTGGTGGTTGCATGAAAATTTCTTCGTGCAAATCTCCATGCAAAAAAGCATTATTCACATCCATTTGATGTAGTTCCTATTGCTTCGCTGCTGCTATAGCAAGTAAACATCTAACAGTGGTCATCTTTGTAATGGGAGCAAAAGTTTCATTGTAGTCGATATCTGCTACTTGTGTATATCGCTTGGCCACCAACCTAGCCTTGTATCTCTCAATGGAGCCATCTGATTTATGTTTTACTTTGTACACCCACTTGCAGCCAATCATTTTCTTCCATTTGGGCAAGTGTACTAGATTTCATGTGTGGTTACTTCCAAGAGCCTTAATCTTAGTTTGCATGGTGAGGTGCCAATGTAAGTCTTCCCTTGCCATTGAGTATGATCATGGTTCGGCATTTGTTAATATTGTTGCAAGAAAGGCTTGATGTTTTTGGGAAAAAGATTTATTAGTGAGGAAAGAAGAGATGGGGTAGGGAGTACCTGAGGAACGCGAATTTGAGTGGGTTCTTCGACCTGGTATGTGGTACACATACTCATTCAAATATGACGGTAACCGGTTCTCCCTTGTGCCCATCATCTTATTTCTTTCTTCCTCTTTCACTGAGTACTGGTTCTTCAACCCTTTGTGTGCTTGCTGGTTCTTGATCTGATTCATGCGTAGGTTCTCTTACATGCATGTTTTGGGACAATCGGATCATCAACTATGCCAAGTTCATGCCATGAGTGTTGTGCCTCCTTTGGTTCCTCCTTCCCGAATTCGTAGGATTTGAAGGGAAATTTTTTTTCTTTGAATGATACATCTCTTGAAACAAAAGTTTTCTTAGTCTCCGGATCATAAACAACATAGCCTTTTTTATTTGGTGGATAGACCATGAAAACACAAGATCTTGCTCGAGGCAAGGATTTGTCCTTTGGCTGCATGGGGTCAATTGCATAACACAAGGATCCTAGTGCTCGTAGTTGACTATAATCAGTTGTTTTATTAAAGAGGACTTTACATGGTGTTTTTCCTTTCAACTTGGCAGTGGGTAGTTGGTTTATGAGGTAAGTGGCAGTTAAGATGCATTTCCCCCCAAAAGGTGATTGGCAAGCCTGCTTGGAAGCGTAGGGCTCGAGCTACATTAAAGATGTCCCTATGTTTTCTTTCGGCTATCCCATTTTGTTGAGGAGTTCCAGCGCAAGAGGTTTGATTTATGATCCATTTTAATTTAAGAAAAACTCCCATCATACCTTCGGTTAGTTCAAGTGCATTATCGCTTCTTACTTCCTTGATTTGTACTCCAAATTTGTTTTGCACTAAATGGTAAAATTTTTTGAACATCTTAGGTGCTTCTCCCTTTTGTCTCATAAGGTATGTCCAAGTCGACCTAGTGCAATCATCTGATGGGTTTCAGGAGCCAAACAGCACAGCGGAATTTAACCGAAACCCTCCAGGATCCAAGTGAAACAGGGTAAACCGGGTGTTCGAAAATTTTCATACCTAATTTTCGATTGAGATCTCTCACTCAACTGTAGAGTCGAATCACAAAACCTGAACAGTTGACGTGTTCAGGCTCTCTATGGTATCCACACGAGCCTCTCGGGATCACCACGCTTCCACCACGTCCCGGTAGATGCGTTTCTCTTGCGCTCGCAGTGCTAGCTTGCGTCCTCCAAGGAATTGCAAGAGAAGAGTGTGGCTGTCCTTTTTGGAGGCTAGGGCAAGGAGACCTGCGAATTTCTCACTTAAAAGTTGTATTTATAGTGAGACTCAACTTCCAGGCCTAATGGGTTTCAAAGCCCTAATCCAATTAGGATTTAATTTCGGGCTTAATAATGGCTCAACTCTTGGGCCCATTATTAATACGAAATTAAAGTGAAACCATAACCCAAATAATTAGCCCATGCACTCTAATGATCCAAATAGCTCTATGTGTGCGACCCAATAGGCTCTTGCCACGTTGGCAATGATCATAAATCACATTTATGATCATAAGCAATGAGCGGTGTCTAGCAACACATCATTGCTACCCAAGTGACAAGATTGTCGGTGATTCGACTAAACCTTTATGATCATCACCGATATATGCCATTGTCCCTTTGTCCAAGATATCAAGACTAAGCACGAGACATGGAATGTGTCACTCTCGTATAGCCCAATCTTTGGTTTCTTGATTACCGAGTAGACTAACTTAAGCTGATGACATTGATATCGTATATCAACTCATCCGAGCATGGCCATGCATTTTCTAAGTCTCACTCTATCAAGGGGCCCGAAGATATCACTCCCGTTACATAGGAGGGACAAATCCCATCTTGATCATACAAATCCCTCCGCATGATATGTGACATACCCAATGACCTCCTTCAAGTTCACTCAGTTACGAGCAACAAAGGAAAGTATCAAAGTATGTGACTCACATGTAGGGAACCTTGATGATCTTAGGTCGAAGGACTACATATACCATGATCACTATGAGAATCACTTATGACACTCATATAACGATCCATGTAGTGTTCTCATGGTGGGTCGGTCCAGTACACAAGTTCTCCAACTTGTACCCATATGTAGACTACATATCTCATATTAGTCTCCACATATGCTAGTCATTATGTATTATTGCAACCCGCTCCACAATAATACTAGACCAGGGACGTTTAAGAATATCATTATTCTAGGGTTACAATTATGTTTGTTAAGTTACGCAGAAACAAAACAACAAACATAATTGCTGGATTAATGCCTTAATAAAATATCATGACTCAATGTGCAAAAAATACAATCATCTCATGATTGGCTTTTGGGCACAACACTAACATCATCCACAATGGTTAGGAAGTAATGTGCTCCACAAGATGAAGTAACTTTGTAAGGTCCCCAAACATAAATGTGTACAAGCTTAAAAGGAACATCTGACTTTTATTGCTCAAATTAAAAGGCAATCTAGTGGCCTTTGCTAAAGGGTACAAATGGGATAATTTTTGCAAACCTTTTAAGTATCTATATAGGACAAATTATCAACTGCTTTTAAACGGTCATGTGAGAGATGACCAATCTTTTGCAATGTTCACACCGAGGCTTGGACTAATCCATTTGTTCCTGTCCCCCTCTTTGCTGTGTGGTTCTGACAGCAAACACTCTAGCCAGCTCGGTTCCACTAGTTTGTGTCTGACTTGGTTGCTTCTCTTCCGCTACAATCATGACATACACAGGTTAAGTGAAGGTAAAGGTTTGGTGGCAAGAATATGGGATCTTACTGTCCAAAATTTTGTGTCTAGCCCCATCAAGAATTCATGAATGCATTCCTTTTCTTTGTCTGTCTCTCATTCTTTTCGAGCATCACAAGTACATAATGGTAAGCTGGTGTATGTGCTTAACTTGTCCCAGTATCCCTTAAGCTTCATGTAGTACACAGCCACAGTGGAAGTTCCTTGGTTCGTCAGCACGATGTTCTTCCGCAACTCATGAGCTCGTGGCTCATTTGTATGCATGTATCTCTCTTGTAGATCATGCCATAATTCAGAGGCGGTTTCACAATAAGCCACTGAGTCATGCAGATTTGCACTAATAGAATTTGTTAGCCAAGAAATCACAAGTCCGTCACACTTACTCCAAGCAAGGGCCTCAATTTCATTTTGCGCAGGTTTTGGCAAGATCCCATCAACAAAAAAGACCTTATTCTTGCTGCGCAACACGTTCAACACAGCCATTCTCCATCTTTGCGTAGTTATCTCCATTCAAGGGCATCGGAACAAGTGGTGCAATGGTATAACTCACAAACACGAAGAAATAAGGTGAGAGAGGATCTTGGAAGATTGAAAAAGCGGTGGAACTTGTCTTGGCAACAACACTGCTGTTGTTGGCATTATTTTGAAGGGCTTAAGTTTTCTCTTGACATGGCTATTTGGTGAAGAGATTTTTTTTTTAGGATAAAAGATCATTGCTCTGATACCATGACAAAATATGGAAAAGCTTGTATATTGCTTTCACACTCTTCAACTTGCATTACATGAGTTTTATAGATACAAAGTAAGTAGTGACAGATAATTACAAATAATAAACAGATAGAAAGAGATAAGAATGTGTAGTTGTTTTCCTATACAACTCTTCTTCATCATCTTGCCGAAAATCAAGTGATAAGGCAATCCATAGAATGCTTGCTTGCTGTGCACGTTAGTTCCACTTCTTGCAACAATTTCAATTGCCATGTTTTCTATTGGAATTATTTCCCCTTACGTATTCAGACATACAGCAGCAATAGGATTGAGTTAAAACTCATCCAAATAGTTTTGTTATCTTTACTTCATTTTACTTCTCCCTTATTGGTTAGTTGTGTATTTATAGTAAGAAACCTTGTAAAGTGTGGTAGAGAAAAGTTTTCTCTCCTCGTGTTTTTCTACATGGTATCAGAGCACCAATTCTGAGACCTGTCCTCACCAAAATTTCGAATGGGAATCCCTCTGATTCTAAGAGGTGAAGCTCGTCCTTCACGGCTTTTTATCAAGACCCAAATTCACCTTATTTCTTAACATTTACGGATACACAACAACGTCCTTCATCTCCATTCCCTTGGATGGAGATAATTATCACAAATGGAGAAGGAGCATGCTGAATGTGCTAAGGAGTAAAAATAAGGTTGGCTTTGTTGATGGGAGTCTGCCGAAGCAGGAAGAAGATGCGACAGAGGCCCTGGCTTGGGATATATGCGACAGTTTAGTCACATCCTGGTTAATTAACTCCATAAATCCCAGTTTTCATGATTCTATTTCCTTTCATCCCACTTCGCAGGATTTATGGCAAGATTTGGAGGAGAGATACGAACATGCCAATGAACCACGCGCTCACGAGCTAAGGAGAATAAGCATCATGCTTACGATGCGAGGTTTAACAACAGTTGCTACCTACTACACCAAACTCAAAGGTTTTTGGGACGAGCTCAGAATGTACACCTCAACTTCGTCTTGCACCTGCCAGGCAACCAAAGAATGGGTAGCTGAGAAAGAGAAGGAACAAGTCCATCAATTTCTTATGGGTCTTGATCCAAAATTCAAGACCATCCGATTACAAATATTGGCCACAGAGCCTCTACCTTCGCTGAACCGCATCTACGCCATGTTAGTAGCGGAGGAGAAGCAATTAAGTCTAATGCAAGGTCAGGAGGTAGAGGTTGCAGGAGCATTTATAGCTGGAACACAACCAAAGGCCATGACCAACAACAAAGGGGGGAGTCAACCCAGGCCGAGATGTGATCACTGTAATCGTGTTGGGCACATAGAGGAAGATTACCATGAAATAATTGGATACCCAGAGAATTGGCAGCCTAGGAGGATTAAACAAAACAAGAAGAGAAGTAGTGCGAATCATTGTGAGAAGAAGGGCCAAAATGAGAACCAGGAAGTGTCAACTGTTGCTGGCTTGACGACCGAGCAATATCAACAGCTTTTGAACCTGTTAAGGAAGGACAGAGGAACAAGTGCAGTAAACTTTGCTGGTAGCACTTTTTCCTTAAAACCTAGCCTAGATAAAGCATGGATCCTAGATACTAGTGCCATTGACCACATTATTGCACATGAAACCATCCTAAGAAATCCCCAAAACATAACCAAACAAACAATCCAATTGCCTGACGGTTCGATAGAAAATGTAACCAAAATTGGCTCATGCCTTTTAAAACATGACTTGGACTTAAAAGACTTACTTTTGGCACCCCACTTTAAATACAGCCTTCTGTCCATTAGTAAACTCACCGAGCATCGAGGAAGCTGATTGGAGTGGATGAAGATACACGAGAGCCGTATTTTTTCAAAAATAAGGAGATGGATGGTTCACGGGCCATGGCAGTTAGCAACATCTCAGGAGAATTGTGGCACCAGAGGCTAGGACATCCATCCAGCGCACGCTTGGAGACAGTCCCATTTTTTTCTTCTTCAGTTGAGTTGCTGCATTTTAGCAGTTGTAACCCAAGTGTAGATTGTCGCAAGTAATAAAATCTCGAGAGTCAGAGTATCGAACCACAGGGAAGTGAACTAAAAAAAAAAAATACAAGTTAAATTTTAATAAAGAAAGTTTTGATGGAAGGTGTGAACAAGTATGAATTAAAATTGAAATTCAAATAAAATAGCTAAAGTTAGGGGATCCACTTTTAGTATATCGGTTATGATTAATTTTAGCCCATCTTACCACTCAATTGAGATCCACACAAAAAGGAGGTCCCAATCTAGGAATTTAGTTAGTATTAACATTCATTGATCTTAAAACGCCAACACTTGCTAATGGATTCAAGTATCCATCATGTCAACCTTTGTTGACAATAACTTAAGATGCCAATATAGCTGGCAGAGCCATGTTTTACAGAGGGAATCAAGCAGCATTTGTACCAATGATTTGACTATGATGAATCAAGACTCCTACTTAACAAGGAAGGAAGTTAAATAGATTAAGGAAGAAAATATCGTTAACGTTGTGATCCATTCAAATCAATCATAACCTCTACACTAAAAGCTTCACCCTTTCACCTTAGCAAAAAGAAGATCAGTTAGACATAATAAAAGTAAACAACATGTAGAAAGATGAAATAAACATGAATTGAAAGATCAAAGGAAAGAACAAGAACAAGAACAAGAACGAGAAAACATTTAGACAGAGCTTCGGTATTGAAAACAAGAACAAGAACAAAGAAGAAAAGCTAAAGAAAAATCAAGAACATAAAGGACGCCTAAGAAAATGGCAACCTTCACCCTCCCCCCAAGGTACCTATTTATAGAGTTTTGGGGTGGGTGAAATGGTAAAAATAAAATGGTAAAAATAAAATGGTAAAATGTAGGTAAATACAAATCAATAATGGTAGGCCACAACTTCTTTTAATTTTTTGGCCATTGTAGACATCAGATCAGCTCTTCCTCAAACCACAAAAGTTGTAGATCTCTTCTTTATCTTCGAATCGATAGCTTACTCATTCAAATCGGACATCCGTAGCTCAAGTTATGATTTTTTTATCGAAACTGCTCTTCAGCACACGAAATAACGAAGGGTCTCATCTATAATCAGATTTCGGCAATGAAAACGATCAAACTAGCTTGTGGAATGAAGCAGAGTTGAAGATCTATGTGTTGGCTTTCAGATAAATTTGGAATCACTTAGTTCCGATGCCTACAGCTTCAGATATGATTTTTTCTCGTGAAGGACCGCCAAGTAATAATTTTTACCTACATAAAAAATAATTATGTAATATATATATTAATGAACAGTAAACCGCGTATGTACAGTGAATACGTGTATGAACAGTGAGTCGGTGAATAGTAAAAATGTGTATGAACAGTAAAAATGTGTGAATAGTAACCCGGTGGAAAAATACTCAGAATATAGAAATTAATCATACTCAAAGTGTATAATGATGATTTAAACCTTTAATAATAATACACTTATGAGTATTTAACATGAGTCCACTAAAGTCTGTAAGGAATGTCAAATTTGTCCGTTAGCAAAACTTTCCAGGTCACCATTTCCTTTAAGTAATAAAAGAAGCCTTATTCCCTTTGAACTCATTCACATGGGCATATGAGGACCATATCAGACAGCAACAATGAATGGAGCACATTATTTCCTCACATTAGTTGATGATCATACAAGGACGGTTTGGACATTCCTCATGAAGCAAAAGAGTGACGCCTCCAACAATTTCGAAACATACTACAATGTGATAGCCACTCAATTTGGTCGAAATGTCAAGATTGTGAGAAGTGATAATGCTCCAAAATTGACAAAGGCAGCTATGGGAACCTTTTACAAGTCAAAAGGGATTTTAAACCAAACTTCATGCTCTGGGACGCCCCAACAAAATGGTGTAGTAGAAAGGCGACAAGGACATCCTAAATATTGCTCGAGCACTCAAATTTCAAGCAAATTTGCCCACCAAATTTTGGGGCGATTGTGTGTTGGCTGCCACTTACATCATCAACCAACTTCCTAGCCGAGTCCTGAAGAATAAAATGCCACATGAAGTGTTGTTCGGTCACGCACGTGCATTTTCACTGGCTACCCTGCCAATCAAAAAGGATATCAGGTTTTTGACTTAGAAACACAAAGTACTTCATTACTCGAGATGTAGTCTTCTATGAGACAGTGTTCCCCTTCCAGCTTCAATCACGTAATCTTCCGACAAGACCCAACCAGTAAAACCTTCAGCCTAACATGCCCCTGCCCGAGACCTTGATACCAGAATTAGATGAACCTTCCTCAGAACATGATGAACATGAGGAACAAGACTACCAAATGCCATCTAGAGATGGAGAAGATCCGGCACAACATGAACAAATTGAACGATGAAGTACACGAGCTAGACAAGTACCGAAACATCTGACGGACTATGACTACAGCCTTCCTGGTCACTCATCACACTCCGAAATAGCTTCTTCAGGTACTCCTCATACCCTTACCTCCATTCTTACCAATGAACATTTTTCCCTGCACCACCGTCATTTTCTTGCAACAATCTTGACTGGCTTGGAACCTAAGTCTTTTTCGGCAGCCCAAAAGGAGCAATGCTGGCTGAAATTGGCACACTATAAACAAACCAGACATGGGACATTGTGCCATTGCCAAAAGGAAAAAAGGGTCATTGGTTGTAAGTGGGTGTACAAAATTAAGTACGGCTTGGATGGCTCAATCGAAAGGTATAAGGCACGCCTTGTGGCTAAAGGTTTTACACAATTCGAAGGGTTGGACTACCATGAGACTTTCGCTCCTGTAGCCAAACTCAACATTGTCCAGTGCCTCCTTGCAGTGGTTGTGGCAAAAGGCTAGGGACTTCACCAGCTAGACGTACATAATGCATTCCTTCACAGTGATCTCCATGAAGATATATATATGGCGGCACCGCCGGGATACCTGCAGCATGGGGATACTAGGGTTTGTAAATTACGAAAATGTCTCCATGGACTAAAACAAGCCTCGAGAGAGTGGTTTGCAAAACTTTCATCAACATTAAAAGAGTATAGTTTCATTCAATCACATGCAGACACTTCATTGTTCATCCGCAACAAAGGTAATTCATTCCTAGCACCACTTATCTACGTGGATGATATGGTACTAGCAGGGAATGATGCCCATGAATGTCGTGAGTTGAAGAAGTTCCTACATCAACACTTTCACCTGAAGGACTTAGGGACTCTCAAATATTTTCTTGGACTGGAGGTTGTACACGGTCCAAAGGGGATAATCATCAGTCAGTGAAAATATGCCTTAGACATTCTGTTTGACGCAGGTCTAACATAGATTAAAGTATAACTGAAGAGTTTTGGATTTGGCTTCAATTTTAATCTACCCTTAACATCAATGTCAAGCAACGACGCCTCATCCCCTCCGCCTTCCGCTCCATCGCCACCGTTTTCTCCTTCCCGCTGCATCGCTATCGATCGTTCACCACCTTCCACTCCATCCCCATCGTTCACTGCCTATATACCGTTGTCGTCATTCGCCACCTAGCATTCTAGAGTCAATCTATATCTGTTTGGCTGCAGCGGTCCAACGATTGATTCTTTATCGTCTAAAGCATCGCCACTGTCTCCCCGCTGAGGTCCACCGTAAAACAGGCAGCAAATTGATTAACCTTCACCCAAACCGGCGATAAACAAAGGCAAACTTGTGATTTCAGAAACTTTTGGGCTTATGGGTTTAGCCATCAATGTTTCTTTCCTTTCCTAATCTTTACCCAAACTTTATTCTAAACCCAAAACTTTCCCCAAAATGCACTGTTGCTTGTGAAGTCATTACAGAAGCAACTCTGGTTTACATTGGACAGTGTGAGGCAAATTGTGTAAATGAGGGGGTATCAATGACAGATTTAGAGTATTTCTAAAGTGGTGTCCATATATAAACCTAAATTACAATTAGTACTAAAATTTGAATTGATCAAAGGCTAAACTTTAAATTACAATACAATTATATAAAAAAAAATATCTCATATAACCATGCTCTTCAAAGTTTCTGAGTATTAAAAAGAACATGACCATCCAAATAAAAATTCTTTAATTTAATTCCTAATAGTATATGTAAAAATAAGTATTATTTTGAGGACTTTTAACTTTAATTTGGATTAAGTTATTAAATTTTTGTTTATTTTTAAAATAAATTAATTTTATAGTCATTAAGTATATATGCTTTACGTTTAAATTTAAATTGAATAAGTCTTTAAAATTATTTTGAAATTTTAAAAATAAATTTTAAAGAGAAATAGTATAGTTACCTTTATGGGTAAAACATTAGATATTTAGTTAATTTCTAAACAAATTAAAGAGTGGTCTCCCACTTTTCAAGGTGAATTGCCTATAAAACTATTTCTAATTTTTTTAGAATAAAATAATCTAAACATAAAAGAGTTCATAATTTCACAATAAAAATAAATAGAAAACGACTTATTTCTTTGATGATACTGACTCTTCTATTAGAAGTTAATACTCCCTCTGTCCCATATTATTTGAAACACTCACTTTTTAGCAATTAATCTATAATTTTTTATTTTTTATTTTTAGTATATAAATAAAAAAATTTATATAAATGATAAATAAAAAAATATAGTTTCCAGATATATTTTTTTAAATTTTTTTCTACAACCAATAATATAAATAAATTCAAATCAAACTATGACAAAAAGTCAACTGTTTCAAACAATGGGACGTAGGGAGTATGATTTATTTGAAACTTTGAGCTTATCTTGGTTTGTGAAGTTTACTAACTAGAGGCTAACTTGTAATTTGTGGAATAACTAAACCAATTTAGTAAAGAATAAGAGCTAATGTTACATTTAAGTCATGATTTTTGCAAGAGGTTTGTTGGTTGGGGGCTTGCTTTGTCCACTTTGTTAAGAGAGCGTTTAAACTTTGGATCATGTCCTTGTCCTGTCCGGTGTAAAAAGTCAGAGATCATTTGGCGTTAGATTTTTTCTTGGCGGCATCTTGGTTCATTCACATCTCTGGATGTTCTTGATCTTTTTTCTGGTGCATCCCTTTCGGCGCTAAACAAGTCTCAGAGGAAAGCTTTTGATGCAGTGATTGCTACGGCAGCATGGTTAATTTGGAAGCAAAGAAATAGGGTAATCTTTAATGAAAGTCAGGATTTTCAATCGACTCTGCTGGGAGATATTCAAGCCATATCATTCCTATGGATCACTAGCAGATGCACTAAGCTAGAAAACAAGGCCCTCTAGTCGGATTGGGTTTTAAATCCATCTTTGTGCTCCTGCAGTATCTTCTTCTTTTTTTGACAAATTGGCAGGAGATTTAATTGTTGTTGAGGGTCTGGTATAATATCTTTGATGTATTAGAACTTGAGTCTAGCTGCTGGCTAGCATGATCACTTTGTATTTTATTTGATCAATTAAATATATCTTTGGCTGTTAAAAAAAAAAACAAATTACTCAATTTTTTGTTTCAACAATTTCTTGTGAAGAGATTAATGTGCTTATTTTTCATAGATTTTTATTTGTAATAGTGGGATTCAATAGAAAATTAAAGAGGATCCGCATTTAATTTTTGTACTTATAGTTATTACTCATATTTTTTAAATACAAGTGGGGTCCATGGATACTGTTATTGTCTAAAAGTAAATCCTCCCCTGAGGTATGGCTTTTTAAGACATGATCAACTTTAACTTGGCCATGCTTGCCAAGCACAATTGGAGGCTTTTAATGCATCCTACTTCCTTATGCATAAGAGTTCTCCAACACAAGTACCATAATTGACACGCATCTTTTTTGGAGGTATAGATTGGTAATAATCTCTCGCTCACTTGGCCAAGCATTTTGGAAGGCTGAAAGGTGTTAAAGAAGGGTTTTCGGTGGAGAGTCGAAAATGACATGAATATTAGGGTGTGGCGAGACCCCTGGTTACCAGGCCATGATTCCTTTAAACCAACTATGCTGATGTTGTCTGGTAGAGAGGATATGTGGGTTTGTGATCTGATGATGGAGAATAGAGGAGGTTGGTATCTTCGGGTTCTTGGAGAGTTGTTTAACAGGGATGACATATATCGGGTTAGGGTAGTTCCTTGTGGCCAGGTTAAGCGTGATGATGTTTTAGTGTGGGTACCTTTTACTCCAACATACTACAGTGTAGTCAACCCTTCAGAGAAAATGAAGTGGTTGACGATTTAGGGGTCTCAAGTCTTCAGTAAAACAAAAATTTTCAAGTGTTGACATTGCAGAGGATGCTTACCTACTCGAGCCGAACTCTTCAAGAGGCATATTGTAGATAGTTTTTGAAATGTGCATTTTCTCATAAGGTAGAGGAGACTGCTATGCATGTTATGAGAGAGTGCCATAGAATGAAGAATGCATGGGAGGCTTAACGCTTGTTCTATGTAACCAAGGGAGATTGCTTGACTATGGCTGAATGGTTTCAAAGGTTGCATGGATTGCAATTTGATGCCTATTGGAAAAAGTTCTTCATTATAGTATGGACTATATGGTACTTTAGAAATAAGGTTATTCATGAAAAGCCCAGGTTCGGAGTGTTATTCCTTTTAGATCGGAGGCCTGGGACGTGATTAAGGCTACTAGACTTATGTTGATTAAATCCCCTACGTGGGTTGTTGTTCATTGCTTTAAAGAAGCAAATCATGTAGCTCATACTCTTGTGAGGTTAGCTTTGTCAAGAACCTATTTTAAACTTTGGACAGAGTCACTTCAGCGAGAGGTTGCATGTATTGCTGATCATGAAACTCTTATTGTCTGAATAAATAGTGATAAATCTTTTCATAAAAAAAAATCACTTGAATAATTGTATTTAGTACCATTTTTATATTTTCCCCCTTACCCAGCTTTGAAAAGAGTGTGACACAAAAAACTCAATATTTATAAAAAGGGAAACTTACAATTATCCTCCTGAGTTATACCCTAATATATAGTTTACCCAATATATTTTTAGAAACCTACACTTTGCCCCTATATTTTTTACATTGTCTAATAATAACTTTTAAAACTATATTTAAATTATACAATAATCATCTTTCAGTAATTTCAATCGCTCCAATATTTTTTTTATAGTTATTAGATATTTTAAATTATCAGTTTTTCCTTTTTGTAAATGTATTTTTCTCGTTGTAAATATATATCAATATTTTTTAAAAGTTGGTTGATTGTGAAAAAAATATTAAAAATCTTAAAATTACTAGAACATTATCATCAGACAATTTAAATTAGGATTTTAGAAGTTGTTGATGGATACTGTAAACAAACTGAGGGTAAAGTGTATGTTTTTAAAAATAGAGAGAGCAAAGTATAGATTAGATCAAACCACATGGGGGTTTTCGTAATCTCTCCTTATAAAAAAAATATTCCAAAAATATTTTTTTAGTTTCTTGAAGAATATGAATTGGTGTAAATTTACAAAAATAATCACTGTATATAAAAATAAACAATATAAAACGTTCTTTAAAAAAAAAACCAGCAAAACGAAGCCTAAAAGTAAACAAATTGTCAAATAAGGACATACATTTGAGCCTTGCGGACCGTTCAAGTAAAATAACATGAAAGAACTATTCTCCACAACTCTTTGCAAATAAAAATATGGTTGCATTACATCATCTTCATTTAATTTAATCGCATGGTGTCGCTCATTCGGTTCAATGAGTCCAATGCACCCAGGTAACAAGCCCTAAGATTTTTTATTTTAACACTGTATACCAAAACGATCGTCTTTATTAATGTAAATAAGAAAAACGGCTTCAGGAAGCCAAAGTGGTAGGCTCACAACCATCATGCACGCAGGCCAGCACATCCCTATAGTCTCTTGAGATGGTGAAAGAATCATAGACCTTGCCATCGCTGCTCCTTTTGTACTCAACCAGAAGCGATGAGCGGTTGAACGCTATCATCTTCACAAAACCGTAGTCCCTGTCTCTGAAAAGACTCCAAGGAGGGGTCACAGGACCGAAATCTGATAAATGGCTCCCTCCCCCTCCCGCTATAATGTGGATCGTCCCGTTCACAGTGCTGGAGTAGTGACTTGTTTCTGTGTTCACGCACTGATTCTGCATTATGGAGGATTAGTAATCTAGAATGACAAGATGACTTGAAAGACAAACGGGCAGATGACATGACCATCACAGGAAG
This sequence comes from Aquilaria sinensis, assembly GCA_005392925.1. NCBI lineage: Eukaryota > Viridiplantae > Streptophyta > Magnoliopsida > Malvales > Thymelaeaceae > Aquilaria > Aquilaria sinensis. The sequence goes on along the minus strand of SMDT01001941.1, from coordinate 7,397 downwards.
CTACCGATCGAGATTCTTTTGTACCTGGTAAATTGGACAAGTCCTCTCATAGTTGTGGACGTGTCCAAAAAATGCTATGTCGACTTTGTACTTCTGCCAAAGCTTTTGCAAGCTGTCCCTTCCCATGGGCTCCCCATATGAGCCGTCTTGCCAGTAGCTGGAGGAGTACCCGAGGACACGATGAGCAGCAAAGATCAGCCAAGGTTGCTTCTGGCGGTCTGCTGATGCAAGGCACTTCTTGATGAACTTGTACTGTTCAGAACCTGGTCTCCAATCATGCTCACTGTCTGCTATACAGAAATGGAACAAGCCATAATCGGTTGAATACCTGTGTGTGAAGGCCAATTAAATTTATTTCAGACAGGAATTCTGAGAGTCTTTCATGCTGAAAATTTAAGAGGTACCAAAACTCATTTCAAGAAATATGCTTTCTCTTTAGCTACCAAAACTTTGCCCTGTTCTCAGCAGGAACATAGTACATGGTCTCTGCAAGCACACCACATTCACCGCCTGAATCATTCCCTTCATAAAAGGAACCGGAGCCAGGAACATCACGTTCATGGTTGCCACTGTTAGAGAGTTGCTCATGGTCAGCACCAAAAATACATGTTTTCACCATGAAGAAATCAGAAATCACATGCCAAAAATTCCAACCTTGCAATCATATAGGGAACTGCCGATGTAATAGGCTCCACCTGGGAAGCAAACTGATCCCACTGTGAGATGTATCCATTTGCATAAGAAAGATCTCCTATGTGAAAAACTATATCGATATTCGGCAATTCCTTGATGAGTTGATCAGTAGTGTTAAGTGACCCTGGCTGATAATTGCTGTACTCATTTGATCCATCCCGCTCTGCCTGGAACATTTAGACAAATACGAATCTTTTGTTATCCACATCCAGACAGAAATATTTGATGTCGCATATACAAATGCATCTACAGCTGAAAGAATAGATTTTTTTTAATAAACAGATCTTCCATAGTTGATAATTAATGATCAATCCAAAGACTGTCTAGAGAGTTTCGTCAAGGGAAAAGCAAGCTGGTATCAGAAGCCTTTACAGAAATGAAAGTAGGTAAAAAAAAATTGCTCTCTGAAATAAACTTTAGATGTTAACCCTCACTTTTACCAATATTATTACCTTCCCCATATCTCCAAATACCACAACCCGCTGTAATGATTCTTGTCCTGGAAATGGTGATGACCTGAATGAATAATTCTTGCTCCAGATGTATGATCCACTTAGTAACTTGTGACCAAGTTTATAAGTGTACCTGTAGGCAAAAAGATAATAAAATGCTAAGAAATGCAAATTCCGCGGTCACCACATCATTTATATGAGATGGGCTTCATTCTTGAAGATAAAATACATTGAGTTTGGCCACAGATCTTTCAAGAAACTTGTATGGGTGAAGCCAGGATCACGCCAACCTGCCGTGCGAGCAGGTGCAGCTGCATATTGCCATACAATGATATAATGTCATGGTTTCATATATCCATAGAATTTCCGTTGATTAACATTATAGCTTAAAATTTTAAAAGAAACTGCAACGCTGCAAGCTGTATTGTTCTACCATCTGCATTTTCATTACTTATTAGTTCTCTGCAAGCATTTGTCAAAAGATCTGATCATAGAACAGAAATAGATTATTAGCCCTTCATATCAACCTGCTTATTCTTCCCTTCATACACAAATCCTTATGGGCCTAGCTTTTCAACATGAGCAAGCAGCCACCTTATGGTTGTTTGAAACTCAATTAAGATAGCTAATGCTCTTTTCAGCAAAGATATTTTTGCTAGTAGAACAAATGACCCATACCACACATGCTGTTTCTGTGAAATGTTAACGTTCCAGCAGGTGACCGAATTTGAGATTCTCCCTTGATGCCCCATTCAACAAAAGGTGCAGCTTCAGAAATGTCATAGCCACTGGTCCAGGTAACAGTCATCTGGATTTTTTTGCATCAAAGGATCAGGTTTACAGAAGAAACAACATTAACATGCCATTTGCTCAGAAGAAAAAGAAGAGACCAAAGTTCAAGAGGACAGTGAAAATGGGGGAAACGAAAACCAAGAATATGCATAGAAGTCTCATTGACAACTGTTCAAATAAACCCTTGCTGCCGACGCTAAGAGCACTGTTTGAAAAAACATGTAAAATAAATCCTGAAGTACGGTCAAAAGTGGCATATTTGGACGTAGAATTCCACTAAAGTGGTTCCGGAACCATGTAGAGTTCAGAGTTGGATATACATGAAGATCATATGGGCGCTGTACTGAGACAATTAAGAAAATAAACTTACCTCATTCCAGGACTTGCCTTGAGAAAGCCGTGGATAAAGAGGCGCCTTTGGGTTGGCAAAGCTTACTGAATTTGAAACAGCTACTAATTTAGGCTGCACCATGGAAAAAGGCCAACAGAAGATAGTAGTGAGACATCATTCAGTGAAGTATTAAATTTTGATATGTCACATAGAAAATATAGCAAAGACATACATCTGACAAACCGCCTGAAAATAATGCAAAGGAGAAATCTGCCCGTTGGTTGATCAGTTGAAACTTTAGAGATGCTTTCCCTGTTCTGCCATAATCAGAGTTGGAATCATTCGCATATCTGTACTGCAAGAGGAGACATTTGCCAAGGTTCACACTGGGGAAACTGCATTCGAAGGATTTCATTGTCCACCTTAGCAAAGAGAAAGATAGCTGTACCTTTATAGGGGCCGAACATATATATGGGGTCTGTACTCTCTTATCCACAGCCCCTCCATCAGGATGACATGACGATGAGCTGCAGAAACAGTAGGTTCTCAGATCCCCACTGACACGTTAAAACACATTGGACGGCGACATAAACAAAAATTTGTGCCTTTCTGCAATAAATAATGAAGCACAGGCTGAAGATTACTTGAACTTGGCAGGAGAAAAGACTGCAACCCAATCATCTTGTGAAGGGGCTGGACTTTGAAGTTCCACAGTTATCCACTCAGAATCTTCACCCTGCAAATGAAAAAATCAGTTCAACTAAACCAGAGCAGCTGCCCTGGGCAACAATCAAGTATGTGTTGCAAACAATATCCATGAATAAGTTGCTGCCCTGAGTTTTCTTTAAAAGAGGCTGGAACTTGAATACTTCAATAGCACGTAAGATCAAATCACCATCAGATTAGTTTGCATCTCATATCAGATTCAATTACCACGCTTCGTAGAGCATCGATAGATGTATGGAAACACATACTTGCCCGGGAAAAATGCACAAGAAAGCTGAAAATAGTACCTTAGTTCCAAGAAGAAGCGGCGACGCTTTGATAGAAGCATTCTCATGAAGAGCAAGGACTGCATTGAGGATGTCAATCTGGGACAATGGCTGTACACCATCGCCCTTCCTAGCATAGGCTTCTGCTGCTTCAGGGCCTAAGACAAAACATAGCAACAGGAGAAGCAGGAACACATGAAAGTGCCTTAGGGAGAGGAGTCTCCTCATTTCTAAAATTCTTCTTCCAAGGCGTCTGAATCCACCTGTCCAAACTCCGAATCCTTCCATGTATGTATGAACACACACAAGACAGGTAGGGACAAAAAAAAGACGGAAAGGAAATTGGACTCTACGCCAAATGGACAATCACAGAAGGAATAATAATAAAAACTCACTACTAAAAAATCATGATTTTCCAACTGTTATTATAAGCTGTTGGTAATTTCCAACGTGTAGAGCCGTAGGTAAAAAGTTCCAACGTCCACGCGTTGGTGGCTCATTTTTTTTTTATGTGTGCCGTTGGTAATTTGCAACGGTTATGGCCGTTGGTAAAACTTCCAACTGTGACGCGTTGGTGAAATTGTAGATGAAGATTGGGCTTGTGAATTGGGCCCATTTACCAACGGCTTGGCCGTTGATAAGAGCAAACCCAAAACGCTGCGTTTGACTTAATTTTTTACCAACGGCTAATGGGCTTTTAAATTCCATTTCTTTCTCCTCTCGCCCAGCGCGGCTGGTTCTTCGCGTTTTCTCCCTCTCGCGCACAGCCGCCGGCGTTTGAGCAACTTCCTCCGATTTGGCGTGTTCTCCTGCCGATTTGCGAAGTTCGCCTCCCCATTTGGTAGATCTAGTACTAAATAACCTTGTTATGCATTTTTTTTACTGTTATTTTCATATTTTTGTTCATAGTATAAACATTAAATTTCTTGTTCGATTTTGCTTCGATTTTGCAGTTTAATCTCCGTTGTTTCGTTCCATAACTGCGGCTGGCCAAGTCAACATGGATTTAGCTCTAACAGGTAATTTTTTTTATTTTTAAGGTTATATCCGAATTTTTTATCGATTTTGTACGAATAAAATGTGTGTTTTTTTTTAATGTATTTTGGCATTACAATGAACGTTTGGTGATTGTTGAAGGCATTGGTCTGGGTTTTTGAGTTTGGTTATTGCCAATTGATTTGTGTTAATTTTTATAATTTTTAGGTAATTTTATTTATGAAAAATGTGTTATGAAATTATTTCCATGGTATTTAATTATGCTTAATATAGTTTGTTTCATTTTTCATATAGATTGTTGTATGAATTGATTGTTTCAATATTTTTGGTGACTTGTAATTGGTTGACTTAATTAAGCTTTAGTTTGATTGATCCATTAAATTAATATTGAGTAATAATGGCAATAATAACAAAATAAAAATAATAGTAAGAGTAATAATGGCTAAATAATAGTAATGGCTATAATAATAATAATAATAATACTCATTATAATAAGATTAATATTCAATATAGTATGCCAAGTTGTAATGGCTATAATTATAATAATGATAATAATGTCAATATAGTATTAATGTTGTATAAATTACCAAGCATTGTTACGGTAAAATTAGAGCTCATAAAAATTATAAATGACTCTGAAAAGAAGTTCTTAACCAATAACTATATTTGAGAGACTAGTTTAAGTGATTCTACACGTAATGCAAGTCATGTAGATAAAATTAAATTAAATTAAATTACCAAGCATTGTTACGGTAAAATTAGAGATCATAAAAATCATAAATGACTCTTAAAAGAAGTTCTTAAGCAATTACTATATTTGAGAGACTAGTTTAAGTGATTCTACAAGCAATTCAAGTCATCTAGATAAAATTGACTAAATTAAAAGCAATGATAGATTTCATAAGGTGAGTTGTTATTTGCTATAAGTATATTAAAGGCCCAAGTCTCTTAGAGTTTCACTTTTATATTACATAACTGTTCGTATTTTAGAAAATTATACATAACATGTCACCACATGAACAACATTATTAGTATGTATGATTTTTTTTAATGGAAAAATTAGTAGTATCTATGATTATCTATCTACAACAATATGACCATACATTTGTGTTGTTATAAATATACATCGTTATATTTAAAAAATTGTATTAGTTTATGTAAACAAATACCCGGAGATGTTCATCAAGCTCTACAAACACAATTCGTGAAGATGGAAGAACTCGAACCGTCACTCAACCTGTGAACAAAAATGAAAAGTATAGAAAAACACACAAAGAAGAAGTAAGCTCCTTTGTGCCAAAAATAAGTTAAACAAGAACTAAAGAGATAAACTATCAAGAAATAATTTTATACAAGCTTTACCTGTGAATAAACACACAATAGTTCTGGCCAATGGCCTTATAGAGCAATCATAGGCGTTAGAGTTGTGATTCTACAAAACCAAAATAAAATTTTAGTATGCCAACTAATTGGTGGCTCCACCTCTATTTTAATTTTGTATATATATATGTTTATAGAAGATAATTGGTTTTGCTCGCACTCTAGGTTTTGTGTAGTGACTTTTGGGCCCTCATACTTAATTATTAGGATGTTGGTTGTAGTAGCTGTGTATTGAAACGAAAAAACTTTGAAACCAAAGAGGAGAATGATCTCCATATAAATGGCACTTACACATGAACTGGTTGATCCTAAGATCTCGAACTGGTTGATCCAAAGTTGCATATGATAGAGGCTGGGGTAAAACAAAAACGTTTGAGTTTGTAAGTAATCTGAGGAACATTAATTACTTGACTTTAATTTAGTTTGACTGATTTAGTGTTGGGATTTAGTAACAATAATAAAATGATAATAATAATATGTATATTTTTTATTATTTTTTGTTCCCAATAATATAAACATAATAACAGTAATAATAATTATTATTATTAGTAGATAGTATTAGAAGTAAGTTAGAAAATAATATTAATGAACCTTTGTTAGTGATAGTTGTAATAATATTCATAATAATATTACGTCCAAATCTGGTAAATAATAATAATTATAATAATTATAATAATAATAATAACTAATAATATGAAACTAATAATAAATCTTTATAACGTATTTTGTTTAAATTACGCGTGTAGATTAACGTTTCTTTGTTTCATTTTCAGAAATTTCTTATATTACCAGGATTTTAAGTTTTTTTCCCCTATTTTTTCAGTTCCTCCCTGCATCTGTGAGCCTGAAGACGTACCCATTGTTTTTTCTCTCCGTTCGAACTCGTTCGAGGTAAGTTTCTATTTTTTTCCTTTCAAATTGAAAACGGGATTTGTGAAGGGAAATTATTTTTAATTATTAATATTGATAATAAAACTTATGTGTTGTCACTGTGGTTTGAACATAGTTGTTCGTATTTGAATTTGTAGTTTATGTACATTATTTGTTATCTGTGGATATTTTTTTTGATGGATTAGAGTGAATATGTAATTTTTTTGTGCGTTGTATAGCTTAGTTTTATAGAATGATTATTAGTATAAGTGTATGGTAATAGGTATAGTTATGGTTTAGTTGGAGTGATTTAGTGTAAATGGTTAGATTATGTCATGGTCTAATAATAATAATAATAATCTTTATAATAAAACCATGTTCCAATAATATAACAATAATAATGCAGGAAAATTAAAAAATTGATTTGGAGACCAATAGAGAAAATGTAAAACCTTTAGGTATTAAGAGTTTAACAATTGCCTTTGGAAAAGTTGATGGAAAAAAAGTCTTATTTCACTGAAAAAATTAATTAAATGATGGTGACTTTGGAAAATAAGACATTAAAAGAAAAGTAACCAAGGAATTAAACAAAAACATTATAATTTATTAAACTTAGGGTCTAATATCAGAAACGAGAATAATATAGGGACTCGAATAAAAGTTTCAGAAAAAAGAAAAGTTAAAGTCACAGAATTGCGAAATCGACAATCGAAATGATATTTTCATTCGAATTTGTCACCAACCTTCCAAACGAAGCAACCAAACTCAACAATAAAAAAGAACAAAAGGAAAGGACATGCAACAGAGCGGGTCACAATCCAGCCCAACACCGAAGTACAAAATCATATATAATATCTTGGTTTGATACTCGTTTTCAGTAATAAATGACAT